>OU696576.1:177500-320000 GCA_916048095.2 Sacculina carcini | reverse complement strand
GCCAATATTGCACAACCGATACTTATTGGTTCTATGTTTTATTCGATTCATGTAAGTCTACATAACAATTTGATTCTTGAAATTGAACCAATTGTACGTTGCACATGTTTAATATTGTATATGTTTTGCTATGGATACAATGCATGTTGTATAGATATGCCGGAATATTCCACTGCCATATTGACACATTTATTGACACATCAAACTGTGCACGTGAAATCACAGAAACATTGGCACACGCAGTGTTTTGACTGTCTGTCATGCGTGAATACCTCACCAGCAGATACACGCGTCCATGATGCACAATGGAGAACGATATCAGTGAGCGTAAATGTTGAGCGGTTTGTGACATTCAGTGACAGTAACGACATGTGTTACAGGGTAACATTTCATAACATACAACACAAATCAAACACTTACTGGAAATAACACGTTCAGGCGAATAAGTAAACCAGATAACATGTGATAAAAGTATTGGTATGGCTAGGTGTACTGGTCTCATTACTTCAGCCATTGTTTCAGATGGTAATTTGCTCAACGCCGCACAAAAACACAAACACGTACACACACAAATAAACACACACACACACTGGACTAGTATTGGACATGAATGGTTTGCATGTCCGCCTGCGTATCAGTGAGCACAACATTGGTACAAGAAGTTACAGCTCACATACACACACACACACACACGAGCCTGGCGCGCGACATTGTGACACGAGCACTTGTCAGGCGGCCGAATACGTCTGCTGCTGCAGTGAGGTGTACTGGTAGTCTCCACTGGTCGCTGATGACGTCACACGACACCGCCGCCGGCACAAAACCACGCCCACCACGATCATGGCAGCCAATAAGCCGCCTCCTGACAAGTAGACCAGCAGTGCATCACGTGATAGAGCCTGGTGCGAGGAGCCGGTCACGTGACACTCAGCTGCCGCGTCGACCGGCCTCACTGCACGAGTCACACTGAGCAAACGAGCCAGCGGACACGGCTCTGCGTGACAGCCAGGCACCATGAGCACGTGCGGCTCGTGCGTTGTCGAGTTGCGGTACAACACGCGCACTGAGAAAGAGTCGAGCGAGTGAGGCAGAGCGTGGGAGAGGTCGTGCAGCAGTTCGACCATCACACAGCTGGCCAGCGGAGGCTTGATGCCGTTGAACACGCCCAGTGCACACAACAGCGCCGCTACGTTGAAGTCGTGCGCCGAGTACATGAACAATTGGCGCGAGGCGGGGTGCAGTCGGTCCTCCGCGGCCGCCATCATCTGCCTCATCATCTCGGCCAGCAGCTGTCCGCCGCCCAGCCGTCGCAGCCGCTCGCTCCAGCCCAGCAGCTGGAAGCTAAGATCGGCCGTCCAGTCTAGCAGTTGCGGGAACACGCTGCGATTGCCGAGTTCCGGCAGCGTCGCCCTCGCCCACGCAGGCAGTGATAGATTGAGCGCATGCTCGATGTTCAGCGTGTCGCTCACTGAGCTCGCGTCCTCGATCGACGCCACTGGCAGGCCTGCGTGTGTGCTGAGGAAGCGGTAGAGTGGCGCGAGACGTGCGTCCAGACGCTGCATGCGCGCCGAATCAAGCACGACCTGCTGCTCGGCGACGAACGCGGCGCATGCGTCCTGGAAGCGCAGTAGCAAGTCGCGGTCGCGTCGGCGCGTGTGCACCGGCACTGGCTGCCAGCGCTGCGAGCTGTTGAGCCACAATTGTCCTCCGGCGGCCGGGTACAACGCTGCCAGGTTCACCTCGGCAGACATGAGCGTGCGGTCGACATCAGTACTGCGCACGTGCGTGTAGTTGGCGTGGTAGGAGGGTCGCAGGAAGTGAGCGTAGCGGTGCCGCAAGAACGAGCCCAGTTCCCACTGATTGCGCTTGCCCTCGTTGGTCAGCTGGCCCGGACCAATCAGCGCCCAGCGTGCGTTATTCACGTCGTGCGGCAGCCACAAGATGGGCGTGCGGGCTCCGTGCCGGTACAGCACGTGCAACAGACGCAGCTCGTGCGTCACGCCATCAGCCATTGCCGTGACGACGGCCAACACACACAACAAACAGCACAGACACCACATACTGTCCGACAGCACAACAGCGACGAACAGCTCACATAAAAGCACGCAACACGGACACGAAAAAGTACAACTTTGATTTATTCTGTTCAAATCATTGAACAGTCATCAGTCAGTTGACGAAATGATTGGCTACCGTTGATCAGTCTTGTCAGATTCACACTTTAGCGGTTGAAACAATTAAAAGAAATGAGCCAGCCCAACCTATTGGCCAGAAAAATCCATCTGCGTCGATACAAAAGTATCAAACACCCACCAAGAAAATGATGGTACCAGATATCAGTCATGAGTTGTGCCATGCATTCTGGGGAGGTTGCCCTCTCTAATACGTCTTACGTCCTTGCGGCGCCATAACGTGGAGAGGGTCGGTTCTGCGGTGGCAGCGAGCTGCACGGGGCACGCCTGTGTGTTGATAAGCTTCGGCTTCTTCCCGTGTAGCAGCTGCCACTTAGGCATTTAACCATTTAACCTGAAAACTATACAAAAGTACAACAGCCAGCAACAAACTAAAAACAGTTTACTAACCTTACACGAAACAGCCGAGTACTTACGGTTGTTGCTCGTCAGGTTGTCTGGCCGAACAAACTCGGTACTTGATTGTTGATGTTGGTTGTTGATGTTCTGGCAGCAATCCTGCCAAATCGCAACATGAAACAAACGTCACAAGGAAGGCGTGTATGCCTCAATCTTAGCTCATTGGTATGCGCGTGCGTGCGCATATTGTAGCTCCGTCAGTTCGTCGTCGTGGGTGGTGTGATCGTGGGTGTGATTGTAGTATATTGTGAGGTCACATGCGTTTTTATGTGCTGTTCATTATCAGGATATCTTAGTTTTGAGCCTAGTTCACCGTAGACAATGTGATTTGTGTTAGCGTTTGCTGCAGCACCCTGCTTCGTTCGACTAATTAGTCATAATCGCTGTGATCCAGTTTGTGTAACATGTACGGGTGACGTAGTATATCAGGCCTGTGATTTTACGTTATTCTTTGATTAATGTGGCGTAGTATTTGAAGAGAGTGGCACTGTCTTCCAAATTGTATCCATGTCTTTATAAATCACTTCATCTGGTCATTTGTTTCTGTACCAAATGACGTTCAAGTGTGAGTGCGATGGAATGCTTGGAGAATGTACACGTTATAAATGGTGTTGGTGTTTATGAGGGTAAAGTTGAATTTTCAAGGGTTGTGGTTATATTTTGATTATATTGTTTGTCTCCGAACATCTTTGTGGGACAGCGCATTATTTCTTCTGTGTTAAAATGTCGTCAGACGGACTTAATTCTTCTTAGTTAGAGTTTTTCTGCATTCGATGTGGCCCTTGAACTTCTTATACTTGCTTCTCAGCGGTTCTTGCATATTGCGCATATATGTATGTGTGTGTGTACCGTGTTGTTCGAATGGTGATATTTAGCCTGTTTGGTTTTATATGACTTGTCGGCCCGTCTCGCAGGAGTGTTGTACGCATACCTGCACTCAGTTTGCAGTAGAGTGTTGAGAGGCGGAGCTTGTGTGAGAGCGTGAGAGGCAGTGAGAGAGAGAGAGGCAGTGAGAGAGAGGGTGGGAAAATGTCGGTGCACAGCGACGATCAGGCGCTAGCAGCCGTCTCATCTGACTCGTTCTGGGAGCCAGGCAACTACAAGCGCACCACGCGCCGAGTGGAGGACGGTCACCGGCTCTGTGACGACCTCATGAGACTCGTGCAGGAGCGCGCCGACATCGAGAAATCATACGCCAAGAGCCTGCGACTCTGGGCCAGGAAGTGGAGCGACCTCATTGAGAAAGGTCATCTCAGTTATCTGTCATCACGTGCATCTGGTGTCGAGCGTGTTATGTTATATTTTTGAGTTAGAATACTGCATGACTCATGTAATGTTATGTTATATTGTTGGGTTAGAATACTACATGACTCATGTAATGTTATGTTATATTGTTGAGTTAGAATACTGCATGACTCATGTAATGTTATGTTATATTGTTGAGTTAGAATACTGCATGAATCATGTAATGTTATGTTATATTGTTGAGTTAGAATACTGCATGACTCATGTAATGTTATGTTATATTGTTGAGTTATGATACTGCATGACTCATGTAATGTTATGTTATATTGTTGAGTTAGAATACTGCATGACTCATGTAATGTTATGTTATATTGTTGAGTTATGATACTGCATGAATCATGTAATGTTATGTTATATTGTTGAGTTAGAATACTGCATGACTCATGTAATGTTATGTTATATTGTTGAGCTAGAATACTGCATGACTCATGTTATGATATGTTATATTTTTGAGTTAGAATACTGCATGACTCATGTAATGTTATGTTATATTGTTGGGTTAGAATACTACATGACTCATGTAATGTTATGTTATATTGTTGAGTTAGAATACTGCATGACTCATGTAATGTTATGTTATATTGTTGAGTTAGAATACTGCATGAATCATGTAATGTTATGTTATATTGTTGAGTTAGAATACTGCATGACTCATGTAATGTTATGTTATATTGTTGAGTTATGATACTGCATGACTCATGTAATGTTATGTTATATTGTTGAGTTAGAATACTGCATGACTCATGTAATGTTATGTTATATTGTTGAGTTATGATACTGCATGAATCATGTAATGTTATGTTATATTGTTGAGTTAGAATACTGCATGACTCATGTTATGATATGTTATATTGTTGAGCTAGAATACTGCATGACTCATATAATGTTATGTTATATTGTTGAGTTAGAATACTGCATGACTCATGTTATGTTATATTGTTGAGTCAGAATACTGCATGACTCATGTAATGTTATGTTATATTGTTGAGTTAGAATACTGCATGACTCATGTAATGATATGTTATATTGTTGAGTTAGAATACTGCATGACTCATGTAATGTTATGATATTCTGTGTTTTTTTGTCTTTGTGCTTACGTGTTTATTTATGTTGTCGCGCGACGTGTTTATTTATGTTGTCAGCATTTTCTCACTAGCCCATTAAGGTGGCGAATTATGGTCTGACTTCAGTGGACTAGTATTGGTATAATTGTTATGATCACTGTCTGTCTGATGACTTGGCGATATTGTTTCGTCTGTGTTTGATAGCGACCAAAATGAACAACTTTATGAATCGTGTTGTTCAGTGTCTTTTTGACAAGCTGCATCCTAGCACACACGCAAATAGCTCACGTTAATGTGTGTGTGTGTCAGGTCCCGAGTACGGCACGACGGAGGCCGCGTCTCGGGGCTCACTGGCCGAGGCAGAGCGAAGGTGCGAGTTGCATCTGCAAGTGAGAGACCGCCTGCTCAACGATGTGCACGCCAAAATAAAAAGCTGGCAAAAGGACAATTTCCACAAGGTGCGCACGTCTCGTGAACTATGTCGTGAATCACCCACCCTGTCTCGTGAATTACCCACCCTGTTTTCCCGTGTATAAGAGATACCTTCAAGTTTTAGGCAAGCATTCTGGAAAACGTGAAAGTGGCATAGCGGCATTGAAGCATCAAGTGAGATACTGTTGGTACACCCAGTCAGCCTGTCTTGTGTGTGTGTGTGTGTGTGTGTGTTTGTGTGTGTGTGTGTTTGCAGCGCCCTAGAGACCCTCTAGGTGTAGGGCGCTATATAAATATCTACCTAATGTAATGTAATGTGTGTGTGTCTGTGTGTGTGTGTGTGTATCTGTGTGTGTGTGTGTGTGTGTGTGTGTGTGTGTGTGTGTGTGTGTGTGTGTGTGTGTGTGTGTGTGTGTGTGTGTGTGTGTGTGTGTGATGGCAGCATCACTGCTATCACTGCTAGAGGCCAGTTATTGTTTGGACGAGATAGACAGTGACACACATACACACACACACACACACACCTTCACTCACATTACCACTGACTGATCTTCAGACACTGCTAATGTCGCTATTATTGCAAGTGTTATCAACCCTGTTTATATGTGCATGTGTGTGTGTGTGTGTGTATGTGTGCAACACCGCGCTACGCTGCTCAATAGCCTGTGTTGTCAGTATTTGTTTGTGGGCCTCGAGGTTTGAAAGTACAGTACGGTGATGATTGGTCAGGATTATGTGTTAGTACAGTACGACGATGATTGGTCAGGATTATGTGTTAGTACAGTACGGTGATGATTGGTCAGGATTATGTGTCAGTACAGTACGGTGATGTTTGGTCAGGATTGTGTGTCAGTACAGTACGGTGATGTTTGGTCAGGATTGTGTGTCAGTACAGTAAGGTGATGATTGGTCAGGATTATGTGTTAGTACAGTACGGTGATGATTGGTCAGGATTATGTGTCAGTACATTGTGTTGCATTGTTGCGCTTTTATACGTGCAATTACTAGGAGTATTGCAACACTGGGTTCAGTAATCATTGTGCATGTTATTACTGACAGTCACACTGGAAGGTGCGACCTTGCAGCTCGTGAGTCACTCTTACTAACACAGTCAGTCATTGTGGTTCTACTAACTTGTCTCACGCTCTGTGTGTGTGTGTGTTTGTGTGGCTTGTGCAATGCTAGCTGAAGAGAAAACTGTTGCCGACCGTGAGTATTGCACAGTTCAGCCTGCCTGCTCGTATCCCTCCACTAGTCGTCTAATAACACCTCCTCGTCTAGCACTCTGTCTGTGTGTGTGTGTGTGTGTGTGTGCAGTTGTGCATGTTGTTGTGTGTTGTTACGTCACTGTGTTGGCTCTTGGCTGTCAGTAATAGTAGATAATTATTTTCCGTGGTTCAGTTTCAATTGTACTAGTGGTTTTATTTTGTGCCTGATTCAGTTGTTAGTTGATAATTATCACTGTCACTGTCACTGTCACACTTGCAGGGGCACAACTTACTGCTCATCCTCATTGGTCATATAGTTGGTATTGATTGGGAAACCTTATGCGGGCGCGTCCTTGCTCTGCAGGTTTTTATGTTGGTATGTGTGTGTGTGTGCGTATTGGGGAGCTGATATTTGTGGGAGGTGGGGATGTGTGATACGAGGGGATGTGAGTTTCACCAATGACATCACTTTATGTTTACACTAATCTGTGTGTGTGTGTGTGTGTGCTTGTGTATTTTGTGCTGGTACATTAATCATGTATGTATGTATGTGTATGTGTGTTCCTGTTTGATTGTTTATATTTGTTGGTGTGTGTGTGCGTGCGCATTAATCTGTGTATGTGTACATGTGTATTTATGTCCGTGTGTGTATGTATGTGCGTGTGCGTGTGTATGGAGCATGCGATCGGGCGATTAGGATAATGCGCGCGTCTTGTGGTTTATATGATATGCTATCTTGGGATATTTCACGAGTTATATCGGAGATTCCGGTTTTTTAATATGATCTTCTATTGCATTTGTTTAAGAGTCAAAATTTTTATTGTAATGTTTTGTTTGCAATGCACTGTTTCTCGTTAAAATAGTTGTAATTAGTCATAATAGTCAAACGGGTAGTGGATTATAGGATGAGCATTGCGCAAATACTCGCTGCCGAATTGTGCGAGTATTGAAGCTGTTCTATTAGTTAGTGTGATATGCACATGCACTGACGTACAGACGGACATACATGTGGACTGTCACTGGTACACACACACACATACACACATACACATGTCACGGTCGGTTTATGTACTGATTAAAGGCAAAATATTAGTGTTTCTCCTGGTTTTTTCGTGCAGGTACAATTGTGAATTGTGATTGTTAGTGCCTGATCTGCATGACAACAATTATAGTATATTGTACTGTGGTGCATTATTTGTCTTTATTAATTGATTGTTATCGTAATTCAACGCTGGCGACAGTGTAGACATATGCATAATGTCATATACATGCACTGTTATGGTGATATGAAAACAGTGCATTATTATAGCTTGCAACCAAATGCCTTATTGCAACACGGGCAACAATTTCCTATTTGCAGTGATGTTCTTTCAAACTTGCACTCTCTGTGTGAGTTGTTGCAGAAATTTTAGACAACTTCACTTTTACTGTGTGCATTGACAGAGCGGTGTTGTTTGTTTGTCTTGTTCTCGACGCGTAATTGTCAATATTAATTTGAGCTAATAAGTTGGATTATTGGCGTAATATTGTATTTCGAGCTGTGTGTGTTTGGTGTTGGTCTGCTATCAGCTTATGGGTTCAGTCATGTGAAAACTGCCTCTTTTATACATCAGCTTGTTGTTAGTTCAATGTTGTCCACTGTGTTAATATTGTTGTGTAATAGAGGGGCATGTATGTTTGCCGTGGAGGACAAATAGTTTCATAGTAGTTTTGTCTATATTACTCTATATTACTCGATGTTTTATGATACTCATTTGAATTGAGCATACCTGCCGAATCTTTCCGCTGATATATATGAATATATGTATATATATATATGTGTGTGTGTGTGTGTGTGTGTGTGTGTGTGTGTTGTAGACTATGATCCACTTGAAGGAGAAAAAGGATACGGAGGAACTATTCAAGAAGGCTCAAAAACCCTGGATCAAGCTGCTAGAGAAGGTTAGTTGCAGCTGAGCTCATTGTGTTAGTTGCAGCCGAGCTCACTGTGTTAGTTGCTGTTCTGCTCTCTTTAATTATTGATTAATGCGAGACGTGAGGTGTATGTGTATGTGTTTGTGTGTGTCTGTCAGGTGAACAAGAGTAAAGGCGAGTACCACGGCGCGTGCAAACAGGAACGCTCAGCTCTCCACCAGGAGAGAAACGCAACTGCTGAGGCGGGCAGTGATGCGGTACGTATCAACCACTGTGTATCTGTCCTGATGTACAACAGTCACTGTATCTGTCCTGATGTACAACAGTCACTGTGTATCTGTCCTGATGTACAACAGTAACTGTATCTGTCCTGATGTACAACAGTAACTGTATCTGTCCTGATGTACAACAGTTACTGTATCTGTCCTGATGTACAACAGTCACTGTATCTGTCCTGATGTACAACAGTCACTGTATATCTGTCCTGATGTACAACAGTCACTGTATCTGTCCTGATGTACAACAGTAACTGTATCTGTCCTGATGTACAACAGTCACTGTATATCTGTCCTTATGTACAACAGTCACTGTATCTGTCCTGATGTACAACAGTAACTGTATCTGTTCTAATATACAACAGTTACTGTATCTGTCCTGATGTACAACAGTCACTGTATCTGTCCTTATGTACAACAGTCACTGTATCTGTCTTGATGTACAACAGTAACTGTGTATCTGTCCTGATGTACAACAGTCACTGTATCTGTCCTGATGTACAACAGTCACTGTATCTGTCCTGATGTACAACAGTCACTGTATATCTGTCCTGATGTACAACAGTAACTGTGTATCTGTCCTGATGTACAACAGTCACTGTATATCTGTCCTGATGTACAACAGTAACTGTGTATCTGTCCTGATGTACAACAGTCACTGTATATCTGTCCTGATGTACAACAGTAACTGTGTATCTGTCCTGATGTACAACAGTCACTGTATATCTGTCCTGATGTACAACAGTCACTGTGTATCTGTCCTGATGTACAACAGTCACTGTATATCTGTCCTGATGTACAACAGTAACTGTATATCTGTCCTGATGTACAACAGTCACTGTATATCTGTCCTGATGTACAACAGTCACTGTGTATCTGTCCTGATGTACAACAGTCACTGTGTAACTGAGGAACATAAGAGGCAAATGATATGACTGAACCTCTAAAAGCGTCCAGTGTTTTTTAATCGTAAATAGAAAACATCATCGCTGCTTTCCACCATATTGCACCTTTGAAGTTTTCATGTATCGCGAATTTTTCTTCAAATATCCTATTTATCGCTATCAGAAAGACATTAGAAAACAATGAAAGTATAGCAGTGCAAGCACGCAATAAGAAAATACACAAGTGCATTGTCGGTGTTATGATTGGGTAATTTTCCTGTGCGCTTCTAACTGACACTGAATATGTCCATTACAATCTTGTCTGTGTGTTTGTGTGTGTCAGGCCCGCAAGTTGGCCGAGCGGGTGCAGAAGTGTCGTGATGAGTGCGGTCGTTGCAAGGAGCGCTACCAGTCGGCTCTGCAAGATATCACCAGTCACAATGGCCGCTACGTCGAGGACATGACTGATGTGTTCAACAAGTGCCAGTCCAAGGAACGTGTCAGACTAGAGTTCTTCAAAGAAACACTCTACTCACTGCACAAGAGTCTCAACATCAGCGAAGATCCGCAGTCAGTCGGCACGATCTTCCTATCTCCCTCTCTCTGTCCCTCTCTCTCTCTGTGTCTTTCTCTCTCTGTCTCTTCTTCTCGATCCCTCTTTCTCTCTCTCTTCTTCTAGATCCCTCTTTCTCTCTCTCTTTTTCTAGATCCCTCTTTCTCTCTCTGTCTCTTCTTCTCGATCCCTCACGTCCTGCGTCACCGCGGTACTTCATTCAACTTGCGTGTGTATACGTGTAATTATGTGTGTGTGTGTGTGTGTGTGTGTGTTTGTTGTGGTGAGGTTACCACAAATCTACGAGGACATGCACACGACCATTGGGCACGCGGACGCCGACAAGGACCTGCGCTGGTGGAGTTGTAGTCACGGGGTTGATATGCCTATGAATTGGCCCGCCTTCGAGGTCAGTCTCTCCTGTCTCAGTCTGTCTTCGCTACTGTGTGCTAGCAGCTTGCATTAGCCTGCAGTTGACTAGTGTTGCTGTGCTAGTTGCTCGATCAGGGGTTCTTCACACGACTAGGGGCTGCGAGTCTGGTTACTAAGGCGGGCGGGCACTGCTGTGAATAATTAAGGAACATATGTTTTTCCTCATTCTGTATATTTTACTAGAAAAACATGTTTTTGCCTGATCCTCTTAAACCATGTGCGAAGAGGTATATTTAAGCCCGTTTTCCTAATGAAAGGATAAAGTTGCGAAAAAACTCGATAATCCCGATGTTTGCGGGAACTGAGAAGAGTTGAGAACCACTGAGCTTGAACATCACACAAACTACACCACTGACTGAGCTTGAACATCACACAAACTACACCACTGACTGAGCTTGAACATCACACAAACTACACCACTGACTGAGCTTGAACATCACACAAACTACACCACTGACTGAGCTTGAACATCACACAAACTACACCACTGACTGAGCTTGAACATCACACAAACTACACCACTGACTGAGCTTGAACATCACACAAACTACACCACTGACTGAGCATGAACATCACACAAACTACACCACTGACTGAGCTGGATATATAATATTTGGTGTGATGATATCTGAAGCCAGACATCTGCAAGACATTGTGCACTGTTAGAACTCGGTCCATAGCTCGTTCACTGTTGCACGAAATCAATTAGCAAGCTGCATTCTCTCACACATTTGTCATTGGAACTATTACAATAGTAGTTGTCATACTCGAGTGTGACAGGTACTATTGCAACGCTTGCTTGCACTACAGACTTGATGATTCTGTTATAAGAGGCTGCGACAACGAACTGACTTGGCTCTCACGCCGCACACATCACTGCCGCGCACAAATATACCATTTACTAGTGAATTAGACAAGATAAACTGCATGTTCGATTCAACTTCAGACGCACTTCGGAAGTACTTGTAAACTCTCAATTGATAATTCAGAAATGCACATCTCAATATTTGGAAGTAACTAGAAGTTCTGAGAAGTTTGCATTCATGGCGCGGATGGGACAATTCTGATAATCAGGTGATATAGTGAGTCTGGTAATCAGGTGATATAGTGAGTCTGATAATCAGGTGATATAATGAGTCTGGTAATCAGGTGATATAGTGAGTCTGGTAATCAGGTGATATAGTGAGTCTGATAATCAGGTGATATAGTGAGTCTGATAATCAGGTGATATAATGAGTCTGGTAATCAGGTGATATAGTGAGTCTGGTAATCAGGTGATATAGTGAGTCTGATAATCAGGTGATATAGTGAGTCTGGTAATCAGGTGATATAGTGAGTCTGATAATCAGGTGATATAATGAGTCTGGTAATCAGGTGATATAGTGAGTCTGATAATCAGGTGATATAGTGAGTCTGGTAATCAGGTGATATAGTGAGTCTGGTAATCAGGTGATATAGTGAGTCTGATAATCAGGTGATATAGTGAGTCTGATAATCAGGTGATATAGTGAGTCTGATAATCAGGTGATATAGTGAGTCTGGTAATCAGGTGATATAGTGAGTCTAATAATCAGGTGATATAGTGAGTCTGGTAATCAGGTGATATAGTGAGTCTGGTAATCAGGTGATATAGTGAGTCTGATAATCAGGTGATATAATGAGTCTGATAATCAGGTGATATAGTGAGTCTGGTAATCAGGTGATATAGTGAGTCTGATAATCAGGTGATATAGTGAGTCTGATAATCAGGTGATATAGTGAGTCTGATAATCAGGTGATATAGTGAGTCTGGTAATCAGGTGATATAGTGAGTCTAATAATCAGGTGATATAGTGAGTCTGGTAATCAGGTGATATAGTGAGTCTGGTAATCAGGTGATATAGTGAGTCTAATAATCAGGTGATATAGTGAGTCTGGTAATCAGGTGATGTAGTGAGTCTGGTAATCAGGTGATATAATGAGTCTGATAATCAGGTGATATAGTGAGTCTGGTAATCAGGTGATATAGTGAGTCTGATAATCAGGTGATATAGTGAGTCTGGTAATCAGGTGATATAGTGAGTCTGGTAATCAGGTGATATAGTGAGTCTGGTAATCAGGTGATATAGTGAGTCTGGTAATCAGGTGATATAGTGAGTCTGATAATCAGGTGATATAGTGAGTCTGATAATCAGGTGATATAGTGAGTCTGGTAATCAGGTGATATAGTGAGTCTGGTAATCAGGTGATATAGTGAGTCTGGTAATCAGGTGATATAGTGAGTCTGATAATCAGGTGATATAATGAGTCTGGTAATCAGGTGATATAGTGAGTCTAATAATCAGGTGATATAGTGAGTCTGGTAATCAGGTGATATAATGAGTCTGGTAATCAGGTGATATAGTGAGTCTGGTAATCAGGTGATATAGTGAGTCTGGTAATCAGGTGATGTAGTGAGTCTGGTAATCAGGTGATATAGTGAGTCTGGTAATCAGGTGATGTAGTGAGTCTGATAATCAGATGATGTAGTGAGTCTGGTAATCAGGTGATATAGTGAGTCTGGTAATCAGGTGATATAGTGAGTCTGGTAATCAGGTGATATAGTGAGTCTGATAATCAGGTGATATAGTGAGTCTGGTAATCAGGTGATATAGTGAGTCTGGTAATCAGGTGATATAGTGAGTCTGGTAATCAGGTGATATAATGAGTCTGGTAATCAGGTGATATAGTGAGTCTGGTAATCAGGTGATATAGTGAGTCTGGTAATCAGGTGATATAGTGAGTCTGATAATCAGGTGATATAGTGAGTCTGATAATCAGGTGATATAATGAGTCTGGTAATCAGGTGATATAGTGAGTCTGGTAATCAGGTGATATAGTGAGTCTGATAATCAGGTGATATAGTGAGTCTGGTAATCAGGTGATATAGTGAGTCTGATAATCAGGTGATATAGTGAGTCTGATAATCAGGTGATATAGTGAGTCTGATAATCAGGTGATATAGTGAGTCTGGTAATCAGGTGATATAGTGAGTCTAATAATCAGGTGATATAGTGAGTCTGGTAATCAGGTGATATAGTGAGTCTGGTAATCAGGTGATATAGTGAGTCTAATAATCAGGTGATATAGTGAGTCTGGTAATCAGGTGATATAGTGAGTCTGGTAATCAGGTGATGTAATGAGTCTGGTAATCAGGTGATATAGTGAGTCTGGTAATCAGGTGATGTAGTGAGTCTGGTAATCAGGTGATATAATGAGTCTGATAATCAGGTGATATAGTGAGTCTGGTAATCAGGTGATATAGTGAGTCTGATAATCAGGTGATATAGTGAGTCTGGTAATCAGGTGATATAGTGAGTCTGGTAATCAGGTGATATAGTGAGTCTGGTAATCAGGTGATATAGTGAGTCTGGTAATCAGGTGATATAGTGAGTCTGATAATCAGGTGATATAGTGAGTCTGATAATCAGGTGATATAGTGAGTCTGGTAATCAGGTGATGTAGTGAGTCTGGTAATCAGGTGATATAGTGAGTCTAATAATCAGGTGATATAGTGAGTCTGGTAATCAGGTGATATAGTGAGTCTGGTAATCAGGTGATATAGTGAGTCTAATAATCAGGTGATATAGTGAGTCTGGTAATCAGGTGATATAGTGAGTCTGGTAATCAGGTGATGTAATGAGTCTGGTAATCAGGTGATATAGTGAGTCTGGTAATCAGGTGATGTAGTGAGTCTGGTAATCAGGTGATATAATGAGTCTGATAATCAGGTGATATAGTGAGTCTGGTAATCAGGTGATATAGTGAGTCTGATAATCAGGTGATATAGTGAGTCTGATAATCAGGTGATATAGTGAGTCTGGTAATCAGGTGATATAGTGAGTCTGGTAATCAGGTGATATAGTGAGTCTGGTAATCAGGTGATATAATGAGTCTGGTAATCAGGTGATATAGTGAGTCTGGTAATCAGGTGATATAATGAGTCTGGTAATCAGGTGATATAGTGAGTCTGGTAATCAGGTGATGTAGTGAGTCTGATAATCAGATGATGTAGTGAGTCTGGTAATCAGGTGATATAGTGAGTCTGGTAATCAGGTGATGTAGTTAGTCTGACTCCCAGTACGCCCGTGACTCAACTCTGTTTCATCACACCATAATAAGGTTCACTGTTTGATAGCGTGCTTTTTGTATCTTGTCTAGACGTGCTCGTGTGTGTATGTGTGTGTGTGTGTGTGTGACATATGACTGCATGTTCTGCACGCTGCATTATTGCTATTGCTAGACCCTTGACACGCCTTTGTACGTGTGTGTATGCATGTGCTTGCTTTTACCTCGTGATAATTAGTTTGTGTGTTTGTGTGTCGCACGCACACGCCTGCTTGTTTGTGGGCACACGCGCACACAAACAGGAATACAGCGAGGAGTTTCGTGATATTGTCGGTGGCGCTGGTGGACGTGTTAAGCGTTCTCTGGCAGCCACGGCCACTGGTGGCGTGTCTGGTGGCGTGTCTGGTGGCGTCGACGACACTGTCACGCTGGTGCACCGACGTGCCGTCAACAATGACCTGCCACCGCCCGTAACACACACACACACTCACACAAATACGGCTGCCACACACTGGTTATATCTCTTACACGGAGAACTGCACCATTGCGCGCACGCGAAACCCGCCATGTGGCATTTGGGTTATACCATTGAGAAACGAACCCAGCCTCGTCAGGGAATCGAGCCCCAGATAATTCGAGCACAAAGCTTGCATTTTAGCCGCTCGGCTAAGGGCGCTCACTTGATTTAGCGTGTCGTATTATGATGCGGCCGACTTTGATGGTATCTTCTGCCGCGTGTTTGTTTTACAGGAGTTTGACGGTGAGGCGAAGAAGGCGGGCGCTAGTTCCAACACTGTCCACAGCGGGGGCGCCACCGTCGCAGCAGCTGCGGCATCATCAACAACAAATCATAACAACGTTGATAATCGCAACTCTTGTGACAGGTGCGTCTGCTATATACACACATACACAACCACATATATATACACATATCAAGCACACACACATATATACACACACACACACACAGGTACAGTTACACACGCCACATCCTGTCATATTTATTATCATGCTAGTAGAACTATCCTGCTAGCATATTGTTGATCAGCCTTGTTTGTCTATACTTCAATGACCGTGTGTGTGTGTGTGTGTGTGGCGACAGTGGTGGAGGTGTGGATGAATGGGACGAATATGCCAGTGAACTGGTGGATAATGGTGAACCAGGCGTGCCTGTCAAGGCGCTCTATGACTACCAGGGTCTTGAAGAAGACGAGCTCACATTCAAAGCCGGTGCGTCTCACTGATACCACGTGTTCTATGCTTATAATATCTCTACCTGAAATTCGGCTTCGATGAAAGCGTTCAACTTTCACAACGCAGATAATCAAATTGTAACGCACTGTTTTTCATCAAAATATCGGAATTTCGATGTGCTGTGCTTGTTATTCTGTTAATCAACGTACTCTCAGGCGATGCTAACTGATCGTTGCCTCTCATTATTTATCTGCCCGTCAACTGTGATATTTCTGCGTTCTGTGATTGTCTAGCTTATATGAACTCAGGCCGGACAAGAAGCGATTTTTAATGAGTGTTCTGTTTGTATGTGTGTGTGTGTGTGTGTGTGTTGATAGGCGAGCATTTTGAGAAGTTGGAGGATGAGGACGAGCAGGGCTGGTGTAAAGGCAGACTGAACGGTCGTGTTGGTCTCTACCCCGCCAACTACGTGCAACCCGTCTAACACAGGCGCCTGTGTGCCAGTGTGTGTCAGTTTGTGTGTGTGCCAGTGTGTGTCCGTGTGCCAGTGTGCCAGTGTGTGTGTGTGTCCGTGTGTGTCCGTGTGTGTGTGTGTGTGTGTGTGTCAGTGTGTGTGTGTGTGTGTGTGTGTCAGTGTGTCGATGTGTGTGTGTGTCAGTTTGCCAGTGTCTGTCAGTGTGTGTTAGTGTGTGTGTGTCAGTGTGCCAGTGTGTCTGTCAGTGTGTTTGCCAGTGTGTCAGTGTGCCAGTGTGTCCGTGTGTGTCAGTGTGTGTGTGTGTGCGTGTCAGTTTGTCAGTGTGTGTGTCAGTGTGTCGATGTTTGTCAGTGTAGACATATAGACAGGGTTGTGGTTATCGAAGCTGCCATATAGCTAGTGTGTATTGTCTAGTGTTGGTATGAACGGTGTTGGCTGGGTAATTGCAGGCTCACGTCACTTTATTCACTGCATTGTAGCGTTGTTTCGATGTGTGCGTGTGTGTGTGTGTGTGTTTTATGTGCTCAAGTTGTTTGTGTATTGCAGGTTATTTAATAGCAGGCGGTTATGTATAATTTAGTGTACTGGAGGTTTTTGTTATTACCGCTTGACTTGCGTGTTGTTTGTGTTAATGGACCTGTGCGTGTTTGTTGCTCGCTTGCATCAAGGCTACCTCACATTTGTCCTGCATATCGTGCTGTTGCTCAGTGTTGATAAGTGTTGTGCGTCGCTTCTGTATTGTTTCCCCATTGCATAATACATCACTGGTGTTGTCAGCGTGTTGACTCACTCACTAGTTGTACTCACTAGTTGTACTCACTAGTTGTACTCACTAGTTGTACTCACTAGTTGTACTCACTAGTTGTACTCACTAGTTGTACTCACTAGTTGTACTCACTAGTTGTACTCACTAGTTGTACTCACTAGTTGTACTCACTAGTTGTACTCACTAGTGGTACTCACTAGTGGTACTCACTAGTTGTACTCACTAGTGGTACTCACTAGTGGTACTCACTAGTTGTACTCACTAGTTGTACTCACTAGTTGTACTCACTAGTTGTATTCACTAGTTGTACTCACTAGTTGTACTCACTAGTGGTACTCACTAGTTGTACTCACTAGTTGTACTCACTAGTTGTACTCACTAGTTGTACTCACTAGTTGTACTCACTAGTTGTACTCACTAGTTGTACTCACTAGTTGTACTCACTAGTTGTACTCACTAGTTGTACTCACTAGTTGTACTCACTAGTTGTACTCACTAGTGGTACTCACTAGTGGTACTCACTAGTTGTACTCACTAGTGGTACTCACTAGTGGTACTCACTAGTTGTACTCACTAGTGGTACTCACTAGTTGTACTCACTAGTTGTACTCACTAGTTGTATTCACTAGTTGTACTCACTAGTTGTACTCACTAGTGGTACTCACTAGTGGTACTCACTAGTGGTACTCACTAGTGGTACTCACTAGTTGTACTCACTAGTTGTACTCACTAGTTGTACTCACTAGTTGTGTACAGGAGATGAGCAAGACTGTCAGACTGTGCTGTCTCTAAAAACCCAATGTTTTGTCAAATCTACGCTTCAATTGTCCAATACTGCTTGATTCCACTACACATCATTTTCTAGACTATTCCAAATGTCGATACACCTATTTGGGAAGTTATTATTTTTATATCCCTGTAACCGGTCTGTTCTGTCTAAGGCGTTTATTGTGTCTCCTTCGATCTCTCTCACTATCCGAACTACCCAACATTTTCTATCCTCTTTTGTGTGTTTGTATGTGGGTGTGTGTGCGTATGTATGTGTACGAGGTATGCGTATGCGTGCGTGTGTGTATTTATGGCTCGTATGTTTGTGTGTATGTATGTATTGGACTCAAAGACCGCGTGGGCTGCCTGACACGTGTGTGTGTGTGTGTGTGTGTGTGTGTTGCGGCAGTGCGCGTCAATGTGCCATTATTATTGTCTCAATTCATTCTAGCAGGTAGTCAGTTGCCTTATGTTGACTCTTCGGAATGCGTCTTGTTTCATTATATTCACTGGTTTTTGTGTGTAGAATGTTCGGGCTGCACTTGCTGACATAACAGTGGTCTGTGTGAGCTTGTGTTCCGGTGACATTATTGTTTCTTATTGCATCATTGTTGTTGCATCAGCGTGGCATCAGTGCATTGGTTCATAAAGCGCGTCGCACACGTTTTCCTGTCGTATCTGTGTTATGTGTGGATTATCATTCAATGAGTTATTTGACATTCAGTGGCCGAATATTATCACTAGCTGAATTGCAGTTTTGCACGTTGGGTTTTATATATCTTGATTTATGTTCACGTGCGAGTGATTGGTTATTTACTGGTGTAGACAGTGGCAGGTATCTTCATGCTTAACTGCGGGCTGTTGCTCAACGTTCCGGCGAAAATCTAGATGCAAGGTTGTGTGTCGTCTGAATTTCACCGATTACATGTGAACTATGGCATGATGGTTTCTACTCGCTTCTGCCAGCAACTACATCTCGTATATTTAATATAGCACATATTTATAGACAGGCGCGAAAATGACTTGACAGACAGAAACATCGTAGTGAGAAGGCACAAGCAAATGAATGAAAACAGGTTTACAAAATGAGAGCAGCTAGATGGCCGTTGGCTATCAGATAACTCATCCGCCCTTGAAACAGGTTCTGTTTTTATTCCTGTGAGGTGTCTAGACACCCTCCTCACTGCAGAAGAGTGGCGAGCCGGTTTAGTCGCCGACGACTCATCAATGACTCTTGTTCTCGAGTTACACGGTTACCAGTATTATGCTAGCTGACAGAGAGTATTATGTAGAGTATTGTAACAGAGAGTATTATGTAGAGTATTGTGACAGAGAGTATTATGTAGAGTATGTAACTGCCAGCACGGTATGATTCATAGGTATATTAAGCTGGGGATAATTTCATACGAGAGTGTCAGCGGTCAACGTTGGCGCTCATTGACAAGAAGTCGCATAGTGAGTCACTCATGAAGTCACAGCAATTGTTGTACTGGTATGATGATGTTCCAATGTTTCGCACGATTTTGCCCAGTTCAGGAGA
The DNA here is from genome assembly GCA_916048095.2 of Sacculina carcini. NCBI lineage: Eukaryota > Metazoa > Arthropoda > Thecostraca > Sacculinidae > Sacculina > Sacculina carcini. Next base: position 300,513 of record OU696576.1, on the reverse strand, counting down.
CAACAAACTGAGTTGTTCACTGAAATATAATTCTCAAGGAACCTTTCGGCTATCAATTTCCAGAAAGGAAAACTATTTTGTGTGTTGGAATATGCTCGAATATTGGTCCCCAAGTGTGTGTTTCAACAATACACCAGCTAGTGCACCAGTTGCGGCGCCAGGATTTTCCGATGGGGGAGCTGAGGGAAAAGCGAGGGTTTGACGAAGCATGAAGAGCTACACTCGAACGCTGACTACATAATATTATAATAAGAGACTGGGGAACACTGATTGATTCCTCAAACTTGAACCAAAATTACACGACTTCATTACAGTGGTGAGAAATTTTAATGTTTATGATTATGATTTGGGGGGGGCTTGGCATATTTTTTGGGGGGCTTCAGCCATCCCAAGCCCACCCTTGGTACCACCACTGTAGTGGACACATTTTGACCTGGCACCAACAATTGAAGGTACATTATGCGAGGGGTGTGGTATCTGTAGGATCATCATATCGGAATAACATTGGAGGGAATGTTGGAGCGTATTTCAAAACCTGGAATGAATTATTTGAAAGTGAACTGCATTTTTCAACCTGAATATATGTAAATTCCAAACTTTAAACATACAACAACAAACAAACCATGTATTTGGTATAGCGCACTAATTTGCAAAGGCGCGTAAACGTACAAAATAGAGCAAAATGAGGTATAAACAGTGATGGGGGCTCAAAAAGAACAAAATTATATGAGCTGAAGTGACAAGGCACAAAAAATATCAAGAGCAGGAAATATATACAACAATCGAGAAAATATATACAGCGCATGATCAGAGGCGAGAGAAAATAAAAGAATGGGATCAGAGAAGACAGAGCTGACAGAGAAAATATTTAATTTTGGGGTTGAGAGATAAGCCAAAAATATTATCAGCAATTTCTATAGGGGTAAGTGGGCGGCGACGGAAGAGACAGTAAGTATAAATGAAGGGAAGCCGAAAAGGAAGAGTAGGATTTTTTCTGTAGAATGTGATGAGGAAGAGTTATAAAGTCGGGGAGCAGAATAGTAGAAGGACTTAGCTGACTATACACAGTTAAATTGTTCCTATACAGGTTATATTTATTTGACATTTCAATAAGAAATGCAAAAAGTGTTTAACTAATTGCAAATTACATTTCTTGCAAAATTGGAAAGATTGATCTGTGAAATGAGGTCAAATTGTATGTATGATTTTATGTATGTTATTTTGTATACCGGCACACACGACACAATAAGCCATGGCTAAAATTACATGAACATTATGCATGGCGGAAATATAATGCACCGAAAATTGAGCAACAGACTTGGCACAAAAGTTGCGACAAAGTTGGCTTTTTGTATAAGCTTGGCTAGATAGTTGATGCTGTGGTCTACTTTGTCGTGCTATGCTTCGTTTTCTTGCCACTGTTGACCAGTTGTTGTAACAGTGCAGGAAGCCTACGCGTAGGGTTCTGTGCCTGGACGCAGCGTTTTGGGCTTATTTGGCGCACATTATTATGGACGTACAGAACTGACACACCACCATCTCGCCACTGACTGAATTACTAGACAGGACAACTTTGGCCTGTGCATGGAAAGTTTGAAAGGCGAGATGCGAAGTAGCCGCTGCTAAAACACGATCGCAACTATAAAATCAGTCTCGCTCATAACACTGTACAATATCAGTTATATCATACACGCATTGTATATATATATACGCAGTGGCGGCGGCAGGATTTTTCTGATAGGGGCTAAGGGAAACGTGGGTGCATGGCGAAGCATGAAGAGCTACACTCGAACGCTGACTACATAATATAATAAGGGACTGGAACACACTGATTGAGTCCTCGAACTTGAACCAAAATTACAGGGCTTCATATACAGTGGTAAGAAATTTAATGTCCATAATTATGAGTTGGCATATTTTTGGGGAACTTCAGCCCCCAGCTCCCCCTGGCGCAGTCAGTGTAAATACGCCTTATAAAACCTGACGCCAAGTCAGCCGGGATCATGTGATGACCCCGACGTTGACGGAGATATGCGCGGATGGCCAAGCTTGAACCAGCGGCACATCTTAATATCTTATCGTACATCACAGTCTGTAGTCCGGTGCCTTACCATCAGAGAGACCAAACAAGTTATAAACACCTCATGGAACTGATCTCTAATGTATGTATTTGATGTTGTATGTGTTTTTTCACTCCATTTTTGGTTTTGGTATACTTCCTGTTTCGCAGTGTAACTGTGAGCATTCCACTTGTAACGGGGGAGTATTGTACAGATGAGAATTTGCTTGACTGACGTTTCATTGTATTGGGTGCGTTGCGCATCTTGTGGTATACGAACACCACAGCAGCATGCATGAGAGATTGGGATATTGGCAGCGAGTGCGTTCGTCGGCTGCGACCGTGTGAATCTGCTCGTCGGAATCGTTACACTTGCCGGATATTCGTTGTTGGCGGCGACATTGAGTGTGAGGCGGACAAGCCGTCGCACCTCAAACTGCACGCTTCTTCCAGTTGTCTGCTGCAATAGTGCAATCATCTGCTGCTCAGCGAGCTGGTAAAAGTGTACGGTGTGCGGTCCTACTAATGCTAGCAGTTGAGATGTGAGTTTGTTTTGGTTGGTGCACATTTTGAGCTCGGCAATAGTAATTGTTTTTCGGGTGGATTTTGTCAAGCCAAGACACATTGACATCGCTGTTGTGGCAGCTGCTCTTCATTTCCTCGTCAAGGTAAGTGTTTCACATTTTATACACGTAACGTTTTATATACTTCACATTTTATATACGTCACATTATATATACTTCACATTTTATACACGTCATATTTTATATACTTCATATTTTATAGACGTCACGTTTTATATACATCACATTTTATATATGTCACATGTTATATACTTTCCGCCATATCCAGTAATACCCTCCAACAAGTTAATTCATATAAAGTCAATATATGACTAGATGTAGCACGCGGCGAAAATATGGATATTATTATATTGGAGTTTACTTAATGAAAATATAATTCTAGGTGACACGTTAAATAGTGCGTTTGTTCACTGGCGGATCCAAATGGGGGGCTCACGAGGCTGAAGCCCCCAAAAAGTTTCCATCAAATCGTCATAACCAAGAGTGTCACTAAAAGGGACCGATAAAAATATTTTGTAGAATTATAAGCATTTTCGCAAAGACGTAGCATAATTATGCATGATCGGATCCGAAATTCAGCCCCTCACAAAATTAATCAAGTCCCCAAAAAACATGCACTCTTGGCCCGGAGTCACCTGAGTATAGCCCCGAGTGTGACTAGTTTTTGTAGCGTCGGCTTATACGCCCACCAATGGTGCAGATTTGCTTGGTAAAGCGTGCGAAACTTTTGCGACCAAGTGCACGATTAAGTATTTGCTTTTGGAGACTACATGTAGATTTACATGTAGACTACATGTACATGTAGATTTTAAATTTTGGTTAAATTGGTGTGTGGCGATGCACACTAATCACGCACTGTTTCACCTCATTGCTCTAATAAGATGCCAAAACATCAAACACCTCTCATACTCTCTCTCTCTGTCTGTCTTTATCATTCGCTCTTTCTCTTTGTGTCTATCTGTCTGTGTGTGTGTGTGTTTACAAATACACACAAACAGCAAAAAATACACACACACACACATTGCTGATTGGACACACATGATCAAATACACCATGTGACCGACAAATTTGGTCAAACAAACACACTGACACACACACACTGACACACACACACACACACACACACACACACACACACACACACACACACACACACACACACACACACACACACACACACACACACACTGACACAGACAGACATACATGAACAATGTTTAGTCAGCAGATGTAGTGCGCAGCAGAATTTGCATTGACGCCAATATATTTGCAACATTGAGCATCAGAGATGACAAGAAACATGGAGAAAATGGTGAGAAATGTAACCAATGTGTGTAATAAGTGTGTATCGCCACACACCAATTCACACACTAAATAAGTGTGTGGCGACTTTGTGACTTCTGTTCCTCAACTTTAATATTATACATTTTAAAGTATTGTGTAAATTATCGGAAATTGCTGTAATGTTTTATTATTTTGAGTCATCGCATCAATTTGTCGGTGTAACGAAATGTCTCGCAGTTTTGTTCATTTGGTGACGGAAATCAATGTTTGAATGAGTGTCATGCTGATGTTTTCCCGATATTCGGTATGTAGTGAAAACACGGTGACTCGTATTTGATTTGCATGGCTGATCTGCAGAATCTGTAATTAATCCTGCAATTAATTCCTACATGGCGAATTGCCATAGAAGAATTTTTAAAGCACTATATTCACATTTTTCAGTAATAAAAGTCAGTATCGCAGCTGTGGTTGTGTACACTGGACATAATGAGGTTTCTCGATGTTTACATTCACCGCTTTATGATTTCAATCGCAGCAATCTATTCCACTCAATCACATCCGCGCTACTTTATTCGCAGGTCGCTTTTCATATCCCTCCGTTTGCAATACAAATACATTATTTTTCAGCCCGTGGCGACCGTTTTCTTTGTCTCATGTGAACATAGTTGGTCCAATCTATGGCGGTGCAGCATATTACGATACTGTGCAAATGATCGAGACATTATTGAATAAGATAAAGCAAATTTATATACATGTTCATGTGGAAACAGTGAATCACAAACAGGTAACACACCGCTCAACAACCATTCCAAAAGTCATTCTACAATGCAAATATCAAGCAAAAATGTAGAAGTTTGTTAAGGCTTATGTCAGCTTCCAATAGCAGGGCCCCAGTAGATAAATGTCTCACACGATGTCACCGCTCTGCATGTAATTATATTGCTCACGTCTTTCAAGATGCGACACCGCAGCCAACTCAATATTCTCTGCATAATAAGCCCTGTTCGACATTGATTTCCGGCTTTGTTCGACTGTCATGCGGCGCCATAATGCATACGAAACTATATGCAAGGGAAAATAATTGGCAAGGTGGCAGTGGCGTAGCAAGACTATTTGACATCCGGGGCGGAAACTGCTTGCCCTTCCAGCATGTAAGCTTTTGAGTCACTTAGCCGCAAGAGGTTGTGCGTTTCAACACTGTCGTAAAGGATTTATCAAGTATGTCTTTATAGTAGAAAAGACGAACGTCTTATAATAATGCATACTTCCAGTAGTTAAATCGCCAGATTATGGAACGTGTGGGTGGTTCAGTCATGTCATGCGGTGCTCACACAGGGGCGAACTTTCACGACCTGGGCGTCATTATTCCGAAACAATGGTGCGTCCAATCTACTAAGATCGTTGAGTTCTCTGAGTCGGCAGACTAGCGTATTACAGACTTTGCCCATCGATGGTTAGACCTGTTCACAATAGCAACGGTTTTCGATTCTTGTACCCTCTACACGGTTTCCCATGCTTTTCTAGCCGACAATCACAGCTATTGATGTCCAAAGTGTCTCTATACTCTGTCGCATTGGCCTTGGAAGTCTTCGCACCCGATACAGCAGGAAGTACTCAATTTTGCCTTGCACCGCGCAAGTGTTTCACTTGTAAATTGTTACAGCTGCAATTGGGTAACATATTGGATATTGAATTAAATCATTTGTTCCTACAACAAAATTCGTGTAGTTATTTAAGAAAACGCATTATATTATGCAAAAATATAAAGTTAATTGAACAAATATTATTAGTTCTACAATTATTGCAATATTGATGTAAAAATATGATAAATGTGAAGCTATTATAATTCCAGTGAGGACCATTCTGACTGAAGTGAAACAGCAGCATAACACGTGATATAACACGTGCCATAACACGTGCCATATCACGTGCCTACTCCTCCCATCTCCTCCCCGCTGTTAAACGAACTATGACCAGATTAACACACAACAGCTCTTTTTACTCTATCAAACTAATGAAGCACAACATACGAATGCAAGCAGCATTAGACACACATGTAAATAGCTTGCGCACACATGCAGACAACATTGGCGCACATTGAAACACAAACACACACAGAGTATGTCACAACGTACATATTCTCGTAAAAATGTACATATTAAATGTACACAATGCACATATTTTCGTATAAATCTTCATTTTTCATATTTGTCAGATCAATGCAGAATAGTGCTTGTTTGTGCTGCATTCCAGATCTGTTTGAGCCATTGAACAAAGTTTCTAGCACTGCAAAATATAACTATAATAGCGCTATTCATGGAGCTGCGGGGACAACAGATATATACATCAGAAACCCCACCTGCGGTCCAGACACGGGCATCACGCCAGTTAACCACTAGATGTTCTACAGGAACGTTCCTGGTTGGGCCCCTTCATACAGCATAAGTGGTTGCCAGTTATCTACCAACAGACAGGTGTTGCCGTACTTCCTCAAAACGCTAGCAGAAACAGAGGGACGTCTTCGCTACAAGATATTGTCAGTGAAACAGTGTAGGCTCTCATTCCATTCGGGCAGATGACTAGGATCAATACCATGACCAAGACAACGCTGCACATGTGTATTTCACGTCTGTCCACACAGTGGTTATTATAGACAATGCTGCTATGTTGAAAAATAAATTAGGTATGGACAAAAACGCGTAATAAGGTCATATCATTGGGCGACATAAATGTCAAAGGGAATTAAATATGGTGCCGAATCACACATGCTCCACATAAAAGCGTACATCATTTTGATGACGTGAATTTATTGTAGGCTGTTGCCGCTCTATATGCTCTATGTTTCTGCGTGCAGCTCAGTCTGACCATCGACAACTCCAGCTCTCTTGCACATGCCGCTCGAGATCTCTTGTCCGTCATTTGACTGCGCTACGTGAAAAGGAAACGTAAGAAAATTGGGCCACAGGTTGTCTTGCAACGCCCGCACGACTAATCTGAGGTCATGTCGCCGCACCATTTCTTTCACTGTGAGCCAACCCGACTCCTGCAGGGCAGACGAGACACTTTCACGTCTTCTTTTCCCAGTCACCAGCCGAACCGCCAACTTCAACATTCCATCCACCCTCGACATCTGCTGCTCATTGGTTCCACCACAAGTTAATATGCTATGTTGATAACACTAGCTATATCACACTAGCTATATAACACTAGCTATATCACACTAGCTATATAACACTAGCTATATAACACTAGCTATATCACACTATTTATATAACACTAGCTATATAACACTAGCTATATCACACTAGCTATATAACACTAGCAATATCACACTAGTTATATAACACTAGTTATATAACACTAGTTATATAACACTAGTTATATAACACTAGTTATATAACACTAGTTATATAACACTAGCTATATAACACTAGCTATATCACACTAGCTATATAACACTAGCTATATAACACTAGCTATATCACACTAGCTATATAACACTAGCTATATAACACTAGCTATATAACACTAGTTATATCGCACTAGCTATATCACACTAGTTATATCACACTAGCTATATAACACTAGCTATATAACACTAGCTATATAACACTAGTTTTATAACACTAGCTATATAACACTAGCTATATCACACTAGCTATATAACACTAGCTATATCACACTAGCTATATAACACTAGCTATATAACACTAGCTATATAACACTAGTTATATCGCACTAGCTATATCACACTAGTTATATCACACTAGCTATATAACACTAGCTATATAACACTAGCTATATAACACTAGTTTTATAACACTAGCTATATAACACTAGCTATATCACACTAGTTATATAACACTAGCTATATCACACTAGCTATATCACACTAGCTATATAACACTAGCTATATAACACTAGCTATATAACACTAGCTATATAACACTAGCTATATCACACTAGTTATATCACACTAGCTATATCACACTAGCTATATCACACTAGCTATATAACACTAGCTATATCACACTAGCTATATAACACTAGCTATATAACACTAGCTATATCACACTAGCTATATCACACTAGCTATATCACACTAGTTATATCACACTAGCTATATAACACTAGCTATATCACACTAGCTATATCACACTATTTATATAACACTAGCTATATAACACTAGCTATATAACACTAGCTATATAACACTAGCTATATAACACTAGCTATATCACACTAGCTATATCACACTAGCTATATAACACTAGTTATATAACACTAGCTATATAACACTAGCTATATCACACTAGCTATATAACACTAGCTATATCACACTAGCTATATCACACTAGCTATATAACACTAGCTATATCACACTAGCTATATAACACTAGCTATATAACACTAGCTATATCACACTAGCTATATCGCACTCACCACACTGAAAACGAGTGATTTTACCGATATTGTTTTATAGTGCATTTACGCAAATCAAAGCGTGAATAAGTGCAGACGTTATTCAAATTTTGCATTGGCGAGCGTGAATGCATAAAGACACGGGCTGATGCATGTTTGTCGAGCGAGCATGTGAGAGAGAGAGAGAGAGAGAGATGCGTTGGCACCAGGCAGTCTGGCAGTGAGACGAGAACGACGCAGCCGCAACGCTGGATCTTCCAGGTCGACACAGCAGCTGACTGAGATAATCAATGCACACACATACACACAAGCACACACACACACATACAGGCAGGCTAGCTGGCACGCGCACATCATCCTCCTTTGCCTCTCATCCCTCTGCCTCTCATACCCTGCTCTCGTAGCTGAGACGAGCGTCTTCATACTGTCAGGCCATCGTCGTGCGTGGCAAGTATTCGTTGTGAAACGATACGACACTATCCGGTCGTGCGGCAAAGCCTCAAGTCGGACAATGAGTGCGAACGTGTGGCTGCATCATTTATTTCTCAAAGCTGCAACGCTATATTGCAGAAATTTTTTGCCGGAAATAACTGACAACCGCGAAGATTTTCTTGAATAAATATTTCAAGCACAACCATTTGCTTTCAAGTTTTCAAAATACGGTTTTATCATTTTCATTGAGAAGTTGCACGAGCTGCATATGTGTTTATACATGACATTTATGACCACACATCCTGCTAATAACAGCTGCTGATCATAACACACCTCACATATTAGCTGTTATTCATTATGTCTCACCACAATTGCTGTTGTGTGTGTGTGTGTGTGTGTGTGTGTGTGTGTGTGTGGGTGGGTGGGTGTGTATGTGTGTGTGTGTGTGTGTGTGTGTGTGTGTGTGTGGGGAGCTTATGACCGTGTTTGTATGCGCGTGTGCGAGCGATTCGCTTGATCGATGATGAATTTTTTATCTTGGCGCTCACGCTCCAGTAGGCTGATAAATACGGCACAAGTCTGGATAGTGAGCACGCCACAAATGCCGACAATTATCACGGTACAAGCTGTTTCCCTGAGCCGTGTGTTCATCTGACACAGGGCCACCTTTCAGCCCGCATGTGGCAAACATTCATCTATACCTGTTTCTTCAATAAACAACACGTTTAAAGTTAATATTGTCGCAAATCGAGTGAACGTGTGAGGGTAGTACAGATAATAAAACATTGTCACCGTGGTTTCTGGGTATCTACGTGATAAGCGCGAGCAATAGTCGTTGAATATCACATTCTGCATGTAAGCTCCTCGAACAGATGCACAAAACTAGGAGCCAAAATTCACTTTTCTGAATTAATAATTTATATATCTGATCTCAAAATGCAAATGGTATATACGAGACAAGCAGCAAGAGTACACTGAAAGGAAACCAGGAGATATCACAAATGCAATTCTATGTTTCAATAGCATGCTCGGTCATAGTAGAGCTACAATACAAGCGTGGCAGTCACACTTATTTGTCGATTTTATCATTTCAATATTTAACTCTAAGTAAAGACATAAAACATATATGCACTGACAGTTTACAAAACGAAAATTAAACGAAGTGTGCATATGTAATATAATATTGGTTTTATTTGCTGCGCAGATGGAAAAAGCGGCGTCCAATCGGATGGATTCGTACGACGCACAGACAATTCGCATGACGGAGGCGAGTGGTGGCGGGGGTGGTGGAGTGAAACAGTGGATGAGAGACAATCTTCTGCTGGTACTCACTGTGGCTGGCGTGTTTCTCGGCACAGCAATTGGACTGCTTGCCCGTCAAACGTCATACAGTCGCGAAACTGTCATTCTGGTCGGATTCCCAGGAGAACTGTTATTGCGCAGTCTCAAGATGCTTATACTGCCTCTTATCATCTCGTCTCTTATCTCGGGTGAGAATTCCGCCAGCACTGAAATTCTGCAGGGACACAATGCTGTTTCATTTGACTCTGGTTACTGCCAGGACACAAAAATATGCGTGCATGTACATAGTTAGTTTGACTACATAGTGTAGTGCTTATCAAAATTATGCAGACGAGTTTGAACGTTCCACCAATAATAGACAGACAATGCAATATATTTTATAGAATTCGTATGCAATATATTGTAATCACTCTGCAATATCCCTCGATATAACGGACCTCCAAATAGCATAATACTGAACTGGTCCCAATCCTTGAATAGCGGAAAATCCTTGAATAGCGGAAACCTCCAAGTAACGAAATTATGTATCGGTCCGCTTTCATATATCACATGTTCAAATAGAGGAAAATAGGGGTCTTGTGTGATTCATAAATGGAGGATGTGAGGAATAGACTGGTTGCAACGGTGTCGATGTGTATTAGGCCATCGGAACAAGATCTGGGAACCCGACCATTGTGAACAAGTCATTTTGTGTTTTCCTAGTTGCCTGCTAATTTCGTGGCGGCATAAAACACACGGCGTTGATCTAGAAAACATTCCAAGTGCATTACTCCAAGTTGCTGCCAAACCAAGCCATTGAAGCGTTGCAATCTTACAGCTAGCGTGGATGCATGGAATGTGTTGAGCGATGATCTTTTCTCGCAGTGAAATCTGAACAGTTCAAAAACAAATAATTACAAAATGCTATTGAAAGAAGAAAGTAACTGATATTTATTTATGTATTTATTAGTGTATATTGAGCTATCATGAAATAAATACTCAATTAATTTTATGTGTGGATATGTTTGTACGCATCTGTGTGCTGGTGTGTTTGTAGTGTTTTGTGAATGTTTGCGTGGCTGCATTTCTATATTTTTTCTCTGATCAGGTTCCTAGCTTTCTTTTGAGTTCACATGAGTTGTACGTACTGAAATGCTCATACTGATAGAATTTTCCAACTTTCATTTACTTATATATTTATTTTTTATTTCACTGATTATTATTAAACAGTCTGTTATCCTAATTTAATATTTGTTCTGATTCTCTTACATGTTTATGTATACAAACTTGCATTTATCGTCCTCATTTCATTTATATTTAATCCCATATTTTCATTAGCTTTCATCTTCCTCATTAAACACTTATTTAACATCTCTTTTTTTTCCTATATCGTTTGGACGCCTCCGCCATGTGGAGCCACCGCATGGTGATAATTGTTCTTGTACTCCTCTCATGTAATTGGATTGGCGTACAATAAATATTAATGATAATGATTATTGGGAACATTTTTTAAAATTTGATTCGAAAAAGTATCCTAACAATAGCAATAATGGCCTTGAATAATATATTCTTATCAGCCGGTTAATTCATATGGTATATGTATATGGTATGAGGTATTTGGTACGATCAATGTATATGGAATGAGGTATATTTGAGGTATGATCAATAAACTACATAACACCTCAGAATTGAAGTCAATTGAGCTGCATATCTGCTTGAACAGGCCTGTCGTGTCTGGATCCTGGAGCATCTGGTAAGATGGGATCCCGAGCCCTGCTCTACTACTTCTCCACCACCATACTGGCGGCGATTCTCGGCATCACCGTGGTGGTGGTCATTCACCCCGGCCAGCCCAGTGTTGTGGATGTGGACGAGAAGCAGGAGGAGACGAACGGCAAGAACACAGTGATGGACGCAATGCTTGATCTAGTACGGTCAGTTTTAACACGACCTGGCTGAAATCACGTGTGTCTCAGCATTACACTGTCGTTATTACTATGCATCAATCAATGTATATTTAAATTATTTATGACAACTACAGTTATTTTTGAAAACAATCATACTAAAAATAAGCCATGAATACATATTTGAAATTCTCATCACATTTGAACATCACCTTTAATCCGAGCAATGCCATCATTAAACGAACAAACATCAGTATGCGACCGTTTTTCCCTAATACAGAACAAGCAATTTATCAAGAAACACACTGTGTGATGCTGGTATGACATGATAGGGAGTGTGTGGACGAGTGTAGCCAGTAGGAGCCGTCGATCTGAAAAACTGGAACCAGTACCTGCTTATCCAGTTAGGTTACCGCTCAAAGCAGTTTCAATACTCAGATGCATTTCAACTCACTATTTTGGTGTTTGTGTGTTACAGCAACATGTTCCCTGATAACTTGGTGCGCGCATGTTTTGAGTCAGCCAAGACTGAAATCACATACGTAAGCACTTACACGTCTATAAGCAACCACATTTAAACATTGTTTCAAATAGTTATAGCGTATAGCGCAGTCTCCCCACCAAATACAAGTGTTGAAATGTGCTGTTAGCAAGGGAGTAGATATGTGTCGAGACGATGAACTGATATCATGCATTATTGTTCATAGTTGACTCAGTTGGCCAACTGCATGGCGAACTATATTGTTGATAAATTAACTCATTGGTCCTTCATTGTGTTAAAAGTGCCTACTTATATGCATCGTTTCGATATATACAGTTACATTTACGTTCAGCTACGCTTTGATATATTCACTTGAAACCATTACTTGTGAACAGCTGGTTTTCATTGCTTGAAGGTACAATCGAGCGACGGTAGACATTTTGCTTATGCTGATATATGAATCATATCCAAACCTCAAGCTTGAAATTGGTCTGAAATTCTCATCGATTTTGTAAGTGTAATGCATGTATAAATGTGAATGCATTGTTGTGGGTGAATATGTCAGGTGAACAAGACAGTGACAGTTGACGGAGAGAGACAGAATGTCAGTGAAATGAGTCGTGATCTTGTCTACTCCGGCGGCACCAACGTGCTCGGTACCTTTCTCATCTCGCTAACACACACACATATCTACACACTGACACACACACATATCTACACACTGACACACACACACATATATACACACTGACACACACATATACTTGGATTAATTAGTAAAGTTGCAGCTGAGTAGCAGAGGATGATCAAAAGTGAAAATTATTCCAATTGCATATTGCCAGTAATGAGCTAGTGGTAACAATAACAACAATATGTGTATCAATATGTGGTTTTATCAATGGCGAGATCACTTGCTGACATTGGGCCTGTGTGCCAGGCTTGATCGTGTTCTGTGTGACGTTCGGACTGATTGCCGGCCAAATGGGACCTCAAGGCAAGCTGATAGTTGATTTCTTCATTATTCTCAACGAGATCGTCATGAAGATGGTGTGCGTGATTATGTGGTGAGTATTGCGCTTCTTCATAGTTGTATCTATCCACGTTTTCATGTATTGTACACTTAATGTCTAGATTTTTGTGATTAGTCATCCAGCTACGTCATCTCATTTTCATTGCCACGATGTTCTACACTATATATGATCATGATTATTTGAATGTGCATTTCTTATCACAATGTTACTGTGTTCTGAGATTTTTAACCATTTGAACTTTTTACACTATCAAGATACACATTGTTCTGGTGGAACTTTTTATCTCAGCTTCATTGTGATTGTGATTTAATGTATCGTTATCTTCTGTTGCCGCCTCGGTCGCAGGTATTCTCCATTCGGCATAATGTGTCTGGTGGCTGGCAACATTATGGCCATTGATAACCTGGCCGACACAGCTCGCAGTCTGGGCATGTACATGATCACTGTGGTCACCGGACTGCTCATTCACGCGTGCATCTCGCTGCCCATGGTCTACTTCTGTGTGACCAGGAAGAACCCGTTCACTTTCTGCAAGGGAATAGTGCAGGTGACACAACGACAGGACAGCACACCTGATGTGTATCAACTGGTATATGTTAGAATAATCAGTACCTCGTTGAAATATTGTCAGGTCTGCAGTCTCTTGAATCAGTTACATGATCAATGCTTTTGCGGCTGCCCGCGTATATCCAACTCATTAATCGGCAAACCAAAATTCTGAGAGAGCTCCATTGGATAAGAATAATCATATATGGAGCAACAGCATTTTCTGATTGTGTACAATGTAGACAACACAGACTCTAAGTACAGTTAGACTATCGTTTAATGCGATGTTGATATTAGGCAATCCAAAAGTATATTAGAAGCATTCCGTTAAAGCAAAAAGTTGGCTGTTAGGCCACTTGGATTATCCCCAGCCACTCTGGCTGCATATCCTGCCGTCATCGAAATAATGAGCAAAAACTTTAAATATTAAATATTCTTTGAACATTAAATATATGTACTTTTCCTTCCTTATTCTATTTATCTTGTTGAATTTATAGCAAATTTCAGTGTGTCACAAGGACAGTGTCAAGCAGTAGCGTGTTTTCCACTCTGACGTAACAAAAAAGCGATGTCTGTGTTATTTCAGGCGTGGGCTCTTGCTCTGGGGACAGCTTCCAGTTCTGCTGCTCTTCCGATCACCTTCCGCTGTCTGGAGGTGAACAACGGACTGGACAAGAGGGTGACCAGGTCGGACTACTGATATGCACTCTGTCATGAACCAGCGTCTGATCATACAGCCTTATTTGCTTGCATACTCGCACTACACAGATGCCTCAATGATAATGTGTATTGATACACAGATTGCAATCACTTCATTAGATCAATATTACAAAATCATTATTGAGAACGAATTATGGGCGTTACCTTCGAGAAGTGAGACCAACCGTTTCACCGGAACAGGGAATAAATTCCCAGATCACTTGTACGTTTCAGTCACTCGGCTACGAGGCAGGCGGTACATCTAATATCATGCTGATACGAATGTTGATACGAAAATTATATTTGGCACAATCACTGGCTTGTTTCAGGTTTGTGCTGCCCGTGGGAGCAACGGTTAACATGGACGGAACTGCCTTGTACGAAGCCGTCGCATCTATATTCATTGCGCAAAAGAACAACATGGACCTGGGTATCGGCGGACTAATCACTGTTAGGTGAGAATTATATTGGTCACAGACAGATATCATAGCTAGCGTCGATTGATGACGTGTACATCGCTGGTCATCTTGCGACATATTGCACTGGAGTTTGGTCAGCCGTCCAACGGCATATTTGAAGATCAAAAGTGGCACATTTGTTGTATATATTTACAAATTTTAACGTAACGGTGGGGAAGGCAATGCTGGCGTGCAAATAATCTATAATGAAGCGTCGTGGCGCTGGCTGGCACATCACTGACCGTACTACACTGACCGGACTACACTAACCGGACTACACTGGCCGGACTACACTGACCGGACTACACTGACCGGACTACACTGACCGGACTACACTGACCGGACTACACTGACCGGACTACACTGACCGGACTACACTGACGGGACTACACTGACCGGACTACACTGACCGGACTACACTGACCGGACTACACTGAACGGACTACACTGACCGGACTACACTGACCGGACTACATTGAATATTGAAGTTATCCGGCGTGCGGCTAATTAGCTGAATATTTGAACAGAGTAAAAATGAAGAACATGGAAATGAAAAGTTGAGTCGACACAGGGGTTGAAGTCACCAAAAAAACGATGAAATAGTGTGAGATAATTTCAAACAAATATGACGGGTATACATCAAACTCAGATAGGAATACTGAAAAGTGTCATCATGTCCGTGGCGGTATGGCAAAAGGATTTGGAATTTAGAGTGTGTTGATGGGAAAATATGACATGTATAAGGGATTTGCAAACATCCTACCTTGGTAATATTGATAGATATAGAAAGCAGTGTTAAACAACTCTGAAATAAGCTTATGTGATGCAAGCAATACAATGATAAATCATAATCGATAAAGATGTAAGCATAATTCAGAATGTGTAAATGATATACTATCAAGTTATATGAAACTTGATATAAAATAAATAAAAAACATTACGACCAATTTCCCATTTTATCCCTGTTTTGTTTATAAAAAATTGAAAATATATTTGAAAGCGTCGAATACAAAACGAATGAAAGCGTCGAAATATACGTGAAAGCGTAAATTCATCTAAATCAAATATAGCGGTGATATTATCGACCATGGGTGCAGATTTATGTCGAGGCTCGGGGGATGACAGCCATCATGCATTAGTGTTCAAATATGGCTCAGTTGGTCAATTGTATGAGACCCTCAACCATTCTATGCCTAGTCAATTACAACACACATACCTCAATGAAAAGTATATTGCATATATTTGCATACACACGTATTGTTACTTTTTGCTATGCATATTTCGATGACAATATACTCAATGAACTGAACTCAGAATAATTATTGGGGGAATAATTACGTATTCATACCCCGCAACCAATTTGTTGGAAGTATATATACCCCCACACCCCCAAAATCTACGCTCATGTTATCGACATAAATGTTTCAAAATGACCACTAATTATTCTAATATGCTCTAATATGAGGCTTAATTTGCCTGCTCATCAGATAACATCCTTCTCTTAATGTGTGTGTGTGTGTGTGCGTGTAATTGGAAGTAGTCATAATGAAGCACGCTCATCAGTAGCAGGCGGGGCCAGCTTGCACAAGGCGCCCTCAACAGCGTTCACTAATCACAGCGAATAAGCACGGCCCACTGCACACATGAGCTCATTAGACTGGCCAACAAAATCCCACTTTTTCACGACTGCATGTGTTTTTGACTGGTTTTCGGATAAAGTGACGTCAACAATGTCAAATATGAATATTTGACATATGAGTTTGCGTTCTTTTCCCTATATACATTTGCTACCATATACTGCTGAAAGCATAATCGGACACGTACTGAGGAGTTATTAATCGCATTGCTTGCCACTTTTACTTACATTTACACAAATTTTGGCCTTCATCAGTTCTTTCAGCAAACTATTCCAGACTGTTTCATGCAAAAACTTGCGTATAATGAGCTGTATTGAACGTCGCCTCCTATAAAAATGCTGCTGAATTGTCTAGTAATCATGTGATCATGTGATCATGTGATCATGTGATCATGTGATCATGTGATCATGTGATCATGTGATCATGTGATCATGTAATCATGTGTTCATGTGATCATGTAATCATGTGTTCATGTGATCATGTGATCATGTGATCATGTGATCATGTAATCATGTGATCATGTGATCATGCAAATGTATCAGCGACCTCAATATCAGTCATGTATTTGTGGTGTGATCGTGTGCAGTGAGAGAGAGAGTGTGTGTGAGAGATTGTGTCTGAGTGCGTGAACGTGTTAGTGTGTCTGTGTGATCGTGTATGGTTTAAATGTGTATTGTGTGCGAGGGAGTCGTGTTCTTGGTTTGACAGTGGTGTGACGTGTTGTAGGCGCGCGTGGGGCAGTGATGTCCACGCGCGCCTGCCTGTAAATACATTTTAGTTTTTTGTTTTCTTTACATTATTACTTCGATATCTTAGTGAATGTTTTCACCCTGATAATGTCCCCAGGTCCGCCGGAAATCGTCCAATTTCACTCTCAAATAGTGTTACTACGAACTCTGTTTAATCCCCTGATTTCCTATTTCCATGGAATTTCTTCGAATAGAAGTGGATATTTCTAGGGCATTTCTTCTCAGCATCAGTATTCAAGTGAATGAGCAGCCGGTATAAAATCAGGGTATTATTCCGCGGACTGTTGAATGTTGCTGTTCTGATGTATTCTAGCTAGACGTACAATAGAAGGACTTGAAGTTTCAACTACTTAAAAGCAACGGATCCGTCGAACTGACGTCTGTTAATTAGTGCTGTTATTTTTGGCGGTGTTTTCCTCAAAGTCTTCGCCGGTATGCTTTTTCCAAACTATTTCAATGACGCAAAATCCAATGTTGCCAAAAATGATTGAAATTCAAACATATTTGAGGTTGTGAATCTAATTTGAAAATTCAAAGCTTAGCAAAAAATGACAAATTTCGGTCATTTCTCTTACTTGGTCACGTTGGATCAGGGATTGTCATGTCAATTCAACAGCGACCATTTATATGATCCTGCTGAGTTATATGTCATTATATAAATTATATAATATAAATTAGGGTGATGAATAATGTTAATATAGAAAACAGTGTGAAAGCAGACGCAAGTGTCGCGTGCAATGTTGCATTACAGTTGGTTGAATCATTGGTCATTACAGTTGGTCAACAGAGACTTGAATATATCATGCTACAACTACTTCACGTCATTGGATCTCATTGGACGGGGAAACAATTGCTCATAGTTTTTGAGTATATAAGCCCAATGAATTCGAATTTAATGGAAAACTCAGTTATGTTTCCTATCTGTTAAATTGAATCAGGGATGTCGTTCACTTGCAACTCGAACATACTCGTATATGGTGTCAACAATTTGAGAATGTAACAAGGTGCAGTATCCTCCAAGTCAGGATTTGATCGGTACATCTTATCAAGCGTTGCACAATACAAACCAATGTGAAAGGTGAACCATAGTGACCCGTGTAGCAGACTAATTAAAATATGATATCAATAATAATTAATTGCTTCCTCACATGATCTACGATTTGGTTGTTCACCATCATGTTCCATGTGAAAAGTTTAGTCGATCTGTTTATGCATTTTGTTCATGCATGCTGAAATTCAAACAATTTTCACGTATCTAGGAAGAGTTATTTATGAATTCAGCGTTAAGAATGGTGTGTGGAGTCTACACATCCTGTATGTGTGTGTGTGTGTGTGTGTGTGTGTGTGTGTGTGTGTGTGTGTGTGTGTCGGTAGTTTGACGGCTACGCTGGCATCGATTGGTGCTGCGTCGATACCGTCGGCGGCGCTGGTCACAATGCTGCTGATTCTGCAGGCACTCGGCCTGCCCACCAAGGATGTGGCGCTCATCTTCACCGTCGACTGGCTACTGTCAGCTCACTCACTAACTCTCTCTCTCACTCTCTCACTCTCTCTGTGTCGCCAATCTCTGCCCTGTCTCTCCTCCTCTCTCACGTACACTCTTCACTATCTGCGTCACGTCTTCACTATCTGTGTCACGTCTTCACTATCTGTATCACGTCTTCACTATCTGTGCGACGTCTTCACTATCTGCGTCACGTCTTCACTATCTGTATCACGTCTTCACTATCTGTGTCACGTCTTCACTATCTGTGTCACGTCTTCACTATCTGTATCACGTCTTCACTATCTGTGTCACGTCTTCACTATCTGTGTCACGTCTTCACTGTCTGTGGCACGTCTTCACTATCTGTGTCACGTCTTCACTATCTGTGTCACGTCTTCACTATCTGTATCACGTCTTCACTGTCTGTGTCACGTCTTCACTATATGTGTCACGTCTTCACTGTCTGTATCACGTCTTCACTATCTGTGTCACGTCTTCACTATACGTGTCACGTCTTCACTGTCTGTGTCACGTCTTCACTATTTGTGTCACGTCTTCACTATCTGTGTCACGTCTTTACTATCTGTGTCACGTCTTTACTGTCTGTATCACGTCTTCACTATCTGTGTCACGTCTTCACTATTTGTGTCACGTCTTCACTATTTGTGTCACGTCTTTACTATCTGTGTCACGTCTTCACTGTCTGTGGCACGTCTTCACTATCTGTGTCACGTCTTCACTATCTGTGTCACGTCTTCACTATCTGTATCACGTCTTCACTATCTGTGTCACGTCTTCACTATCTGTATCACGTCTTCACTGTCTGTGTCACGTCTTCACTATATGTGTCACGTCTTCACTGTCTGTATCACGTCTTCACTATCTGTGTCACGTCTTCACTATACGTGTCACGTCTTCACTGTCTGTGTCACGTCTTCACTATTTGTGTCACGTCTTCACTATCTGTGTCACGTCTTTACTATCTGTGTCACGTCTTTACTGTCTGTATCACGTCTTCACTATCTGTGTCACGTCTTCACTATCTGTATCACGTCTTCACTATCTGTGCGACGTCTTCACTATCTGCGTCACGTCTTCACTATCTGTATCACGTCTTCACTATCTGTGTCACGTCTTCACTATCTGTGTCACGTCTTCACTGTCTGTGGCACGTCTTCACTATCTGTGTCACGTCTTCACTATCTGTGTCACGTCTTCACTATCTGTATCACGTCTTCACTGTCTGTGTCACGTCTTCACTATATGTGTCACGTCTTCACTGTCTGTATCACGTCTTCACTATCTGTGTCACGTCTTCACTATACGTGTCACGTCTTCACTGTCTGTGTCACGTCTTCACTATTTGTGTCACGTCTTCACTATATGTGTCACGTCTTCACTGTCTGTATCACGTCTTCACTATCTGTGTCACGTCTTCACTATACGTGTCACGTCTTCACTGTCTATGTCACGTCTTCACTATTTGTGTCACGTCTTCACTATCTGTGTCACGTCTTTACTATCTGTGTCACGTCTTTACTGTCTGTATCACGTCTTCACTATCTGTGTCACGTCTTCACTATCTGTGTCACGTCTTCACTATTTGTGTCACGTCTTCACTATTTGTGTCACGTCTTCACTATCTGTGTCACGTCTTTACTATCTGTGTCACGTCTTCACTGTCTGTATCACGTCATTACTATATGTGTCACGTCTTCACTATCTGTATCACGTCTTCACTATCTGTATCACGTCTTCACTCTCTGTGGCACGTCTTCACTGTCTGTATCACGTCTTCACTATCTGTGTCACGTCTTCACTATACGTGTCACGTCTTCACTGTCTGTGTCACGTCTTCACTATTTGTGTCACGTCTTCACTATCTGTGTCACGTCTTTACTATCTGTGTCACGTCTTTACTGTCTGTATCACGTCTTCACTATCTGTGTCACGTCTTCACTATCTGTGTCACGTCTTCACTATCTGTATCACGTCTTCACTATCTGTGTCACGTCTTCACTATCTGTGTCACGTCTTTACTATCTGTGTCACGTCTTCACTGTCTGTATCACGTCATTACTATATGTGTCACGTCTTCACTGTCTGTATCACGTCTTCACTATCTGTGTCACGTCTTCACTATACGTGTCACGTCTTCACTATCTGTGTCACGTCTTCACTATTTGTGTCACGTCTTCACTGTCTGTGTCACGTCTTCACTATTTGTGTCACGTCTTCACTATCCGTGTCACGTCTTTACTATCTGTGTCACGTCTTCACTATCTGTGTCACGTCTTCACTGTCTGTGTCACGTCTTCACTATTTGTGTCACGTCTTCACTATTTGTGTCACGTCTTCACTATCTGTGTCACGTCTTCACTATCTGTATCACGTCTTCACTATCTGTATCACGTCTTCACTGTCTGTGTCACGTCTTCACTATTTGTGTCACGTCTTCACTGTCTGTGTCACGTCTTCACTATTTGTGTCACGTCTTCACTATCTGTATCACGTCTTCACTATTTGTGTCACGTCTTCATTCTCGCTGTCGTTCACTCTCACAGGCTATTCGTTCTCTTTTCACTCCTCTGCTTTTGGTTGTGCAGTGCGCTTCACAGTACATGCACACACACAAACACACACTCCATTCTGGAATAAAAAAGAAACCAAACAACTAGAACCAATGCATGAAGTTGATGTGACGAAAAAAGAACTCCTAGACAGACTGGCAGCATTGAAAAATGGAAAATCTACCGGACCAGATGGTGTTTCGGGAAACATCATGAGGGAATGCAGAATGGAGCTGATTGAACCGATATGCGACATAATTTCCAATAGTCTGAAACATGGAGCAGTCCCACACCAGTGGAAGTGCTCTAAGATTGTGCCGATACACAAAAATGGATCAAAGTACGACCCGTTAAACTATCGTCCAATATCACTGACAAGTGTGCTTTGTAAGATGTGCGAGAGAATAATCAAGGACCAGTGGATGTGCTACTTGGAGACAGAAAACGCTTTGTCAAATTGTCAATTTGGATTTAGACCAGCAAGATCGTGTGTATTGAGTCTGCTGATGTTTTATAGCAAGATCATTGACGTTGTCCAAGAGAGAGATCAGTGGGTCGACAGTATATATCTGGACCTCAGCAAAGCATTTGACAAGGTGCCACACAGCAGGCTGTTATGGAAATTAGAGCAAAATGGAGGCGTGAGCGGAGTGTTGCTGAGATGGATGACCGACTTCCTGACGGGAAGAAAAATGTGCACTGTTGTGAGAGGAAAAGATTCAACCTGGAGGCAGGTCATAAGTGGAGTCCCACAGGGCTCAGTATTGGGCCCAATAATGTTCAGTGTATATATGAACGACATAGTGGCGGATATTGACAGCACAATACACCTGTTTGCAGACGATGCGAAGATAATGCGGGCCATATCAAACCCGACCGACTGTCAAGCACTGCAGGAAGACCTGAACAAAATCCAAAAGTGGGCAGATACGTGGCAGATGACCTTCAACGAGACGAAATGTCACCTAATCAAGTTTGGCACGGGTAAAAACAGGCCGTCGGTGACGTATACCCTCGGAGGTACGGTACTTAATGAAGTGGACAAACAAAAAGACCTCGGAGTCATGGTGCAAAGAGATTTGTCCCCTGAGGCCCACATTGATGATATCTGCGCCAAAACGTACTCCTTGCTGACCAGAATAAAACACGTCTTCAACTTTATAGATGCTGAAATAATGCGGAAGCTGATAGTGTCAGTTATTAGGCCCAAACTTGAGTATGCCGCAGTGGTTTGGTGTCCACACGAAAAGCGTCTGGTAAAAAAAGTTGAAAAGATGCAAAGACTGGCCACCAGGCTTGTACCAGAGCTGAAAAGCTTCAGTTATGAGGACAGGCTAAATGCGTTGAAATTACCGACGTTGGAAGACAGGAGGACACGGGGTGATCTCATTCATATTTTCAGGAACATGACAGAAGCCACAGCTCAGCAGGAAATTGGACTGATAAAGCAGGATAAAGGAAGGGGACACGGCAAGAAGCTGAGAAAACCTCGGTGCAAAAAAGACATAAAGAAATACAGTTTTCCATTCAGGCGAATTGACGCTTGGAATAAATTACACAAGACAATCGTAAAGGCCAAAACTATAGGAGAGTTCAAACATAAATTGGATATTCACTGGGAAAGAGACAGGACAGTCCGAGCGTAAGCTCATTTCCTGTACCACAACTAGGTAAGCACAACTAGGTAAGCACACAAACATACACAAACACACACATGCACACAGACACACATACACGCACATGCACACGCGCACTCATACGTAGATCGCCTACCAAATACTTGGCCAAGACTAACTTGCATGCATGATATACGCCATCATAAATCATGCTATCGTGTGATGAAGGCATGGGAATTTCAGCAAGAACTTTCACATCTTGTTTATGCAGGCTGCGTTCAACTATAAATTCAAAACAATGTGCCAGAAATGGGCGCAGCAAATGTTATGGTAACCAAGATATCTAGTGTCTGTGATATATACGAACAATATGCACATTCAATGTCGGTTTGAAGTACTGCTTGCTACTCTCAGATATAAATTATTATTATAATTATTAGAATCAATGAGCTTGGTGGAATTTGGACGAGCGTTAACGCTCTATGCTACTCGACAGCAATCGCATGCACCTTGATCGTCAACAGACCCACAGAGAGAAATTAGATTAGGAATGAACAACATGTAAATGACATGTAATAATATGATGAAAATGATTCTGAACTGTTCACCAAACAAATAACACACACTCATTCACAATGTAGCCATTTGACATTCAAGATGTGATGTGTGTCAAATACGCGTCACTTCAAAATCGCTTTGCTCTCACAGACTAGTCAGATTTTAGAGATTTTCAATGCAAAATCAGTGTCGTAGCTGGGGGGTGTGTGTGTGGGGCGGTCCTCCAGAGCACACGTTTCAGGGAGGGGGGCAAAAGAACTGCTGAAAACGTTGAATTATTGTTATATCTCAGCTGCATGTATGAATATACTATTTCATATTTTCTGGCTTAATTTCAAATTACTGAATGAAGACAAGGTCGATTAAAAATAATGATCTTCTCCGATTATGTGACTGGAAGCATGCACTATTATAAGAGGTTCGTCTTTTCAGCTATATCAACATATGGACTTAGAAGATTAAATGCCTAAGTGGCAGCTGCTACACGGGAAGAACCCGAAGCTTATGAACACACAAGTGTGCCCCGTGCAGCTCGCTGCCACCGCAGAACCGACCCTTTCCACGCTATGGCGCCACAAGGACGTAAGACGTATTAGAGAGGGCCACCTCCCCAGAATGCATGGCACAACTCATGACTGATACCTGGTACCATCATTTTCTGCTGGGTGGACAGGGGCTGTGGGATTGTAGAATTCGCCCAATGAAATTCTGCTCCGCCGGGTTTCGAACCACGGACCTCCCGCTTGTGAGGCGGGTGTGCTAACAACTGCACCACGGACTCCACAAAGACCAGAGAGTCCACAAAGACCACTGCACCACGAAGACTTGCTAAAGACGAACAGTTTCTTGCGGCAGGCATACATGATGCAAGATGGCAGATAGTCTAGCTACGCCAATGTATAAGGCGTATAGCTCAGTCAATGAATAGATGTTCAATTAGATTTGTAGCTGTGTGACATTCAAGATATATTTACCAACAATAACAAAAACGATGTGAAAGCATATTTGTCAACTTGTATAATAAAAAATGAAGTTATTTGAGGGAACACAGACGTTACTGCACCACTTGTTCACATTTCTTGCATCGCCCGTGCAATATATTATCAGTAGGGTGACCTTTTGGTGCACTAAAAATCAAGAAAAGTTGCGCTACAAAATCCTAAAAGTTGCGCCAAACAGTTGTTGCACTTAAAATTTTAACAATTCTAGTTGTACTTAAAATTTTGGAAAAATTTCACTAAAAACCCGTGAAAATGCAGTGAAAATCACTTAATTACAAGGAATAAACTTTTGTGTGAAACTGTTGTATTTTTACATTACATAACTATTACTACAACAAATTCGTGTTTATTATCATTGGTTGTTGTTCTAGGATTGCATGCTTCATGAGCTTCAACTGTCACCTCGCTGGCGACAAGGGTGACATTTGGTTGCGCTAAAAATCCCAAATAGTTGCACTAATAAGTGGAGCTCAATGTTTCGCTAAAATATCACCAATTTTTAATAATAGGGTAATAAAATTTCAACACTGAAGTCACTCTTGAACATTACACTTTGGAAGTTTGACGTTTTTGTTTCTACTTAATGCATTTTGAACATTGGCGGTTGCGTTAAGATTGTGTGTTTCACATGCTTGTCGAGTCTGTCGCACTGATGCCTGATAGCGATATTTAAATCCACAATGTAATTTGAAAGACTCACTCGATGTTAATTTTGTAAAATGTTCCAAGGTCTAAATGGGTTTTGCAGATTAAACATAATCTAATTATGAGGTAATTATATCTTATTTTTGGGCTTCTCATGATGAACAGAGTCTATGATCTCGACGATGTTGATCTTGATCTTGTGATATGAACAGGGGCTATGAGTCTATGAGTCTGAGTCTTATTGTCGAAAGTGCGCTATATCAAATACATGTTGTTGTTGTTGTTGTATATGATGAAAAAGTTGCATTTGCAACAAAAGGTCGCCCTACTGATGATATTGCAATCAGCGCACGATTGGCGTCTTCTGATAATTATTTCCACTGCCAAGACAATTGTCCGTTGCTGACTCATTAATATTTGCATATCATTCTGATGAAACAGGCGCACATCTTTGAAACCCTGCTTTCATCGTGTTGAGTGGATCTCATTACATTGGCCTATACATATTTATTTCTTCTGGATTTATTTATCTATATGTTATAGATATTCACATATCTATGTATATATAATTAAAAATATTGAAGACTTGTTAGAATGGATACCACATAGCACACATTATAGCACACGCTATAATTGCCATGATTTTCGTTACTGAGGTTCTTTACAAGTATACCATAGAACTCATTCATATTACTCAAATAACATTTTGTTCTTTATTCCAGAATGAGAAAACATCATACGTAATTGAAGTCGATTGACATTCACTTTGCCTAAAATACATATTACACGCCAGGAGCGGATCCAGAGTGCAATCTTGGGAGGGCTGAGTGATTTTGTGGGGGTTGAAATTTTTCCCCAATGATATATACACACATTTACAAGCGCATTATGCGCGAAGATGCTTTGCGATGATGTTTATATCAACAAACTCTACTAGATACTTTTTAAAGATACTTTTTCTTGACCACTTTTAGTGAACCTCTTGGTTGTGAGATGATGGAAACATTTGGGGGGCTTCATCTCACGATCCCCCCCCCCCCGAGTGTTACACGCAAAAAAGTCATACATTGACAGAGAACCGTCATGACGGCAAAGAGATAGAAATGGCTCCATTGTCTCGCCTGTCTGCCCATGTATACAATCATATTTACAATTGCCTAGAATGCTTGCGAATCAGTTATTCGTTCAATACACACATACACAATATACGTATATACGTGGTCAGTGTTCCGAACGATGTGTGCACGGATTTTGTATTCACAAGCGCAGCTGAAATGAGCGGACCGCGGTGATCATTGCTGTTATGTGCGCGTGCGTGTGTGCTGTACTGAATGCAGGGACCGGATGCGCACCTCAATCAACGTGCTGGGAGATGCGTATGGCGCGGGCATCGTGCAGCACCTGTGTCGTGACGAACTGGTACGCATGGACATCGAGGCCGAGCGACGTGAACGGCAGATGGAGGAGATGTTGCGCTCGGGCAGCATGACGGGAGGTGCGGTGGGAGGTGGTAGTGGCGGTGCTCGGACCTCGCTCGTGCCACGTGGCTCCATCTGTCCATCCACAACTGCCAGCGGTGCTCTGGTATCTCTGCGCCAGGCGGCCACCGCGGGAGCCACCTCCGCGCCAGACGAACCCTGCGTTCCGCTGCCAATCCGCCGCAACAGCTGGCTAGAAAAACGTCCTCTCAACTCGGAGACACAGATCTAGTGAGATCTAGTGAGATCTAGTGAGATCTAGTGAGATCTAGTGAGATCTAGTGAGATCTAGTGAGATCTAGTGAGATCTAGTGAGATCTAGTGAGATCTAGTGAGATCTAGTGAGATCTAGTGAGAGTACGTGCAACTGCGTATGACTCGCTCGATACTTCTACACTTGTGAAAGCACATGATCGCTTCACATGTTACATAATTTATATTTGCATTTTCAATCTCCTTTCACCTGCACTGCTTTGAGACCATCCTGGCATCTACCATACCCATGATATGCCTGATGTCAATAATTCCGACATGTGACCATACGTTAACGACATAATTAATGAAGTTATGAGGACATTGATGAGTGGATGTACTCAAAGCATTCACTACATTCCACGCATTTATGAATGTATCCAGAGCATTTAATTGAACAAGTGTTTGAGACTTGTGATTAGGCCCAAGCATAATCTAGTGAATTTTGTTTAATTGTTAATATTGAGAGGATCAAGGATGGGTCGCTTACTTCTTTCTTATTTTGAAGATGCACTGGGTTTATAAGCTTCATGATGGTTCCGCATGATATTAAGTGAGGTCCTTTTTCAAAACTAAGGTGCATAGACTGCATATTAATTTTAAATTTATCATTCAGAACATATATAGTTCGTTCTGCAATACTAATTTCTAAGAAATTTTATTCGAGCAAATAGCGTTTTGAGGTGAAATCCAAGTGTTTACCATGTTTCAGCAGTATACAGCTGTTTTTACAGATAACATGAAATTAGCAAGACCCTTGCGGCTTATAAGACAATGAAACTAACTGCTAGACTCGGGTAACTCATTGCTACCTCATGCCATGATGAAATGCACTGCTTATATGTGTTCTTGCATCTTCCCTGGGGCTGATTTACCTCATTATACTGCATGTTATGAACATAATGCGATTCCTGGATATCCTTTCCGATTAATTCCAGAGACGATCTGTATTGTATATTGAACGTGCTTCTCACAATGATTCTTACCACATATGTGTATATCTAAGTGGAACCCACTCAACTTATAGAGAAGTCACAGTTTGAACGGTATTGGTTGGTCACTGGTGTGTCAGTGTACTCGGCGCTGCTTATAGATGGCACAGTAGATGCCGGGGTGAACACGGTGCTAGTACCGCGTCGCTATAGAGGAGACGTTTGGGGTGGGGGGTGTTTGTGGTGCCGTGCCGGTGGTGTTTGTGTTTGCCGTGCCGGGGTGTTTGTGCGTCTTATTTCACACCACTCACACAATGGTAATTATCATAATCGGTCAGCACAAAACTGTGTCAAATTGAGTTAAACTGAGATAATGGCTGCGAGTGGCCGAGCAGAGTATTCACGTAGAATTGTGAGGTTGTGTGTGTGAGAGTGTGTGCTTCACTGCTTGCTGGTACCGATATCTCGTCGACTTTCTCACTTGCCAATTATCTCGTCGAATTTCTCACTTGCCAATTATCTCGTCGAATTTCTCACTTGCCAATTATCTCGTCGATTTTCTCACTGACAAATCGTCTCGTTTGATTTATATGTATGTATGTGCGTGTGCACCTGTAACTAGGAGTATGTGTGTATTCATGTGTGTGTATTTGTGCGTACTGAATGTGTGTGTGTGTGTGTGTGTGTATTGTGCTTACTAATCTGTTGGTGTGTGTATATATGTGGGTGTCTGTGTGTGTATGTGAGTGAGTGTCTGTGTATGTTTTTGTGCGTATGTGTTTGTGCGTGTGTGTGTGCGTCTGTATGTGTATGTGTGTATATATGTTTATGTTTGTTTGAATGTGTGTGAGTGTATGTGTTTGAGTGTGTGTGTGAGTGTGCATGACTATGTGTATGTGTATGTGTGTGAATGTGTGTGTTTGGGTGTGTGTGAGTGCGTGAGTGTATGTGTGTATGTCTGTCAGTGTGTGTCAGTGTGTGTGTATGTGTAAGTATGTGTCAGTGTGTGTCAGTGTGTGTATGTGTCAGTGTGTGTCAGTGTCAGTGTCAGTGTCAGTGTCAGTGTCAGTGTCAGTGTCAGTGTCAGTGTCAGTGTCAGTGTCAGTGTCAGTGTCAGTGTCAGTGACAGTGTCAGTGTCAGTGTCAATGTCAGTGTCAATGTCAATGTCAGTGTCAGTGTCAGTGTCAGTGTCAGTGTCAGTGTCAGTGTCAGTGTCAGTGTCAGTGTCAGTCTCAGTGTCAATGTCAATGTCAGTGTCAGTGTCAGTGTCAGTGTCAGTGTCAATGTCAGTGTCAGTGTCAGTGTCAGTGTCAGTGTCAGTGTCAGTGTCAGTGTCAGTGTCAGTGTCAGTGTCAGTGTCAGTGTCAGTGTCAGTGTCAGTGTCAGTGTCAGTGTCAGTGTCAGTGTCAGTGTCAGTGTCAGTGTCAGTGTCAGTGTCAGTGCCAGTGTCAGTGTCAGTGTCAGTGTTAGTGTCAGTGTCAGTGTCAGTGTCAGTGTCAGTGTCAGTGCCAGTGTCAGTGTCAGTGTCAGTGTCAGTGCCAGTGTCAGTGTCAGTGTCAGTGTCAGTGTTAGTGTCAGTGTCAGTGTCAGTGTCAGTGTCAGTGTCAGTGTCAGTGTCAGTGTCAGTGTGTCCACTGAAACTACTCGTCGAT
The DNA here is from genome assembly GCA_916048095.2 of Sacculina carcini. Classification (NCBI taxonomy): domain Eukaryota; kingdom Metazoa; phylum Arthropoda; class Thecostraca; family Sacculinidae; genus Sacculina; species Sacculina carcini. The sequence goes on along the minus strand of OU696576.1, from coordinate 270,755 downwards.
ATTGGGCCGATACTGGCTCAATACTCTACTCGTCGATAACACATGTATTTGATGCGTGATTCCTCCCTTGATATTTGCTCATTATAGTTGATAATATTCGCGCTGTCTTTACCGCACAAATGTGACCGATCTATAGTTTCGTGTTGTACTTTTGTCTATTGTGAAACACCAGCAATTCGATGACAAAACCACCATTGTCAAGGTGCTACAAAACACAAACAAATATCTCGCATTTTCGCTGAAAGCAACGGCACCATGAGCCTGTCGGTACGCATGTTGAAGCGAGTGTTTGGTGTGATCGTTTGTCTAATATCTACCGTATACCACCCATCATTATCGAATTGTATGTTACAAATAGAGTTGAGAAGTTAATCAAGTACTCTCGTGTATAAGGGCGGATGAGCATCGTCACAGTAGAGTCCTCATTCACACAAACACTGCATTCTACTCGCTAGTCGTTGTCAAGCACAGTTTTGTTGAAGTATATTGAACTGCAATTGTTTGAGCGGCGTTTGTCAACATCATCTAGATATTACACCTCAAGAAGGCAGTGGTGTGTATGCGTGTGTGTGTGTGTGTGATGATGCCCTGATATCAAACTTGACGCATATCTTTTTCCGTATGACTAGCTAGATCTAGACGTAGGTAGGGTAGATTTGTGCCAATGTTTGCTAGATGAACAGTTTGCTTAGAGAAATGAATTCAAACCATCATTCCAAATAGGAAACTGCCATACAGTCGCGTTTGATTTGTACGTTCGTATTATCTTCGGGAATTTTATTTGTTTTGCTATTATTGGTCAATGAGTTCTGAATGAAAATGTATTGTTGGTTACTTTTATCATCACAAAGCAGTGCTATATTGTCAGTAGCCAGTCACGCGTGAAAGTTTGTTCTTTGCCGTGAAGTTGAACTCGTTTTTGCCCTGTTTGGTAATTTTTATTAATATGAACGATGTTTGTATATATCTGTATGTGTGTGTGTCTATATGTATCGCCAATAAAGTAATTACGCACAACCTTATCTGCTTGTCAATATTGGCACCATGTGCATCCACCTCTGGCTTGAACCTGCTCTGATCAGAAAGAACACGGTGTTTTAAGAGTTTGTATGAAATTATGCTAGATGTTCCACATTAATTGCATTTAACAAATATATTACTTACGATTTACTATAAGAAATCCAATACGTCAAATATTATTGGTGTAGGATGAACCAAGTTTTTGGAAAAGGTGTTGCTGTAAATGATTGAATACCTTATTAGAACAATTTATTAATGCAGGAATCGTATTGATAACAGTAAACTCATATCAGAACGCATCACAATAATGCAAGCATAAAATCATGAAGATACTGTATCATTGATAGAAATACTGCTTTACTAGTGTTCTATACGAAAAACTGAAGGTCGAAAGTCAATTGTGTTGACGTGTATATGTTGAGCTGGCGATATTAACAGAAACTCTCACTTCACTTTATCAACTCAGAAACTCTGTGTATTTGTAGAAGTGGTGCAGTTGAACGCTGCTGAGAGAGATGGCACTAGCACGAGCCTCAGACACCATTATCTCAATTGTGCAATACATCCGACTCAATTTGTAAAGCCAACGTGCTTCCAATAATGGCAGCGCAATAGCCTGTGTGAGCCACGCCAATGCACTGTTGAAATTGGCCATAAAAACAATTTTTACCGGCAACTTTCCCACAGTGGTCGGTGGACGGGCCGACTCGCAGCGCAAATAAAACACAATCAAACTGACGCGCACTTCGCTGCAAAACGCACACCAACACGTGCGCCAAACACAAACGACGCTTGCTGTCGAACTAAAACATGGCCGAAACATCGGTCGCACAAATAAACACACACACACACTCACACACACGCACACACACACACACACACACACGTACACTCGGTCGCATCACTTTGAAGAAAACAGTCAATTGGTACGTTGAAGCGGTAACATAACTCTGCCTTGTCTGTTCAAAGAGGTAATCGAGATTTACGACGACAGAAGCTCTAAGATAGTTGAATATTATCGCATCTAAACCGAATAAGTAAATAGTTTGTGAGACGTGTATTTATCGCTGGGGCATTTTTTGTAGATAACGTTCGTTTGTTGAATACAATGTTATTTGGTGTTGTTTTAATGAACAAATATAATCATTAAACCTCTCATTTCTTCAAACATATGCTTTCAACTACGCAAAATATCTAGCAAGCCCTGTTTGCCAAGATTATCCCACATTCTCAACACACAAATAGCATATTCTGTCACCCACCTATATAGTTATAAAGCTCACTTGCTGATCTCGGATGATCAATCAATACTTGCTAAAACATATGAACCATTGATGTTGAATGATGCACGAGTATCTCAGATGTCGAAGATAATATTTGGATGATGATATTTGGATGATGATATTTGGATGATGATATTTGGATGATGATATTTGGATGATGATATTTGGATGATGATATTTGGATGATGACTGAATATCTGAACTGGTGGCTGTAACTGCTCTTGTTCCTGACATTTTGCTGGCTGTAATGTGCAGTGCACAGAACAGAGAAGTGACTGAGTTATTCTGCATGAGTGCACTGGTGCTTGTTATACGGCCACTCCTTGTGTTGCTACATGCTAGCAAGTGTTCACTGAGACATCTAGCATTCGGCTGATTGGCTCGTAATCTTGGACTGTCGCTAGTGTGTAGCTGTTTGACGGCTTGCATCTTGTTACCATGCTCACTAGACTTGTGCCGCCCAAATGCCGATACTTCTGCACAAACACACGCTCAAACACTCGCCGAATGATGCATGTATTGAAATACTTGCCGCAACTTGAGACCACTTGGAGATGAGTTTACGGCGACCAACTTGAGATGCTACACATTAGATGATAGTGGTCATTCGACTATTCGGCCAACTTTTCAAAGTTATAGCCGCAGGTCACTTTGGTTGCCACCGAGCACGTGCATCTTAAAACTTCACAGCCTCTATCTCGTCCTTCCATGTCTTCTTGTGATAAAAGTTCATCTCAGCAGGTAGTCAAGATGCCTGCGCCTGTCGCCAAGTGCTCTATAAATCATTTGTGTGTGTGTAGCGTTTGCACACAGTCAAACGCTACACACACACACAAGCACACGCATACACCCATGTGTGCGTCCACGTGTGCGTGTATGAGTGAGTAAAAAAGAGGAAATTTTGACATGACACAAAACATTCTCCATATATATGATATGGAATGTGTTCGTACATATACATAATGCAGAATCGTATTCAGTACGGTTAGCGCAGATTAGATCGAGGCTGAAAATAGATAATTTTTCCGGCTTGAGGCGTGACTGTTGCTTGGCGCGTGTTCGTGTCACCATGCGTGTATGCGTGTATGTATGTTGGTGTGTGCGCGTGCACTTGTCGGGGCCAACACAGTGTTGCCAAATGCTGGTGAAATTTGACACACTCATACACAATATGATGCCGCGCATGTAATGTCACTAATGCAGCCAACATCCAATACAAATGAATGCCACACACACACACACACACACATACACTCACACACAAACTCACACTCACACACACTCACACACACGCCAGTACACACACACGCTAGGACACACGCACATACAAACACATTGCCGAGTGTTGCGACGCGCCGCATTCGTCCAGGTAATCGATCAAGCGCGTGCCAGATGTCAGATGCCGCCACAAGTGTCCAAGATAAACACAATTGATCATTGTAGCCCGCCGCTTGTACTCTGTGCTTCGCTAATTTAGCATAATCGACAGGACGAAATGGCGAGGCTTTCCTTCAAGACTGATATTACTGAACAAAACATTAATTATACCGTGCATTAGCCCAGACTACATGTGTTCATGTTTGCACTGGTGTAAGCGCGCCAATTAGCACGTGACTGGTGATATTATGTAGCAATGAACTGTGCTGATCTGCACGCTTTTTCAAGCCTAAAAACTGACGCAAACCTGGCATTTGAGGGAAGTGCATTAGGAGAATGTCAAACAAACGGACGCAAAACACAGACACGTTTACACACAGACATACACACTAATTCACGTGCATATACACATCCACATGCACACACAAATGCACCCACAAACACGCTGATGAGCGCGTGAGAGAGTGTTTGGTTCCTGCGTCTAGTCGGCACTTCGCTGTAGAAGCCGCTGTCTTCATATTTTGACATTTCAATTCATGTGTTGGTGCGCTAGTGAGCACGTGACAGCTCACTAGAGACAGTGAGCCATTACCGCAGCGTCCTTGGAGGGGCGTGTCAGCGCCTGGCCAGGGTCATCTCACTAACTGCACTGTCTCAACATGGCGAGGTACATCTCACTAACTGCACTGTCTGCGTGTTGTTTTGTGTCAATGTGAAATAGTCACTTCACAAACACCAGCAAACTGGATATTCTCACCATTGCGCGCCCACCCACACACACACACACACTTACACACACACTCACACACACACACACACACTCACACACACACTCACACCCACACACAAACACCCTCACACACACACACTCACACACACACTCACACACACACACTCACACACACACTCACACACCCACTCTCACACACACACACACACACACACACTCATACACACTCTCATACACACTCTCACACACTCTCAATCACTCGAGTGGCTCGTTCATTGGTATATTTATTTGCCTTGTTTGAATTTTGATTGAACTTGCATTTGCATGTTGATTTGAAGCAGTCGAGTGTTGGATATGGGGCAGTCGCCATGAAGCTTTCACTCATTCGTACCATATATATATATATATATATATATATATATATATATATATATATATTCGTCCCATATAATGCAACTATTACTAATGCAATCATATAATCGTCGTGCTTGCAAGCCCGCTGAAACGCAGCAGATCTCACAACTCACTACAATAATCAATCTGCTTGGGATTATACGTAATCGGATTGTATGTGACTAAATCTGTGATGTGACTGAGCCAGAACATATTGTGCTACACATTTGGTTTCCTCCGAATGTTAAAATATCCCGACTTTTTTGCAATGATTTCAAAATGAAGCGCTTTATCAGGCGTCCAGGAGAACAGCACTAGAAGAAGGAAACCAGCAGCAAAGCTGTGCTGGTCCACCGCTGTCTGTTCTGTTTCATGGCGACTTGATGCCAATATCGGGGCTGAGCAGTTTCATTCTTTACTAGCGATGATATTGTTTGCAGACCAACGTTGAGGTTATTTCTATTCGGATGCAGGTATTAAGACCCACGATCTGTTCCCAAGCCGATTGTAGCGCTTCTCAATGCAAACACGACACACACACACACACACACACACACACACACACACAAACACACACACACAGGCGCACAAAGGCGGCGAGATCGTGCACTGGTCACAGCGGGTCGTGTGATTGCACGCCGCTCGCTCGACGATATTGTGATCGATAAATTATAGCTGCTCGTCGACAAAGACATCACCGCGCCGAATTCCGACACTCGACACATACACACACACACACACACAGACACACACACAAACACACAAGCACATGCTGACACACACACACGCATGTGGTTATTGTGTTGATATAAAGTGGATGATGATCGGTATGCCGGATTCGGCTGATTTGCATAGCCATTAGCACCTCCCGGCGTCATGACCGTGCGTGTTTGCATGTGTGTGTGTCTGTGTGTGTGTCTGTGTGTCTGTGTGTCTGTGTGTCTGTGTGTGTGAGGTGTTTGCGAGCTCATTGGTGAACGTTTGGATTGTGTATGAACACACACACATACACACACACACACACATATATACATTGTGAAAAAGAAGCGAGGGCAGAGATGAAACCAGGAGAGCTGCTCACATGCTCACATGCTCAAATGCTCACATGCTCACATGCTCATTGCTTAGCTGCTCATATGCTCACATTCTCACTGACGACAGACAATCGGGCGATTTAGCCAGAGAAAGCATCGATAAATTATTGACGCACTGTGTATGTTAATTTTGTGTGTGTGCGTGTGTGAGTGTGTGCAATTGTGGTGACTGTATGTACGTGTTGAGTGATGCAAAACCATTCGAGAAAGCAGTCGAACCTTGTACCACGTCTAGCAATGTTAATCAATCATAAAAATCAGGCAAGTTTCTATATATATATATCACAGGGAAATCATAGTGCAGTTAATGCCAGCTTTTCGTAACGTCTTTATGCGATTTTCCACTTCTTAATGAGTCAACTTTTCATTTTACGCAACATCGCTGATAAATCCAGCAAAGTCGGTTGTTCCACCAGGTTAAATGTGAGAAAATCACTAGAAAAAGACTCGGATTGATAGCAGTATACACATGCCCTCGCATCAGACCAATAATTACCCGCTTATTCCTCCATTTCCCACCAGTGGAGATTGCCACAAGAGACGGACCACTGGTCAAATAATACTCACAACATTAGCTTTAATCGTGCCATCTAGGAATATCTGCACATGCCCACGCTTGCTGCGATTATGTGAGTGTGTATGTGTGCGCGTGTGCAGGCTGACCTGTCTGCTGACAGCATGCAGTAAGGTGCAAAAGAAGATACAAACTTCACCTGATTGCTCTAATTTTCAATATTTCAATGCAGGCAATGTAATCGTTCAACACATACACGCACACACAAACACAAACACAAACACACACACAAACACACACACATATACACTATACATGTTCATGTCCAGAGCTGCGGCTCAACTAACATTGCCACTGTCTATTGCTCATATTGCTACTGTGTGTGTGTGTGTGTGTGTGTGTGTGTGTGTGTGTGTGTGTGTGTGTGTGTGTGTGTGTGTGTCAGTGTATGTGTGTGTGAGTGTGTGTCAGGGTGTGTGTGTCAGTGTATGTGTGTGTGAGTGTATATATATATATGTGTGTGTGTGTGAGTGTATCTGTGTGTGTGTGTGTGTGTGTGTCTTACTATAATTCTAAAATTTCTTCCTGTCTCAATTCTAAGAAACTTTGGAAGCTTTTTGACAGTATTTTAGGTAATTCCCGTAGTCTTGTTTTCCCAGATTCTGCTTCTGATCAGTTACCTTCCATATTTATGAATTTCTTCCAGTCTAAAATTGATAAGATTCGTTGCTTGTTCCCTGCTGCTCTACCATTATACTCTCCGCCCTTACCCTCCTCTGTTATTCACTCTTTTACTTTAGTTACCCTTTCTGACTGTAGAACTATTTTAAGGCATGTTAAAATCCATTCTTCATCTCTCGACCCCATTGATCTTTCCAGGATTCCTCACTCCATTGAATTGCTCCTTCCTTTCTTAGCTAATTTCATCAATGCTTCTTTCACTCTTGGGGAATTTCTTGCATCTAAAACTGCCAGTATTCTCCCTATACTTAAGAAATCTGGTCTGGATGCTAACACGCTTTCTAACTATCGACCAATCTCTAGAATTCCTTGGCTGTCTAAGGTTCTTGAAATGGCTGCCTACATACAGATATCCGAATATCTTGAATCTAACAATTTGTTTCTTGCTGAGCAGTCTGGCTTCCGGCACTTTCACTCTACTGAAACTTCTCTAATTTTTCTCTATGATTCTATTGTCAAATCTACTCTCTCTGGTAATGATGTTCTACTTATACAACTAGACTTCTCTGCTGCATTTGACACTGTTAATCATCTGCTTCTTATTGATACTCTGTTAGATTTAGGCATTAGCGGCACAGCTCTCTCTTTCTTTCGCTCTTATCTTTCTAATAGACTTCAGTTTGTTTCTACCTCTGCTGATTCTTGTAGTGAGGCTTGCCCACTAACTTGTGGTGTACCTCAAGGCTCTGTCTTAGGCCCTCTCCTCTTCAATATGTATCTTACCTCTGTAGGGAAAGTTCTTCGTCGTCACGATGTGTCCTTCCAAATATTCGCTGACGACATTCAAATCCTTCTCTCGTCTGAGTCTATTTCTCACTCTTCAGTTAGTACCATCCTATCTGATATAGAAAGATGGGCGTTCACTCGTCATCTCAAACTTAATCCTGATAAGACTAAGTATATTCTCTTTCCATCTTCTAATAGTACTACTTCTCTTAGTATACCTCTATCCTGCTCTGTACGTAGTCTTGGTATCATACTCGATAACTCTCTTTCTTTTGATCCACACATATCCGACATTATCAGGTGTTGTAACTATCAACTTAGGCGTATCTATTCCATTCGTAGATATATAACCATCTCTGCTGCCTTTAAGTTAGCTAACTCATTCATCTTTACTAAAACTCAGTACTGCTGTTCTCTTCTACTATCTCTCAACCACCGCCAGCTTAGGAAACTTCAATGTATTATTAATAAAGCATGTCGTATGATATTTAATCTTCCTTCGGGTTCTCATGTATCTTCTTCTTTACAAAAACTTAGGTTACTTCCCATTAAGGCTCTTGTTGAGTATCGTATTTGTTTAATTATTCATTCAGCTCTTTATCTTCGTAAGCCTGCGTATCTGTTTGACCTTCTGTCTTATAAAACCTCATCTCTTTCTCTTAGGTCTTCTAACGATCCTTTTCTACTAGTTGAACCTTCCTTTCCTTCTAGGCATTCTCACTACAATCGTTGTTTCTCTATCTTAGGACCTCGTATCTACAATAGGCTTTCTCCCTCAATACGCTCAATCAAATCTCTATCTCTTTTCAAAAAACATACTAAAAATTTCTTTCTCACTAAGTCTTATTACTGTCTTAATAATATTGTATATATTAGTACTGAATATAAGGTCTGATTGTTTCCTAATTCTGTCTTCTATGTGTATGTGCTTCATGCGTGTGTTTTCTGTTCTTGTGTCTGTATGTTTCTCCATTGTATGCTGTATGTGTGTTGTTGTGTTGAGCTCTGATATCTGTGTTTGTGTGTCTGTTGTGTTGTGTTCTCTGTCTATTTGTTTGAGTGTATGTCTTTGTGTGTCTGCTATGTTGTGTTTTCTGGTTTGTATTTGTGTGTCTATTTTGTTGTGATTTGTCAATCTGAGTGTATGTCGTTGTATGCCTGTTGTGTTGTCTTAATGTGTTGTATGTTGTGTTGTCTTCTGTGCTGTATGTCGGCTTTGCTATCTTATTCAATATGTATGTGTGTATGCGTGTGCATTTTTGTGTTTTTGAGTATGTAAACGTGAGTGTATGTTCGTGATTGTGCGTATATGTACTTGTCTATATGTCTTTTATATGTCTGTTTTGTGTGTGTGTATGGGTGTATGTATGTAGGTGAGTGTGTGTGTTCGTGATTGTGTATGTGTATGACTCTTGTGCTTGTGTGTGTGTGTGTGTTGTGTGTGTGTGTGTGAGTGTGTGTGTGAGCGCTTTTGAGACCCTCGGGTGAAAAGCGCGATATAAATGTCTTAATGTAATGTAATGTAATGTGCGTATGTGTGTATGTGTGTGAGTGTGTGTGTGTGTGTGAAGACAGTTCAAATTGAGCCGGTGCACGAGATTTACTGCTGTCACCAGCACTTCTCACACACATGCTCGTGCATGAGTGTCAACGAGCGTGTGTGTGTGTGTGTGAGTGTGTGCGTGTTTGTCTGTCAATACATTTGCATACACGCTTGGTTACAAATACACACACTGATTTGATTAATCGCGCAGCTACCTGTATGCGTGTGTGTGTGCGCGTATGTATGTATGTGTGTTGGTGTGTGTATGTGAATCCAAATGCACATTCAAGTGAGCGTGTTTGTGATTGAGCTATTTGTTTTTGTTCTTGTGATTGAGCTATTTGTTTTTGTTCTTGTGTTCTCTTCACGTGCTTGAGTATTTGAAATTACAATGCTGTGCAATCTATGATCCGCAAATCAACTAGCTGATCCTATGAATTAACATGTATATTTGAATTACACAAATTCCAGCCAATATTATCATTTATCATAAATTATTGCAATGAAACCTGCAGAGCCGAGTGTTGCATGCTATAGGAATGATTTTGTAAAACTCATGTCAATTGGTTCACATTAATTCATATAGCTTCAAAACATCACCCAGAACATTTGCACTGCACGTGAATGTTGTGAGGCCGTTCTTCAGAAATTATGGCAGCCAAACACACACACTCACATACACACATACACTCACAAACACATACACACACATGCATGCGCGAGATAACCGGGTCAGAAGCCACAAATTTGCCAGCTGCACACATTTCTGCTCGACTGATGATGTTGTTGCCATGACAACCGACATCCGCGGTCGTCTCGACAACAATACTCACTCAATGTGTATGTGTGTGTGTGTATGTGTGTATGTGTGTCGGTCACAATCATTCAGCTTCAATGGCAATTTGAGTCGGAGACAAGGCGTGAAACTGATGATTCCACGTATTGGTGGTAGTGTTGGTGGTAGTGTTGGTGGTAGTGTTGGTGGTAGTGTTGGTGGTAGTGTTGGTGGTAGTGTTGGTGGTAGTGTTGGTGGTAGTGTTGGTGGTAGTGTTGGTGGTAGTGTTGGTGGTAGTGTTGGTGGTAATGTTGGTGGTAATGTTGGTAGTAGTGTTGGTGGTAGTGTTGGTGGTAGTGTTGGTGGTAGTGTTGGTGGTAGTGTTGGTGGTAATGTTGGTGGTAGTGTTGGTGGTAGTGTTGGTGGTGGTGTTGGTGGTAATGTTGGTGGTAATGTTGGTGGTAGTGTTGGTGGTAGTGTTGGTGGTAGTGTTGGTGGTAGTGTTGGTGGTAGTGCTGGTGGTAATGTTGGTGGTAATGTTGGTGGTAGTGTTGGTGGTAGTGTTGGTGGTAGTGTTGGTGGTAGTGTTGGTGGTAATGTTGGTGGTAATGTTGGTGGTAGTGTTGGTGGTAGTGTTGGTGGTAGTGTTGGTGGTAGTGTTGGTGGTAGTGTTGGTGGTAATGTTGGTGGTAGTGTTGGTGGTAGTGTTGGTGGTAGTGTTGGTGGTAATGTTGGTGGTAGTGTTGGTGGTAGTGTTGGTGGTAGTGTTGGTGGTAGTGTTGGTGGTAGTGTTGGTGGTAGTGTTGGTGGTAATGTTGGTGGTAGTGTTGGTGGTAGTGTTGGTGGTAGTGTTGGTGGTAGTGTTGGTGGTAGTGTTGGTGGTAGTGTTGGTGGTAGTGTTGGTGGTAGTGTTGGTGGTAGTGTTGGTGGTAGTGTTGGTGGTAGTGTTGGTGGTAATGTTGGTGGTAATGTTGGTGGTAATGTTGGTGGTAGTGTTGGTGGTAGTGTTGGTGGTAGTGTTGGTAGTAGTGTTGGTGGTAGTGTTGGTTGTATGTTGCTTGTTGTTCTGGTGGTAACTTGGGAGAAATACTCGCTTCATTAACATTCTTCAGGAGCATTCCACAATACCGTTGTCGCCGCAGATTCACAAGTGGGGACGCAACACACACCGACACACACACACACACACACACACACACACCGACACACACACCAACACACTCACACACGCACACACACACACCAACACACACACACACACTCACACACACACTCACACACAATCTGTATTGTGTTCTTCTAGCAACGCTTCACGTGAGAAAGGAATTAGCACAAGGAAAGAGTGTGTGAAATGAGGACAGAGTGGCGGAGGCTGGTTGTCGCTGATGCATCTGCTCTCTAACTGCCTGTTCTCTCGAGGGGAAAAAGCCAAGCCACCTGAAAACCTGGCTTTGTTCAGCAAATGGCTGTATCAAGTGTGAAAACAGTTTACTAACATATTTCGCCTCGATGCATGTGATTTTCCTCCATAAATGACTGTACTATGCTGTTCAAGTACAGTTCTATGCACAATTGAGCGTATTGTGACTGAAGCACACTGATATGCAATATGCAATTCTGACCAGCAGCTTGGAAATGAGCCTGAAAAGCCACCACACACAGCGTTGTTTTGTCATCAGTGGTTTCAATGACACCTGACAACTCTCAGCTCTACATAACGTTGTTTGGAAAAACATTACCATTACCATCGCGTGCTTGGTAATATTTTGCTGTCTACCAGTCTATTCTACCAGTTATCTACCAGTTATCTATCAGTTATCTACCAGTTATCTACCAGTTATCTACCAGTTATCTACCAGTTATCTTCTATGTTCAAATGATCCGAGGATCTGGTGAGTGACTGCATATTGGTGAATACTTATGAATATTGAGGTACAGAAGATCAACTTGAACAACAAATCATATCTCCAGTATTTAATATCATGGACAATGAATGACATCACTTGCACAGTACAATTTCTCATCATCTCTATACTGAGCTCTTCCAGGATCACTAGCAGTGGCGGCGTCAAGGGGGAGGCTGCAACCCCCAAATTATGCCAAGCCCTCCTAAGCCCCCCAAAGTCATAATCATGGACATTAAATTTCTTACCACTGTAAATGAAACTTTATTGTCCTACATAAATCATATTTGTCTTACAGTAATTAAGTATTTGTTACTGATATGACGTTTGCATGTGTTTCAAAGGGCCAAAAAAGTTGTATCCCATGCTAATCACCTCGTTTCGTTCATTATATAATGTCCCTTAATTACGGTTCAAGTTCTAGGACTGAATCAGTGTGCCCCGGTATCTTATTATAATGGTCTGTAATGAGCGTTCGAGTGTAGCTCTTCATGTTTCGCCAAGCCCCCACAACTTTTCCCTTAGCCCCCCTCGGCCCCATCGGAAAACTCTGGCGCCCCCCTGATCACTCGACTGAGAGCAAACTCACGTGCTCCGTGTCTGCAAGAGCCTCTGTCTGCACAAACAGTCACTTCCAGCGCAGTTTTGGCGCTAGATATTAGCGACTGTGGAATTATTTGGACGAGGGTGGAATTATTTGGGTGCATTTGTTAAGATGAGTATATTAGCAGCTGTTGTGGTGCACTGGCTTCAAAAAGAAGTTTCTTATAGGCCTAGAATATCTGACAACACGCCGCTACTCGCTTTGTGACTATTTTGAAATTTGTTTAGACATAATTTTGTTTAGACAATTGATGATTTACGAGATTCATTTTTCCATTATTTTTCTGGTATATGCGATATATAGTCATGTTTATATCATGTTATCATGCAATGCTTACCAATATCAGTGCATGCAATCTATACTCATTTATTGCAGTATACAAAATCTGAAATTTAATACCAAGATGAATGATGGTGAAGCACATCGAAAAATAATATAAAATATTAGAAAATTCGATAACTGACAGTTTATAGTTGTGGGTCATTTTTCTTTTTTCTCAAGTGTAAATTTTCCGTATATAATTTAATGAATAATATAAATAATGGTAAATTCCGTAAAAAAAATTCTATAGAAGACTGAAGACTGAAGATTGTACCGTATTTAGCATACATTTATTTATATTTGAGGTTTATCGAACATTGTCCTTCATGAAATATCATTTGCAATTTCAATATTTTTGCTCGATATATTTTGTTGGTAATCGTGAGCCATTTGATGCAAGCATGCAACGGCCCGGTGCACCAGGTCAATAGTCAGGTTGTGGGCGTGGCCACGAGGTGAGACATCCTATTGTTGTGTGTGTATTGTGTGGGCCGTCTTGACTGTCAGCTGAGACCACGCCCTTTCCTGGCCATATCATAATGAACTGAGTCTTTTGTCGGCGCGCACAATGCCGTTTCACCTGTTGTTCCTATTGGACACTTAAATCGCATTGTTTCGAGTGGCGTGTTGTCATTGGCCACGCCTGCTTCATAAGCGTCGCTGATTGGTGCGCGGCCTTATGACGTCACTTGGTTGCCGTGACGACGCTGTGAAGTCCTAGTAGCTGGAAGCGGCCCCCAGTAGCGCACGCGCACTCGGCCTGTTATGTGTATGTGTGTGGTTGGTGTGAGTGATTGTTTCTGTTTGCTGGTGAAGCACTGACAATCTCGCGACTCTGTGTTCACCTGCCTCGCTGTCGACAGCGCACACATCTCGGTCCTCAAGGCTTCAGCACCACTACAACAATACTTTTCGTGAGTAAACAACACTCTAAATTGATAATATAGTCTAACTGCATTGTTTTAAATCTTGCGTAGATGAAAAGTGTAGTGGTTTTAACAATGGAAACACTTACTCATTGACAATTGATTGATAAGAAACATCAATGTGCAGTTTAGCGGTCTGGTTATTATAGTCCAGTGGTTCTTAACCTGTGGAGAATTCCCCACTGATGTAGAATGGAAGAGTTGCCAAGTGGGAAGCTAAAGGTCGGACAGAACTGGTATTTTTATCATTTCAAATTGGTTTATTTTTGTTCTATATATATTGCTTATTGTATCTTTATTGTTGTTTGTTGGTTAATGGCTTCTTGACATTTTCTTCGATGTAACAACTGAATTGAATGAATTTATCAGCGCTGTTGAGGAAAGTGAAGAGATGGCTCATTAAGAAGTGAGAATTAAAGAGAAAAAATGTTAACCACCACTGATCCAGGTTTAGTTGTGCTTCTCAAAATCAATGTGTTCCTCAATGCAAAATATTGAATTTTAATATTACACTAATTAAACGAGTAAATTATAGTATTTATGGTAATTTGTTGTATTTTTTCTGGAGCATTAGCTTGTGCAATATGTACAGATATTAGGTCTTGATTTATCCAAGTGTTCCGCTTGCTAATGTAAAACGATCATATCAGTATTTGAAGAGGCACAGCGGTGACATTGTACCTCATTGTCGATTATCAACTGAACAACTGCATAACCTGCTAGAAATAACTGCAAGTCTCATTTGCTTCCTGTAATTGCCGTGTTCATAATAGTCTTGACAGACAACACATTATATTTTCAGGAGTGACATTATGATTAATTTATTATTATTCTTATTTTCTCACAAGCCGTAAAACAGTAACGCAGGAAGAGGGCAAGCGCAGCCCCAACGTAATTTGAGCGGGAAAAAGATTGGAGACTGGAAGGGAAAGATAAATAGAATATCGTACATAAAAGAATAAATCACAAATCACTGAACACATGCATACGTTAACAAATATAGATCATGTTAAATAACAAGGTGACTTGTGTTGTGAAAATTTGCCAGTGTTGTGCTAGTGTTAGACATATTGTGCAAGTGCTTTTTCACAATAAGACCCTGAAATGACAGCTTTCACAATGCACATACACGTAATAATGAAACACAATATGGAACTGTTATAAAAGTGTATAACCATAACCGCTTCCAAGATTATATTTGCCAGATATTACACAGATATGCATATAAATTTATCATTAATCGTCTTAAAATTTAGAATAAACATCTTTTGATTCACGCTACAACCAAGTTATAGTTCGCTCCCAATTCAACAAGTGTGGGAAAATGTCCCAACCTTATTAATATATTTGAAAATATTATACCCCACATCAGATAGATCCGAACTGTACCTCATACTTTCCGTTTAAAATACTAGATTATTCCTCACTGGTTGGTAATATTAATTCTGCGTGATGGTTTGCACACCGAGTAATACTGTTTAATACATGTCTGGCTAATACATGTACATGTACATGTACTTGATACATGTCTGGCTAATTTTAACCATTGATCAATATGCATGCTAATTTAACCTGATGCCTCCAGCTTGTCACCATAACGCTGATTGTTGATTTATGGCCAATTTTTGTGTGGTATAGGTTAAGTCTTGCAGTTTTTTGCTTAAAATGCTTGTATGCAAATTTTGTGCCGGAATGCACACTAAGTATTATGGTTTTTGCTGTATATAATATAGCGTGTATGTAAAAATTCAGAAACAGAGCCAAGCAGGGATTAATTCAAGTGGAGGAAAATATTCTCCTGCTGCAAAATATTCACAGGCTCAACTACTGTCATTCATAATAACGTATAGGCACGTAAGTGGGTGAATATCAACTTAGAAGTGAAACGTATAACTTGAAGCGTGAATATATTGAATAATATTTAAATATGGTGGAATGATAGCCAATTAATTAAGCATTAATAATGTGACTTGGTCAATTCAATATCTCGGTAAATCACTGATCACTGGTTGTCTGAATGATAATTCAAGTTGTCTTCTATTTGCTGTCATTGACCGATGTTCTGATCTGTTGAAATTTCTGCAAGAAATGCATCATAATGCGGATTATACTAAATACAAGCACGATTCAACGGTGTTAATTGTCAGCCTGTTAAGCTGAATCCTTAATTCAAGTGTTCCGTGAATCAGTGAATCTAACATCAGTATAACTAATTTCACATACGACCGGTCTGAGATTAAATACAGCTGCTGTTGGTCTCATGCCATTCCTCGGCACATTGCACTTCCACGCCGAATATTGTCGAGGAACAGTGACTTATGCACAACTACTGGTCCTTCTACCAATCTTTAAGTCTGTCAGATTTAGCATGGACGTAACCAGAATCCGGATCAATAGACCCCATCTAGCCCATCTAGCCAAGTGGGTTCTACCCTAATCTAACCTTTGGCCCACAATAGGAAAATGTATGTCTACGCTCATGGAATTGATATATTTATCACTTATCATTTGCTCCTGTTATACGTCATATGCAGAATGCATCTAAAAGCCGTCAATTTTCTACCAATCCAAAAACGATTTGCTTTGATTTGTACGCGCTTTTTGCTTGCGCTATATACACAACTGTATTACCGCCTAATCAACTCGTTCAATACCTGATCAACCACTGATAATTTGATAATAGAATGACTGAATCAGCTCGCTGGCATTTGTGCACTTGCTAGATACAGCTGTCATCACCACCAGGGCTGGTACACTGCTCCTTGTTTGCTCTGCTCCGTCATGTTTTAATCCCTCCTTTCCCTGATGCTTAGTGAAGCGACGCGCTCCCTGGGGTACACATATGGTGCGGGCTTGTGCACGTGGGTTTCAGCCCGTACTTTGGTCTGAGAGAGCGGCTGCGCCCCGCGGCCTGCCTGTCCTCTGATACATTATCAATGTGCTCATTGTCCGTGCTGCATTTCCCTCACACGAGCATAAATACACATTGTTGCGAGCGAACACACACACACGCACACACACGCACACGCACACACACACTCACACACACACACGCACAAACACACACACACACAGACACTCCCAGAGGAGCTGAAGCGCACGGTTATATTGTAGTGAGTGTATCGGCTCAGTCGCTCAATGTTCCAGCACACCTGCTTCTCAATTGCTTGATAAAATGTGTCTTTTTCTATCTCCACCTGTTTCACTGAGTTAACTGCTCATCAGCGATTCAGTGCCCAAAATTGCTTCGAAAACATAAAAACATCTACAGTTGTCATACTTTCCCCTGGAATATTTTTCATATATTGTTGTTTGTGATGTTCGATGGTGCTGTGTTGCACACAATGTCGGGCACTTATTGGGAACGCTAGACGCGTGTACGTGTGTGTGTGAGTATTCAGTGACGTGAATGAGTACATTTCGGCACTTGTAATCATGCACGTGGTGGACCACTGCCATTCACATCTGATTTCATCCCGTCCCCTGATCATATATGTGTACATGTACTGAGTGAAGGTTCACATATCAGTGGGCATTTAACGATTTACTCAATGTTTCACCTAGCGAGGTAATGTAGATAATGTATAATGTCGGGGATAGAAGAAAATTTTACTCAGTCTGTCTCTGTCTCTGTAATCAACGTTGCCGTACGTGAGGAAATAGTTATCAGCACCGCTATTTCACAACATAGAATGTTAACACAATATGGTACTCATAATGGTGGCCACACCCAACACCCAACACCCAACACCCAACACGGCCAGCCAAGCAGTCGCGCTGTCTTCAATATATGCTAATAAATGTCTTAAATATATGCTAATAAATGTGTTAAATACATGCTAATACCACAGTGATGGTCATTTTTTGCTGGTGAAGTTTTGGATAATCGCCGGGGGATTTTCCATACCATTTTGTGTAGTATTATTTGTACATATCAAAACATGATAAGAACGTTTATTCTCGAGTCACAGACAAGGCTAGCAAGACGCATCTATTTCACAGGCTTGAGTTTCACAGTCATACATAGTTATCTGTTGTTCGGTGAACAATGTTAGCATCATACTTGTGCACATTACTTGGTGCGTTTTCAGGACGGGTTTGTTTACACAAGTGCATGTGAGAATGAGCTCCACTATTGTACACTTCATGAAACGCCAATTGCAAATTTGCAATGTCATATTCACTCTGCAATGGTAAAATTACTCCCATTGCTCTGCCCGCGCTATCATCAACCACTTCCGGTGCGTGTTATGTGTTGCTCTTTCTTCAAGTATGCATCATGGTCACCCCATATCGAGAGGGTTACACACAGACACACGCGCACACAAACATACACACAAAGGAACATAAACATTGAAGAGTTTCGTCTGATAAATAAACAAGACGCACGAGAGATGGACGGCGTGACAGGAAGTGTCTGTGTACTTGTAACTGTACTCAGCAGACAACGTGCATATCCATTGTGTTGGCTGACTTGAAATCAACACTGTCTGGCAGCGACTAATTTCGCCCAGGCCTCGTATTTGCCATTAGTGTATGATTTCGCCTGAGATGAGTATGCGCTCATATTGTGAGCAAGTGTACACTGAAAATGCAATAAATAAAATAACAATGC
The DNA here is from genome assembly GCA_916048095.2 of Sacculina carcini. Classification (NCBI taxonomy): domain Eukaryota; kingdom Metazoa; phylum Arthropoda; class Thecostraca; family Sacculinidae; genus Sacculina; species Sacculina carcini. The sequence continues at coordinate 252,189 of OU696576.1, read as the reverse complement.
TGAATTCAAAAAACTCTAAAAATTTCAACAGTATATTTACGATAATTATACTAATAATTATTGTACTGCATATGAATGAACGAGTAAATATTATGTAAATAAATGTAACCAATAAATTTGTTAATACTTTCAATTTAAAAATATGATCAAATAAAAATTCAATACTACATTATATTATTATTTAAATAAATAAAAAAAAATTAATATTATATTTGTACAATATTTTGAATAATTGATAGCATAATCACTTAAGTGAATACATACGTTCTCATTCATGACAAGTTAACTGCATGTAATCGTGTGTGTGTGTGTGTGCGTGTGTGTGTGTGCGTGTGTGTGTGTGTGCGTGTGTGTGTGTGTGTGTGCTGGCAGAATATTGCGTCATGTCGAAGCGCAAGTCGGCTCCGTCCAAGATATGCGAGTCATCGGCTGTGTTGCATCACGCCAGCAGTGCTCAACTGCCGCATCTCTCAGCCGTGCATCAAATGACCAGCAACACTGACACACCACATCCTGCTGCCTGTGTGCAGTCCTCCAGCGACCAGAGACAACAACAGCAGCAGCTTCTCATGATGATGATGATGAAGAACGGATCTTGCGACCAGCTGATGGACCCCAGCAAGATCCAGGAAATGATAGAACAACTGCGCCTGTTGCAACACAACGCTCATCTGCGACAACAGCAGCAACAACATCAACAACATCAACAACATCAACAATTGCAGCAGCTGCAGCGTTTGAGCGAGCCTTCAATTAGAAACTGTGTCGATGAGAGTTTTTATCAGTCACAACCATATTTGGTCAAGGTGAGCTCAATTGACACAAGTGAGCTTTTTTCTTTTAGTAGGTGTTTCGGCCGAACGTTTGCATATTTCACACCATTTCACACCAGAATGCATAACACTGTGTCAGACAACTATCTTCTAAAAACGCTCGATTAAAATATACTTTGTCAGATCACATAAGAGAATGAATATATTGCATATGCGTGTGGTCGAGGATTATGCGAATATTGAAATTGGCACGATGCTGACTGTGCTGATACACGCAGTATTTACAACGTTAACGTACGAGATTGAGTATGGATTTTATTATGACTTGCCTGGATGTCCGCTATCAGGGTCTAGTTGTGTTGTTTGTTGAGAAGTTATTATTGCCACAGATCGAGCAATATTTCTTGCTTTTGCGTGATCAACCCACCTTCATCCTCGGACATGCACCATTATATTTCTAATGTGCTTTTCTTTGCTGAGGTTTATGCTTTTTCTCCATGTTTCTCGATGATCAAGGCTCGGGAAATTGCGTTCGTGGTCTACCCATTTACATTTAATAAAAATACTAATAATTTGTAATAAATCATTAGCTCGGCACCAATTTACCTGTGTGTCACTTTCACGTGATGATATTTCTTATGACACGTGATTTGTTCTGCGTGTTCACCAGTGTCAAGTGTTATTGAAATCACGCGTAATATTTGACAATCAAATCATTGTCCACATCACAAATGCATTTGTTGAACACTGTTACAAGTGCATTTGTTGTTCGGGCACTGTTTCGGTATTATGATGCATAAATGCTGCATGTTTTGATTTGATATTGTACTATAGATAATGCTGACTATTTGCAATTGAAATATTATTTAAATACAATTTTCACATGAAATTTCGTGAGCACTTGTTGGTTAGCATAGAAGCAATTGTGTTAAGAGCATCGGACACGTTGGCGTTCATCCAAGTGTATGATCACAATATCAGCCAGTGTTCTAGTGTACTAGTTCGCAGCTCTCGCTCTACAAGCTGGTCTTGTTTGTTTGTCAGTCTTTTGATTGTCTATTGACAACACTCACATAATGTGTGTGAGTGAGTGAAAATTTGGCAACAGCGCGGTGTATCGCTCTGTCGTGGCTTCTCTTGTGATCTCAGTCTGTCAGCATCTACATGGCATGTTCCCGTGAGACTTGTGTGCAGTATTTTCAGCATGTTGTTGGTTTTCTACGCACGTATTCACTTATATTCTACTCGATTCAGCCTCGACAAATGCTAGAACATTACAGCATCGCAATGATAATGTCATATGTTGACTGACATTCTGCAAGCGACAATTACTATCTGTTAGCTGGCTCGGAATTATCTGCAGCAAGAGAGGTCATGACAGTTGTGCCTGTGTATGAGAAGGCTGACCCTCGCTAGTGAGAATTCCTCTACAAGCTGACGTACAATATGAAATACTAGCATACTAAGTGTAACAATGCAAATCTATGGGCAAACTCCTGTTTTGTTATGCTATTTTGTTATGCATTTCACTGGCTCACTAATGCTAATTGAACTTCTTGTCTATGTGCTCTTCACAAAACACGGCGAATAATTTATAATTGGTGATCACTAGTGCTGTTAAAATTTAATAAAGTTACTTTTTCACCTAAGGGGCACTTTTTATTAAGATACCTAAAACTGCATAAAAAAGTTGTGTACGATCATTTTAAAAAAAGTTAATAGGTTACCAAAAGTTACTTTTTCATCGTTAGGCTACTTTTCTTGCTTTTAGGTTACTTTTTTATCGACAGGTTACCTTTTGTTATTTTTCTTGTTATTAGATAATTTTACCACGAAGTTTGGTAAACTTTTGCAGAAAAGAGGCACAAAAACGGTATATATGAGGATTAAATAGGAAAACAGATGTAATATCAAGTCTGAATATCAAGAAATGTCAAAAATTCGGCTGTTAGGATTTAGCAATTGGTATTCACCTTAATATCTGTGCTACTCGATATGTATACGTTTTTGGTGCGCAGGATAGTATCATTCCATTTTAGGAAATGTCCTGAACCGGGGGGTGTCGTGAGATGTTTGGGGCGTGGGATGTGTGAGATCTCTATACCAGATACTACACTGTAGCACTTGAAAGTACGCATATACTTGAACAGGAAGTAGCACGTGAGTTGCAGGGCGTGAAATAGTGTAACTTTTCCATGTTTGAGCTCAAGCGAAGAAACAGTGCCCCTTATCATAAGACTGAGTACAGGGTGCTTACATGAGGACGGGGGCATTCACACATGCAGTGTTTACGCTCACACTAATATACAAGCACGTGCTTATTTGATAGGGTCGGCTCAAAAAAGTCTCACTGAAACAATATATATAACATTATTGCGACCATTACTAATAATAATTACATTGGCAAGTAATGTTTTTCACCTTTGTATTAGCCTTCAACTTTTAGATTTCAGTTTGATTATTATGCTCTCTTTGCGATATTATCCAAAATATTTTAGTTCACTTTTGGTGGTTTGTTGTAAAAATAGTACCAGATCGGAGAGAGGATGGACAAGAGGGACTGGTGTATTTTCTTCCGTTAGAACTACACACAGAAATTGACCTTTTTTGAGGGTTCATATGTTATTTTTAGGTTACTTTTTAAGTAAATTTTTCTCGAAAATAAAGCAACTTTTTCTGCTTTTTAGGTTACTTTTTTACAACCCTAGTGATCACTTTTGCTTCGCATCACATGATAGAGCGATACATACAGTAGATGGGAAGAAATGGTAGATATGGTAGAATGGCACGCGTGAGCTATCGTGAAGCGATGATACAGTGGAGATGAGGATTCGAAGTTGTTTTTGATTGCTATTGAAACTGCTTCTTACGATCGCCTTGTGTTATTTCGGAGATGAATTTCAAGTATGTATTTGCATACCTAGGCAAACACACACAAACACTCATACAAAGAAACACTTCCCCATTCACACACAAACACACGCATACAAATAGAAGCATTTGCAGATGTACACTTGTCGTCTGCATTTCAAACATAGTCATTGGCCTGGGGAGATATAGAATGCATGTGACAGCAGACACATCGCATTGTCACCAACAAACCGCCTTTACGAGTATTTCCCCAGTGACTGAGGCGCTCGGCAGCGATGTGCTTTCATGTCTGTCTGCGCCAGTGTTCTCGACAAATCTCTGTCGCTCTGAAGCAGACTGAATTGTGGTACTGCGGATGTGTGCCTGGCGATCAACATTTCACACACCGACAACCTGTATCAACCTGCTAATATTTGATTTCTGAATGCAATGGGCTATATATTGTATACATTTAGGTATGAATCTCAGTAGCGGCGTCTAAGGTGACTTGAGCACCCAAAAAATGTACCAAGTCCCACCTAATAATTCTGACCATGAACATTTGCAGTGTAGTCGCTCATGATTCTTAGAGAGACCATACGTCCTCTTGTTACCGGACATATGCTGGTTATGGGGCTGTCCGGTGTATCCGCGCTCTGTTTGTAAGATGCTTCGCATGTCCGGACTTTGTATAGTTAGAGTAATTAAATTTGATATGTCCCATCTACGAGTGTAAAATGGTTTTGTTTCTGGCTAAAAAACGTCAATCAAATCCTTTGTCATGAATCTATAAATAGGTAAGTTTGTTAATGGAAGCCTACATTTTCGCGCGCGCACAAGTTGTCTTATTTTAGAGATTCGCAAAATGGTCACCCTATGTTTCGCCAGCTCCCGCATTTAGCCCCCTCAGCCTTCCATCGGGAAAAGCCTGGCGTCGCCACTGATGAATATATTGAATACATTCAAGTATGTATATATACATACATGTCAGATACGTCCCCAAGAGGAAAGGTGGAGTCGCTACTGCTATAAATTTGGATAGAACGTATGGAAGCCACTGAAACCTCAAAAACGACCAGCTAATACCTAATATGTACTCAATATTCACTCTGCATTTGTGGGTGTTTATCCTAGCCTGCTCCATATGCATACGCACACAGACACACCACAACACAGGCGTTCGCTATCACTGACAATGCACATCACTCGACAGCGTCCGAAAAACAATTATATTTCGCTTATCCACTTCACTTTATGTACACACGTTTGACGTGTTGTCATACACGCATATTCTCGCACACACAAACACACACACACACACACACACACACACACACACACACACACACACACACACACACACACACACACACACACACACACATTGAGGTTACAAGACTTGGCAGTCGTTGTACAGCTGGATTGCAGGGTGGTGTGTCGCAGCAATTTATAAACAGATGACGTGTATGAATGTGTTAGTATGCGTGTATGTGTGTATGTATGTGTGTGTGTGTGAACAGAGAACGTTTGTGATGTATGATTGTTTCTCTTCGCTCAGTTGCTGCCATTTCAAACCGTGTATCTTGCTTGTACCTACTTGTATTTATATACATCTCACATGTAACCCATATTGGGTCACTGAGCTAATATAGGGCTTAAGTTAGGCCGCCTAACTCATACTGGAGAATGAAAACGGGGATTTGCTAGAGGATTGCTACATCAAGTGCCATACATTTAGTGTAATTGCCATACATTTAGTGTAATTGTTCCAGCAAGCCCGCCAGCTTTTCTATTTGACCAGAGCTTCTCATTGTTCATGTTAATCTTTTCAGATGAGAGCGGCCTCCAGCGAATCTGCCGCCCTCCAATCTCCTGCCGCTCTCCATGCCGGCTCGTCGGCGGACATTCCTGCTGCTCCACATCCGTTGTTGATGTTGCCGTTCTGGAGCCAGCAGTTGCAGAGTGCAGCGTCATCATCGACACATCGCTGCCTTCCTCATCCACCGCCGTCACTGCCGCCCGCGCTTCATCAGCAGCTCCATCAGCAGCTGCAACAAAAACACCGCTTGTCAGGCAACATTTGTCAGGCAGCAGCCACGGTGCAGTGTTCCGCTGGCTCCACGACCGACCAGCACCAGGCGAGTTGAACCACGGGCTTCACCAGCTGCTACTGCTCAATTACCTCGCTGATTACGCATCACTGTTCTGTCTGTTGGCTGTACTACGACCAACAACTTGATTAACCAACCACCTGCGTTACGCTGGGCTTGTCTATCTGAAAAATACAATAATTGCAATGATGTTTACTCATTGTACATATAGAGATTGCAATTAATGAAAACAAACAATTCAATAAGTAAGCAATTTTATCTTTCAAATGGACTACAATTATCATATTTAAATTATATCCACAATTTGACAGTATGTTAATGTTTTCTCACAAATTCATGCAGGTGATCACAAGTAGGCACGCAGAATTCACCAGTCGGCAATTGACGTCTGACAAGCAGTCATGTTCCTCCGAGCCAAGCCAGCAGTCACCTCACGACGACACACCGCTCAACTTGACCAAGAGCAGAGAAGATTTAGCTCGCTGTCCTGATAACGAACACATGACTACGGACACGACGGATGTAGAGACACCGCATCCTGTCTTGCCATTTTCTCTCCATCCGTTTCTATCTCCTTCATACTTGCACTATAGCTTGGGTAGTGCCCTCGCTTCAGACAGTGCGTACGCACCATCCAATGAAGGTGAGTAAATCACCAACTTTCTTGATAACTTGAACTATCATTTGATTGCACTTAATTCGGATATATTCCCTGTAATTACAAAATTTATAATTGTGATTGATTCGGATGTAAATGTTAGCAAAATTTGCGACCACTCAGTTGTTTTTTGCTCATTGTGCTATTTTTATTTCCAACACATTTTACTGAAATACATCTCCGCCTGCGAATCACATGTTGATTGGCGTGATGTCTAGGGGAGTGGTTCTTAGCCTGTGGGGAATAGAGAGCTGCCAAGTGGGAAGCTAAAGATTGGACAGAATGACAAATGTGTGTTTTTATCAATTCAAATTCGCTTTTTTGTTTCTTGTTAATTTTTTTAAATTTATCAGCGCTGTTGTGGAAAATGAAGAAATGGCTCATTAAGAATTGTGGAATCAGATAAATAATATTAGGAAACACCGCACTAGGATGCTCTGGTACGGATACAACAATTGTTATGCGACAGACACATCCTCTCAACAAGTTTGTGTAACTTATAGGATTGCCTGGTGGTCTAAAAGGAAGTCCAGTGATTGCGTCTGGTGGCGGATCCAACGGTGTTTCAATCGGAGCAACCAGATTTCCTGCCACTTCATCAGAAAATATACCACTCCACATGCTCTACTCTTCGGCCGCACCTCAACAAACAGCGTCTTTTTCTCCGGGTCTGCTGAGCATGGCTGGAGCATTCAGTCAGCAGAGAAATCCGGTCAGACCACTGGATATATTTCGCAAACCCGAACAGGACACGGACTCTGTGATATCATCTAGTGAGTACTGTGCTTCACTTCACATATTCAGTCCATCAACTGGTTATATCATATTGAGGCTTCACTTTCATTTACGATTCATCTCCAAATACAGGACACCGATATATCATACATCAATTTCCAATTAAGATATTTGACCTCATTGGGCTTACTAATTGATGATATGATAGTATGGTGGTAAATTGTTGATTTGAGTGCGAAATTAAACTTTTCATTTACATTTCTGCCGTATTCTGTTATACATAAATTGTTATAGACAAACATTTGACTGTTGGACAAAAAATATAAATTGCTGTCTATTTTCCAGGTAAGCCCTTTGGAGCAAAGATAATTCGTCAACAGCGCAAAGATAGCGAAGGCAGGCCACACATCAAGCGACCTATGAATGCTTTCATGGTGTGGGCCAAGGATGAACGCAAAAAGATCCTGAAAGCTTGCCCGGATATGCACAATTCGAACATCAGCAAAATCTTAGGTGAGTGAGAAATAGTCTGCTCCTCCTGACGCTGACAATTTCCACTATTTATCGAGCTAGTTGATACTATTTTGAGAGCTGAATTGTTGGCCTAGAATATATGTCAATGGTGTTCGGATGTTGTATCAGTGGATGTTGGATGCGTGCTGATGATCAGGTGCGCGCTGGAAGTCGATGACCAACGAAGATAAGCAGCCATACTACGAGGAACAAGCACGTCTCAACAAAAAGCACATGGAGGAGCATCCTGACTATCGCTACCGACCGCGACCCAAGCGAACGTGCATTGTGGACGGCAAGAAACTTCGTATTTCCGAGTACAAGTCGCTGATGCGGCAGCGACGCGAGGAGATGCGCAGTTTGTGGTGTCGTGGCAGTGGCGAGGCTGGCTCGGCCGGTGAGATGCCTCATTTGCTGACTCCACCGTCGCCTCAGCAGCTGGTCGACGAGACGGCGGTCGGTTCAGATGACGACGGCATCTCGCACACGTCCAACTCGCCACCACTGCCGCCCTACTCGCCCGCACCCTCGTCTCCACTCTCCGCTAGTGGCATGGACGCCGAAGATTGTGTGGGACTTTTGTGTTCTTCACCATGTCCCGCCACGTCTGACACCATTGATGGCTGAATCCGTGAGGTGGTCTGGGCAATCAGCGAGAGCCCTCCAGAAGTTTAGTTGATTTCTGTAGGAAGTCAGTGAAACACATTTGACACAATTTGACTGAGCGGATCAACAGTTGTCGGCACCATGGCTCTTGCTTGGCCGGTATACAGTTTACTATTTGCTCGTGTAATTCAATTACCGCATTTGATGTAAGTTTCATTTTGTTATGGACGTGACAGTGACGATGAAGTGATTTAGACAGTGTTATAGTAGACCAGACAAAGTCTATTGTTCTAGGTCATTTTTCAATTGCAATGTTGCATCTCGATGTTAGTATGTTTTTAGTGTCGACTAAGCTTGGCCTCGTGTGTACTTGTTTTTCTGAGCAAGACTCGGCTCGACCTTGGTGCGCCTGTTATTCACGCACTCGCTCTTGTATGCGTTGATGTGCTGTTTAGTGCATAAGTGTGTGTTTTGCGTTTGTGTGCTTTGCATCTAGTATCGCATGCACTTTACTGCTATGAGTGTTGATTTCACTGATAAACCAAAGATTTGTTTTCATTTTTGTATTCGTGCATGTATGTGTATTCGGGAGTAAGAGACAGGTGTGTATGTGAGACTCGTGCGTATATTTGAGTTGAATGTGTGCATGTTTGGAGGTGGTTTTGCAGCGTAATGAAGACTATGGTTGTTCTTGATGATTACCAAGTGTCGATTTCCGTGGCTTCATCAAAAATTAAAACCAAACTGCTATCATTTGTCACTGTATTTCTGCCTGTTGCTTTAACCATTGAAGTGGTTTCCAAAACGCTTTTTAGTTTTCCAGTACTTCTACTGCGAAGTCGAACTAAGATTTTCGGTCAAAATATTTTGTTGATGTTGTTTGCCCGATGTATCGCTGAACATGGCTTCAAAATATTGTGACTTTCAAATGTGTTCGGCAGCGTAAAATTAATTATTCTGGTGGCTGCATTAATTGCAACGATCACTAATTTATAATTGTCCATATTGCAGAGTGCTTTGTTAATCACCTTGCTGGTCAATCACTGAGTTTATGAATCAGGGCTCAAGAAACACTCGCGTTCTTCTCTCAACCAAAATCTACCTACCAAAATCTTGTAATTTTTTTCACAAAACCATGCCACCGTTCATTGTACAGAATCATGCAGCAAATGCACACTGAAAGGCACAATGCACATTGCTGCTAGCGCTTACTGTTACAGCTTGTTAATAGCGGCAACACTGCGCGTGAATAAGCAGTTAGCTGAGACGTGACGACACACACACACACACACACACACACACGCATGTATAAGCACACAAATAGTTGCTGTTTTCACGGCTCATTGCAAACTGGGCAGGTTGTGGATCACCGCAGGTCGTGTATCTCAGCAGCTGTTACGCCAACACTGACACAAAATATCGACTGAACGGCCGAAAATAGTGTAGTTATGCGCTAGAACGCCACCATAAATAGAACCAATATGAACCAGACAGCCAATGGTTCAGCTGAGAAAACCGGCAGTAACATGAATAACATGGGCATCCTCTTATTCTTATAAACTCATTAGAACGAAATGTACCATTCATGCAGCAGTCTGGTTGAGAGCACTGACATCATTGTGAAAGAACGCGTGAAACACCGCCGAGCTCATGCCAAACAAGCAGATCAACAATTAGCTGCCTTCAAGCGATGAAAACTAGACCGAGCGTAGCAAATTCCAATATATATACAGGCTTTACGCTTACAAAGTGCAACTGTTACAGGCTCTTGAACCAAATGACAAGCCAAGACGAGGAGTGTTTGCTGAAGAAATGGCCACCACGTTCGCCAGATATCACCCCTTTGGACTTCTTTTTATGGGTTACGTAAAAGATATCGTGTATCAAATAAAGGTACGGGGTATTGCTGACTTGAAGCAAAGGATTCGTAATGTTATTGCTACCATTGACAGAGCTATGCTACAGCGAACATGACAAGAAATAGAGTACCGACTTGATGTCCCTCGAGCAGCTAATGGTGCCCATATAGAGGTCTAATAAATAAAGTTAAAAAACTTTAATAAGCACTTCATATATACTGTCATATAAACTGCGTTTGTGATACATTTTTCAAATTGCAAAGACACACGGTGTATCTATTAGAATATAACAAGCTTAAAATATATATATTATTATGAACTTATGTATTAGTATGTTTCCCATATACCAGTGAGCCAACATTTATCAGACCTAATAAATAATTGAGCAATTATCTGAAAACAATAGCAGAATTAATTGATAGTGATGAAATTCCAGCACTGAATGCCCAACAATATGAATGAGAAACAAACACAATATGACAGATATATTCACATACATTATACATACATATGTATAATGTGATTTTGCTTCACTTTATTGAATTCAAATTGTTGTTATTTCTTTTGACTCATCAAATCAAATCCCTAATTATTGTGGATTGATTCATTTTACACAATAAGTTTGAACAGAATATTTCTTATAGGTGCGTACATTTCTCTCTCATAAGAATGATTCATTAATAAAAATGATCCATTATATTTCATTTGAGTCTGGCACCGCTGATCTCAGTCAATTCTTTTCTCCACTGGCTTGAACAGTGTGATCTCGGTATGAGCTAGAGTACACACAATGACAATTGGTCAATTCAATGATGCCGTTCCATGTTCGCGCATTGGTTATTGACCTTGTACATTAGCATAGTCAAGCTGAACAGAGCGTAACAATAAAGAAATGGAGCGCATCGACAAGCACGGTCACAAATATATCAACTACAGTACACAACAGACAACAGAAAAGGAAGTTCAGTAGAACAAGAAATACTGAATAACCACAAGTGTATGATTTATAGATAGTGATTTCAGTGGAATAACGTGGAAACATGCAGCACTGAAACTCATAACTACCGTAACAATGACTGAATGCTGTTGAAATTGTTGTTTGTTCTTTTTGAGTTGACTTTTTAGTTAATGTTGATAAATATTCGTGCATAGCCTGGCAGCCTGAGGCAAACCTTGGAATCGATAAGGAACGAAAATTGTTACGTGAGAGCGGTCCAGAAAGGATGCTTGAATATTATATGAACTAACATATGTAATCATCTAAAAACAAAGAAGTGAAAAGCTGATCATTTGAGTATGAAGTGGCTTACTAATATTATATGTAAATAAATATAAATCACATTGACAGCGCATAACACAATATTTCGTGGCAACAACGCAACATAATAGCGGTCCCACTAAATCGATGATAACATCAAAACTGAAATAATAAAATACGATAAATGTGTGATTTATTCTTATACATTTATAGTATCAAACTCTGTGCCTTTAAACTTAGCACTTCAAAATAGTGTCCCATTTATAAATGTTATTTAGGAAACATTTAAAACATATTTTTAAACAACTCGTTTTGGTTATTTATTGTACATTGATGTTGTCTAAGCGATGCTCATCTGAATTCCTCACACACACACACACACATACACACGCACACACACACACACACGCACATGCACACACACACACACACACTCACACATACACATACACACACACACACCAGCACACACACTCACGAACGCAGTGCACCGGTTGCGGTGTTGTTATGGACAATCGAGGGTGAGGTGGTCGCGATGCTGGCGCAGAATTACGACCACTGAGAAGCGTCCTCCGGGACGGCTCTCTGTCAGGCATGTCTCGCCGGTAATTAGATGAGAGTGTGCGAGAGGCTGGCAGGATAGCCCCGGGACATGTGGAGCAGTCAGGCGCCCCGAGGGACCGGCAACTGTCGCGCCGATTGTGCGGTCACATGTTACAAACTCGCGCACGCACACAACCACTAGCACCGCCTCAGCACAATAACACATCCGCCCCTGTGAGTTGACAACACAGTGTTCATCTGCAGGTCGGTACTGTGCGAGTTAACACTGTAAATAAGCAACAGTGTGATGTGCCTGTCTCAACAAGCCCTGGCCCTGACGGCCTGAATACACTAGTAATAGGCTAGTACATGATTGAAAAATAAACAAACTGGAGGTGTAGGATGAAGTTTTGAAGACGAAGTTATATCAGTTATTAGCTAAACAGCTAATTAACAATATAAAAACCTAAATATATTTAGTCGTTAGCTAAACAGTGTTATACAGCAGATGATATGTCTCCAGCTAACACACACCATACGTTCTTAATAATACATCTTTTATTTGCGTGAAATAATTTTTATCCACATATCAAACTATTAATGTACAAAATATCTAGAACATTGTGGAAAAAATTGATGAATCGTATTGATGAAGGTGGTTCTCATAGGCACCGCTGTTTAATAGATGTAATTATAATATAACTATATTTATTTCATGCCATTATTTATTGAATTGCCTCATTGATCCCTAGAACGTTATCGCACTTCACTTTTCATAAAGAACACGCACAAGCATCATAGGATTGCATCGCACTTACGGGCTAGAAAGTGTTCACCACTCTTATCCGGTGTGTGCGCAGCTAAAAGATTTATTTGTTGTTAGCTGATAAAGCAGTGGGACAAGTCGGTCAATTAGCAAGCTCATCCTGCTGGGGAATGTCAAGCAGTGTTGTTGCAGCTCGCAATGAGAGCGAATTCTTGAGCGCATGCCAGCGCTTAGTTGCCATGTGTGGTGTGTGACTGCTGCGTAGGCCCACTTGAAAACAGCAAAAACTCAGCTCGTATCCAGCGCAAGGTGACAATTTCCAGCAAATTGACAAAGCCAGCCGCTGTGTGTATCAAATCTCCGCCTATTTGTGAATACATGGTCGTGTTTGTGTGTGCTTGGTGTGGCAAACATGGCAGAGCAGGTCGTATGTCTCATTAAAATGACAAGCTCTGACGCCTGTTAATAGACGCCTCTACACGACCGATGCGAAACTCACAAACATACAAAAACATTGCCTGCATACAGACACGTCGTCAAGATAGTGTGAGCACACACACAAACACACAAACACACTCACAAACACATGCACATGCACATATACAAACGGGCCGGAAGTGGTGGCGCATACAGACAAACAGAACACCCGGCATTCCACGGTGACACAGACAGTCTCATGACACCTTCGAGGACAGGTTCTAGCTGAAGTAAAAATACTGTCTGTCTAGCACGGATGGCGAGAACACGAGGAATTTTATGCAGAACAGGAACTTGCCTGATGAGCGCCTCTATTTGAAGGTAATTTGTACATTCACTCCTAGTATGATTAGACAACATGCCTTCAGCAGCTACACGTCTGTTTCTCAAGTAAATCACACTTTTTACATGCAAATGACAAATCATGCGTCAAAATCGAGGGAATGTTCACATCGCAAAATACACCAGTATCAATTCGGTATTTCAAGTTGTAACTATGTGTATGGTATGATTATTGTAAAATTCTATGGTATGGTAAAATTCTACTTGCATCGTGTACTTGCAACTTGCACTTGTCGACGATTGTTGATGATTTTGCACGAGTTGCCGCGCTGCAGACTCAAACAAGGCCGGAAATAAGGCTGACATCTTCCAGGATGAGATAAAACTGAACCGAAACTTGAGAACAAAATCATTTGACAATATGAAGTCATACATTCCTGACTATTCGTGATAGCAGCTTAATTCTTGCACTGTTGCAAGAATTACATTCATATTGCAAATGTTTGCAACATTTTACTTATCGGTTGTACTTCATTACTCTGCTCCATGCTTTGTTTGTATATGTAGGTAAATTGCAACTTTTTTGTTTGTTTGTCTCTGAATCGCTGGATATTTTTGTGTTATTATTGATATTATGAAAAATTATTTATATATCGTTGCATATCCGTATTTTCATCCATATACATCTATATTCATTCATATACATTCATTCTTATCAATCTTATTTATCATTCTTATCATTCATATCATTCTTGTATATCCCCATTTTTGAATGTATGCGCTTAAGATTGTGTGCATATGTCCATGTGTGTCTGTGTGTGACTATGTATCTGTACTGTATGTTCTTCAGTATTTGTGATTGTGTACGTTTGCATTTGTGTGCATGTGTGTGCGCATGTGTGTGCATGTGTGTGCATATGTGTGCATGTGTGTGTGTGTGTGCATGTGTGTGCATGTGTGTGCATGTGTGTGTGTGTGTGTGTGTGTGTGTGTGTGTGTGTGTGTGTGTGTGTGTGTGTGTGTGTGTGTGCATGTGTGTGTGTGTGTGATGTATGGCTGATGGCAGAGCGTGGCAAAGATGCGGTCATTGCAGACGGCTGATTTACACGCAACCTGCTGTCATTTTCGAATGCCAGGCTTTGATACATACACGAGCACACAGACACACATACACACCGGCATGTATGTTGCTGGTGCTCATTTTTACGTTGCACTGCCGGTCAATGAGATAGGACAGTGCAACGTGCACGCTGCCAGCCAGGACGATCGTCTCAATGAATGCATGTTTGCTCATCAAATACGCGCTGACAGTTAACATTTAGACCGAACCTTGCCAAGCATTATTACATGTTTGTATGCGTGTGTGTGTGTGTGTGTCAGTTGGCTGTTGAAATACAGCATCATGAGCAGTTCAGTGAAATTCAGCAAATATGGTCACTGATTTGTAATGACAGTCACTAAATGTCGTGTATTAACAGTGTTGTGTGCAGGTAAAACTGAAGTCAGTGTGTGCTCAGTGAGGCAACAATGGGGCATATGGACAATTGACAGATTATTATATATGCATACACATTTATTAATACCACATCACCGATGACAACAACCAGGTAATTTGTTATCAATCGCAAACTAGCTAGCATAGGAGAGACCTGTGCCATCAATGTTGAACACACCATTATTCCTTGATGCAATAGTAATCGGAATTCCTGCATGATTCTTGTGCGAGACATTCACTAATCTGGGCTCCTGGGCGACCGTCTAGTTCCGTCTAGTTTGCCAATGCCTAATAATATTTCCTTGCCTATGTCTATGCATATAGCCGGCCCTAATAGGTCACTAGTCTTTACCAATCAGCTTACAACAACCAAGTGTTGCCAGTCGACAAGCTGGAGTCAATATACTCCATACATCTTGTAGTCGAGAATCACACAGAGCCCCAATGAACGCCTGTTGTTTGGTGCTGGTTGCAGTTAGCTTCTGGCTTGCCCAGCCCTCATTGTGCCGCGATATTGTTGGTGGACATGGTAGAGGGATGGGAGGAGGTTCAGTGAGGCGCTGGCACCGCCCACTACCCTCCACCTGCCTCACTCACCTGTACGTCGTGCTGTGAACACAACACCTCGCCATCTTTCTACTCATTTGCATGTCTAACCACCGACACGTGTGTGTGTATATGTGTATGTGTATGTGCATATGCGTGTATGTATAGGCGTATGTGTGTGTATATGTGTATGTGTGTGTATATGTGTATGTGTGTGTTTGTGTGTTTGTGTGTATATAGATTGAACGAGTAACGATTTGTTTATTATAACTCCATATTGACTCTATAATTTAAATAGCTCTATAATATCCATTATGTCATTATGTCCAATATGTCATACACTCAATATTCTCAGAAAAATCTTAACAATCAGTTACGTGTTAATTGAATCAATGTGTGCATTGAACAGTCACGAGTTGGCTTATCAAATTCATTATTGAAAACGTTCTCATGAAATGCTGCTTGGCTGGCAAGCAGGTGCAATATGCTAGTCGAAAATGCACAAATATACACATACCGACTCATAAGTGCATCTGATTGTGCAATTTGCTCTTTGTGATGGTTGTGATTGCGTGTGTGTGTGTGTGTGCATGTGTGGGTGTGTGTCTTGGTGAGTGTTCGCTTGAGTGTGTTATTTGTTCAGGTTTAGTTGTTCAGTTTAGCGTTGTGTGCGTATTTCATACGTTGTCGTTTGATTGTGGCGTTTTTTACATACTCATAACCTTTCTAAATTACAATATTGTGTTTGATTCAGCTAATCTGTTTCAACACTCATATAATCGTATTTTCACTCGTACACGAATATTTATACAAGATAACGTGGTTGCGCGTTGGTTTCATTGTTGGAAGCGCTACATACCAATGTATTTGCGCATATCGCTAGTAAACAACATCCCATTCTTCCGGTGTGCATTTGTGCACGTGTACGTTTAAATCATTGTGTGTCGGTGTGTGTTTGTGTGTCGGTGTGTGTGTCGGTGTGTTATGGCGTGTTTGTGAATATGGCGACGAGTACTTTATGACACTCAAACACTGAATGCATTCAGATGAGCCGAGTCAATGTTGAAGAGAATTCCGATCTGCTTTTTTCTTGGTCGGCTTGCAGGCGGCATGACGAGCTGATACTGACGTAATCACCATATCTGCATGCCACTTGCCTGCACTCAAATATACATACAAGCAGACGACCATTGTGGCATGCATTGTGACTGCACTGTTCATGCACGTGAGTGCATGCGCTTGTGTCTGTTGACTAATCAGAAGTGTATACACTCTCACACACGCACGGACATACACACAAATAGAAACACAAAATCCAAGACCAACATTCACACAGTCGATAAGGCAGCTTCGGGCAGGTGCAAGCTACACACACATACACACACACACACACACACACACACACACACACACACACACACACACACACACATACACGCACACACACACACACACACACACATACCTGCGTACGTTGCGGACAGTGCGTGAAGTCGGATGTATGCGCGTGTTTTAGCGTGTGTACATGTGTGTGTATGCGCGTGCGTGTCTGCATTGGTGTGCGTTTTGTCACGGGCGTGATGTGATTGCGGTCGTGTGTGTGTGTGTGTGTGTGTGTGTGTGTGCGTGTGTGTGTGTGTGTGTGTATGTGCGTGCGTGTGTGTGTGCGTGCGACTGTCCAGATGAACCGCAGCAAATCGTCTTCGTCAAGATGTCACGCCATCAAGTCTCGTAAAGATGCCACCACATTCTGCACTTCAATGCACGCATAATGGGGAGTTACGAGGGCCTGTACACCACAAACACACACGCATACACATGCACACACAGAGAGAGACAAGCGCCGCTATACTCGACATTCAAATGTCGTCCGCTTGTGAACTCCTTCGATACGCATGTTATATGCGCTTTCAAAGGCGTCAGACGTGAAAATATCTACGTGTGCAAAAGAGTTTGCTGCAATCTTTGCCATAGAATTGACATTGTGTGTGTGTATGTGTGTATGTATGTGTGTGTGTGTGTGTGTGTGTGTGTGTGTGTGTGTTCATGTACCAAGTGATTACCTGGAGATCCCCAGGCTGTATGATAAATTATCACGCTATTGTTTCAAAATTAATAGTCCATGATGCATACAAGCTCAATCACTCAACTTTAATTTTTTACAATTGAAGATTTCATTAGTCTCAGTTAATCAGGCCATTTTATATAGTAAATGCCAAATTTGCATCAGCTTGAAATAATATCTCAATTGTAACAATAATTTTAATGGACTGGGTGTTTATGCATATCACGCAAAATGTGTGGTCG
Organism: Sacculina carcini; assembly: GCA_916048095.2. Lineage (NCBI taxonomy): Eukaryota > Metazoa > Arthropoda > Thecostraca > Sacculinidae > Sacculina > Sacculina carcini. The sequence continues at coordinate 234,410 of OU696576.1, read as the reverse complement.
TTATTGTCGTCATTCCTAGCCGCAGTCACATAGCAAATACAACTATTCAGCTAGAGGTGAATACGCGGCAAATGCCAGTTTTAGATATTGCTAGATATTGTATGTACACACATGCATTTAGAGCATAGATGAAACAGGATTATCTACGAGGGCTATCTAGAAAAGGCGTGCTTAACCCATTAATGCCGACTCATTAATGGCTTAACCGGGGCTGCGAGGATTCTTGTAATTTTTTTATTAGAAACTATGTGTTCAACATATGCATTATATTTTTCCTGAAAAACGTAGTTTTGCTAGACCCTCTTAAAGGAGTTGTGTGGATGAAAATTAAATAAATAAGTTTTGTTATTACGTCGTTTGTATTTTTATATTTTCGTATGCCTATCAATGATCCAGGGGGTACGAGAACTGCATGCGAGTATAATGGGCGTGCGAGCGCTGACTGCTGATTCCAAAGAGATGCGAGCGCTTAGAAAGGTTGAGAACCACTGGTCTAGAGGGAAGATCATGCGTTGATGAAGTGACTTTGTCATTGGCTGTCATGATATTCATCCTGCTTACACTCATCCCAGACGCAACTTGTCCACAAAGTTAAGTGCATGGTATCTTTCACCGTATCTACAACATCTATCTACAAGAAAATACAAGTACTCTGACATTCCACTTTCTGACGAACGTTCGAGTTTCTGATGAGGGTTAGATAACAAACTTGACACGTACATATGGAGGCGGAGCCAGGTATTTCCAGTGAAGGCTGAGAGGAGCTGAGGGAAAGATGCGGGGGCCAAACATAGCTCACCATGTTCCCAATCTCCTAAATTATGACAATTGTGTGTGCGCGCGAAAAAATGAGTTTATAAAAAATGAACCTTTTTATAAATTCATGACAAATGTTTTGATTGCCGTTTTTAGCCAGCCATTGACGAACCATTACAAACGGGACAGACTGGACAGCCCCACAACAAGCATTTGTCCGGGAACAAGAGAACGTATGGTCTTTCTACGAAGCATGAGCAACTACACTGCTAATGTTCATGGTCATTATTATTAGTGAGGGGAGGTGTAGGGAGACTTGGCACATTATTGGGAGCTCCAGCCTGGCACCTCCTTGTCGCCTTCACTGCGTACATATCTTTCATAAGTCCTTGAATTGATGAACATGTGTGTATGTGTTGGTCTGTTTGTGTGTTTGTCTGTTTGAGTGTATTTGTGCGTTTGTGCGTATGTGTTTGTGTTTGTGTGTTTGTGTGTTTATGTGTTTGTGTGTTTGTGTATTTGTGTGTTGGTGTGCTTGTGTGTTTGCGTGTGGTTGTGTGTATGTGTATTTGCGTGTTGGTGTGTACGTGTGAATTCTGCATCCTTCAGTTTCGAGATGTATCAATGCAAGATCTAGAATGCGCGATTATCCCATGTGTGCTCGCATGTGTACTCACATAGTACTCACATAGTTGTTCTACAGGATATGAGCTAAGCTCGTGCTGTCCCGTCTCTTTTCCATAATTTATCTAACATATTTTTGAAGGAACTTAAATTTCTAGCTTCAACTATTTTGCTGTCTAATTGGTTCCACTGATCTACGCTCCTCAACGGGAAACTATACTTTTTTACATCTTTTCGACAACGTGTTTTCCTCAGTTTTTTTAGTGTCCTCTACGCACATTTCCTTGAAAAACTAATCCGATGTCGTCTGTGTTGACCGTGTCATTTATGCATCTATATATGTTTATTAAATCACCTCTTTCTCTCCTCTCATGTGTGTGTGTGTGTGTGTGTGTGTGTGTGTGTGTGTGTGTGTGTGTGTGTGTGTGTGTGTGTGTGTGTTTGTGTGTCAGTGTGTATATCGGTGGTTGTTGTGTCTGACACACGTGATTCAAGAGCTCATCGTAAACATGCCAACGCACCGACACATGCACTTTCCCATAGACACACAGACATACACACATGTGACCACACACACCCCAGTCAACTTCCGTTACCATGACACACACACACACACACACACACACACACACACACACTATTATGAGTGCGCAATATCACAGATACAGGCTCGAGTTTGTTTATTTCAGTTGTCGTTCTGATATATAAGCGTGCCTAGTAGACGTACTAAATCTGTTCTCCGCAACACAAAGTGGTACAATCTCATAATTCAGCGCAAACATGTGTCGTTTGTGTATGAAGCGCTCATGAAATCAGTATCAAGTCTTATGCATGCACGTGTTCACACACACACACACACACACACCCACACACACACACACTCTTCAAGTCGTGAGAATCGCGGGGCAAGGGTACAAATGAGCAGACAGGACAGTCGGATAAAACGGCTTATCATTGTTGCTAAAAACCAGCGACGCTGCTGGGTTTTTCATAACATTCGGCTGTGCAATGTACTCACACATGTCATCTGGCTGCAGTACGCTCACTTCACATATGTTGTGTGATGTCTCTCCCTGTCTCTCTGTGCTTGGCTGATTATGTGTATGTGAGTGTGTGTGAGTGTGAGAGTATGAGTGTGTGTGTGTTTGTGTGTGTGAGTATGAGTGTGTTTGTGTGTGTGTGTGTGTGAGAGAGAGTATGAGTGTGTTTGTGTGTGAGTGTGTGTGTACGTGTACGTATGTGTATGTATGTGTGTGTGTGTGTGTGTGAGTTTGCACGTGTCATCGCTACAACAGCGCACTGTCAACACCTGTCATGTTCATCACACACAAACACACAAACACACAAACACACAAACACACAAACACACAAACACACATACACACAAACACACATACAGACTGGAATAGTGGCGCATATACAGTGCATGCTTTAAGGTGATGTTTAGTTGCGTCTGGAAAAAATCTAGAACAAATGCAAATGTAATGCATTATTGGGGGTAGAATTGGAAATAAACTCACAAATGAATCTTATCTCTATTAAGATTGGCACCAGTTATTTGTATTCGGGTAAAACTTTTAGCGTGGTATGTAAGACAATAAAACATAGTTCAACTTGATTATTGCGTAACGCATTATTATGAAAGCGTACAGTTTTCACATTATCATTACCAGCGTTGAATCGGCTTTATGCGTGTATACATTTTGTGTAGAACAGTTTGTCAATAATGTCTTCTTGCATGATATTTCCTGCTTCTATGACGTATCAAACTGCAGTATGTTATCATATTACCGTCACAATATACGTTCACCAAAGCAACTTAAGTTGTCACGGACTCTGTCATGTGCATGTGCATAATATTTATCCATATGACATCTGTTATTACAGGTTGATGTTAGGATTACTTTACTGAAACACTGACGCTCGCTGACTTGTCTTATGCAAATCACTCTTGAACTTCAAACTGATCGAAGAAATAAGATTGAAACAACTTAATTTATATACTTTGTGATGACACATATATTGCGTGTCAATTGGTGACATCCGATATAAAAAACAATTGCATTACAATTCAAAATTAAATCCAAAGTATATTATATCTATATATTACTTGTGTCTATATATTACTTGTATCTATATATTACTTGTATCTATATATTACTTGTATCTATATATTACTTCTATCTATATATTACTTGTATCTATATATTACTTGTATCTATATATTAATTGTATCTATATATTACTTGTATCTATATATTACTTGTATCTATATATTACTTGTATCTATATATTACTTGTATCTATATATTACTTGTATCTATATATTACTTGTATCTATATATTACTTGTATCTATATATTACTTGTATCTATATATTACTTGTATCTATATATTACTTGTATCTATATATTACTTGTATCTATATATTACTTGTATCTATATATTACTTGTATCTATATATTACTTGTATCTATATATTACTTGTATCTATATATTACTTGTATCTATATATTACTTGTATCTATATATTACTTGTATCTATATATTACTTGTATCTATATATTACTTGTATCTATATATTACTTGTATCTATATATTACTTGTATCTATATATTACTTGTATCTATATATTACTTGTATCTATATATTACTTGTGTCTATATATTACTTGTATCTATATATTACTTGTATCTATATATTACTTGTATCTATATATTACTTGTATCTATATATTACTTGTATCTATATATTACTTGTATCTATATATTACTTGTGTCTATATATTACTTGTATCTATATATTACTTGTGTCTATATATTACTTGTATGTATATATTACAGAGCTTGCATATTTTTGCATTTGTATTGCAAGTATATTCAAAAAATAAAAATTTGCAAGGACTGAGAAAATGAGAAGTTGTGTCTGCTAGTTCGATTAAATCAGATAATTATTGAATATTGCTCATTACATCTTCTATGTTGTGCTCTATAGAGATACAAGTAATATATAGATACAAGTATTAAATGTTTTTCAAGATGTTTTTCAAGACCGAAATATTGTCGCAGGGCGGCATGATAACAACTATGTTTATATTGAATGTCGCCCTTTTTGAACGAGTTCCGAGAAATAGCAATTTTATACAGGCCAATATTGCAGCAGTGCGAGTTCGTCTGTCGTCCGATTGTGTGTGTGTTGGTGTACGTGCATGTGCATGGCTGTGTTTTGTTGGCAGTCAAGTGTTTGTGTAGCCTAGTCGCGTACACCACTTGCTTTTCAGATGACAGTCTTTTCTGGCCCGCACACACCCACACAACACTCGTTCCGTCTCACTCTTACACACATCACTTCTCACTCTCTCTCTTCTCTCACTCTGCCGAAGTTACTTTCAGAAATTGTGAGTAGCCAGCATACACACAAACACACACACACACACACACACAAGCACACATACACACACACATACACACACACACACACAAACACCCACACACACATACACACATACACACATGCACACACACACATATACACACATACACGCTCATCCAGGTTTTTTAAATATTCTCTATGGTTCTCGCACGAGAAGGCGGCAGCGAGAAGGCGTCCAGACACACTGAGATAGCCAATCTCCGGCGCCAAGTTATGAGAGCTCAAACACATCTAATAAATACTGGCGTGCATGTGAGCGTGCCCACCGGTGCGGGGTGTCTTCGAGAGCAGCTTTCACGAGTTTACAACAGACCACTCCCAGAGGAGCTGCATGCTAGTGACCCATCACCGCTCACACACACACACACACACACACACACACATACATACACATGTATATAGACAGTGGAGGTGCTGACCGTTGTTAGCCAGTCTCAACAACAAAATGGCGCCCTGCCTTGCCCAGAGCATGGCTGGAATTTCGTGCAGTGTATGTTGGTATGCATCTGGGGCATTTCAAGCACGATTTTGTCTCAAATCTATGTTTTTATGCTTCACGTGTGTGTGTATGAACGTGCAAAAGTTTTGAAGAGTTTTCCTTCCTTAGAAGAGAAGAAGAGGGAGAGTTATATATAAAAACTTAGTAACTTCCATGTGATTATGATTAAAATGGGTCTGTCACCATATTATGTTAATTAATACAACGTTGTTCTGAAGGGCATCGCCTGGCTCTGGGTCTATCATGTTTGTGTACTCAAGCTTTCAAGTATTAATGAGCACTGCGTGGATTTGTTTGTCCAATCAATCTAGCAGTCATTTGAAGAAACTTTTAATCACCAATGCACATACACATTTTTCTTTCATCTTTTTAATTTAATTAGGCTCTGCGCAAAATCTGTGCTTATTTAATCCTCTGAAAGCAGTTAACAGTTGGTCGGTTTATCAAGCACACTCATTATACTGACTTAATTAATACAAAATTGCGTCTTCAATCGTTTCAGAGTGAAAACTTTCTTATAACTCTTATAATTTTCTTAAACCTAAACTGGTCTTATGACTTTTTTCTTTTAAGTCTTATAGTCTTAGTCTTAGTCTTATACTTTGCACTGACTACTTATAATGCTACAACACAATCACAACTCGATAAAATGGGGATGAACGTACATCTGTGCGTCCTGTTATTACTTGCCAAGTATTTGAAAGTTAGCACATATTTAGGGCGATAGAAAATTCTAACAAAAGAAGATAAAAAGCTTATTCATTCTGGCTTCATCGATATCCTATTTGGTCAACAATATTTCTCGAGAGATTGCATATTTTGACTCTGTCTTGTATGACCAATATTGACTGGCCATTGGATACAGGCTGACAGAAATACTAACACACATGATTTTATTATCTCTGCTGCTTCCAGTATTTATGAACATTATTTGGGTTCTATTTCTGCTAGATTCAAGTTTTGTGCATTCATCAATTTTCTGTTATATGCCAAGATACATTTACACCGTACAACTTTTCTTTTACTGAGGCGTTCATTTAGGATCTTTTTAACTGTTATATAGTGAAAATTTAACTAATTATGTTTGGAGGGGAGTGTTTTTGTGTGTTTGTGTGTGTGAGTGTGAATTTGATACAGTTGTTGTGAATTATATGCATGCTATTGGTGACACATTGAATATGTATATAACTGTATGCGACCATACAAGTAACTTTTTAACCAATTATAAATAATTTCAATAACTCTGGATAAATTGCATTCTTGGGCATACTCGTCGAGTACAGTACATATATAGTCAGCGATTTAGTCAAAAACAAAACTAATCATTTTATCATGATTCTATGACAAGTAAGAAGTACACAAAACAACATTTATACACATAAACGTCAAATAGCATTATGATGTTAAACAACATAACGATATTGGAAAATAGACTGGACAAGGGATGAGAATACGAGGCAGATCAGTCTGAACTCAGCTAATTTTCTGCAAGCATACAACTAGCTAAATACAACTAGCTGAATACAACTAGCTGAATATAACTAGCTGAATATAACTAGCTGAATATAACTACCTGGATATAACTAGCTGAATATAACTAGCTGAATATAACTAGCTGAATATAACTAGCTGAATATAACTAGCTGAATATAACTAGGTGAATATAACTAGCTGAATACAACTAGCTGAATATAACTAGCTGAATATATCTAGGTGAATACATATAAAGATTGGTGGAAAACATTGTTCACACGATATTTGTGTGTAAATTGCTCATAATATGTGGAATGGTGCAGTTCTTCTGGAAGATGAGTCATACGCGCATTTGCATCTTACATACTATTATATTGTATTGTAGTAAATTTATGCTAGTCTGCTGTGGGCTCGTGCAGATCAATCAATTGAACAGTCAGGTGTGGTGCTAGTACTTGTGAGGTTCTTGATAGTTGTGTTTTGCTTGTACTTGTGAGGTCCTTGATAGTTGTGTGTTTCTAGGATGTATGGTCAGCTTATACCATTGATAAACAGGCACAAATCAACCATTTACAATGAACTAATATTATATTTAAAGAGCCAAGGCTGATTGCGACTTCATTTGCTCAACTTTATTTTGTTGCAAGTTAATTGTTTTGTTTAGTTAGGCTTATTTCGTTTAGAATTAAGATTAGCATAGATAAGCGCTGTTTGCGCCGTAAATGTTGAACTTTCAGCAGAAGCATTGGTCGCAATCAATGAATACACCATCAATCAACCTGTTGAATATGAGAATGCTGCAATAGACGTGCTTCAGCGGCATCGCAGGGCAAACATTGAGCGGTTTGATGGCGACATTCAGTGTGATACGCTGTTGAGCGTGTATTATGTGTCGTCTCAATGATGGATCGAGTCACAACAACAGTCACATGGCAGTCAGGCCGGTGTGACAGTGTCAGGGCATTGGTCGACACAGGACGCTACGACTCGTGTCAATGACGAGACTGAGTACACAAGACACAGACGAGCCAAGAGACCTGCACACCTGCCCGCTTCCACGCTGCCTCGCCCAATTGTCACACTGGCGCTGCATCAATTGCGACAGGTCGGCAGTTACGGCAGGGCAGCCACTGCCGGACACTGCGCCTGATCGAGCACGTGCACACTGGCAGCCAGAAGAACGATTGCCCATTATATATGGACGAGACCGCATTGGCACTCAGTAAAACGCAATTACCACCGTTACGACACGACATTCTTGAGCTGTACACACACACACGCGCACACACATACATACACATACACATACACACACATATATATACACGGACATGCACACACAAATACACACACACATACACACACATACACACATGCATTTGACAGACGTTACACCTGTATATGCCTGCACCAAGGACTACTATATACAAAAGTTTGTGGACTCCGTGGTGTAGTGGTTAGCACACCCACCTCACAAGCAGGAGGTCCGTGGTTCGTAACCCGGCGGAGCAGAATTCCTTGGGCGAGTTCTATAATCCAACAGCCCCTGTCCACCCAGCAGTAAATGGTACCAGATATCAGTCATGTGTTATTCCATGTATTGTGGGAAGGTGGCCCTCTCAAATACGTCTTTCGTCTTTTTGGCGCCATAGCGTGGAGAGGGTCGGTTCTGTGGTGGCAGCGAGCTGCATGGGACACATCTGTATGTTCATAAGCTTCGGCTTCTTCCCGCGTACCAGCTGCCACTTAGGCATTTAACCTTTAACCTCTGTCAGCTCTTGATCACATGTGCCAGTGTCAACCAATTTGATTCATCTATTGAAGTCAAGTGTTGTGTGATTATGCGTGCTTTATTGTGCGTATGCGCGTGTGCGTTTGTTGTGTGATCACGGGTAGTGTGTTTTGTGGTTGCGACTTGGTCACGTGGTGTATGTGTGTGTGCTCGTGTGTACGAGTGTTTGTGTGTTTCACCGAAACACACAAAGCGCCAAAGTGTACTCGTGGTCGTGGTTGTTTTGTGTGTGGGATAACATTGTGTGCGTTTCCGTGCGAGTCGGTGCTGGGTTTATTAATTTTTATTACATGGATCGACGATTGTGGATATTTCACAGCGGCTGCACAGCTACATTGCTGCCAAAGTGTGAATCGTGAGTATTTCTGGTGAATCTAAATCATTGCAAAATGGAACGCTGAATCGTGCATTATTTTCAGTGTGATCACAGTGCTAGCTTTTTCACCACCTAAGTTTCACTGTCATATACATTGCATTGTCATAGTCTTATGCAACGGAAAATGTAGGCCGTATTTGCATTTTTATTTTATTTTCCCTTATTTTCGTTCACTAGCTGTTTTCAAAATCATTTCACTCACAAGGGTTTCAGAACTGAAATGTCAAATTCAAGCAGATATTAATAAATTGGGGCGAATACAGCGTCAAGAGATAAATTATGGCTGAGAAAGAGATTGTGATAGTTCACTTATAATTCAGAAACAGTGATCAGGTGATAGTGGTAGTGTAGCAGCATAGTTATCAGGTGGGTGTCCAAGTTAGCGCCGCTCACCGCAACAGGCAACAACATACAAGACATTTTCATCCCGGCTTTTCACAGAAATGTGCATGAACACGTGAGTGTGTTATATGGGAGTGCGTGCTTATGTGCGTGTGTGTTCATGTGTTTGTGTGTGTGTGTGTGTTTGCTGGCGTGCGTGTGTGTTCATGTGTTTGTTTGTGTGTGTGTGTGTTTGCTAGCGTGCGTGTGTGTATGTGTGTGTGTGTGTGACTGCGTGTGAGTGTTCTATTGAATTGGAGGTGATATTGATTTTGTAATTAGCGATAAGACTGCGACGACTACAACAGTCTTCTATTGTGTGGAGCGTCTCTCTCTCTCTCTGTGTATGTGTATGTGTGTCTTTGTGTAGGGCTTATTGTATGTGTGGGTGTGTTTGTATGTGTGTGTGCAAATGTTCATTAGATGCCCTAGTATTTTCCATTCAGCTAAGCTGATCCACAGTGCTGATGAACTTGTCACATGATAATGTCACCGCCCTTGCACACGCACACACACACACACACACACACACACACACACACACACACACACACACACACACATACATACACACACAAGCACACACGCGAACACACGGACACACGAACATACAAACACACATTCAATGATGAACATCGGGAAGCATACTAGAGCTTGTATATATTCTGCAATGCAGCTCCATAACTCATTATATGCACAGCTGTTCTGTCGTTCTGCCACTGTCTTGCATGGAGATATTTGTCAATTAGAAATTGCTCATCAATAGTTTTGATCATTTCACGCATAAAAATAAATCCACAACTGCATCTTTCAAGCAATGAAACTCAACTTGTAGGCTGTCATGTTTATTCAAATGTGAGTTGCATCTTAACCCATTGCCTACCATTGCCGTTTCTAAGGATCACTTTTCCAGCGATATTTGTACATGCTAAATTTCAATTTCTCCTGATTTTTACATAAAATATTCCATTCAAACAATTTATTTTTTGGTTTATCAAGCAGTCGTTTGTATTACATATTAAAAATATGTTGACAGCTTATGCCACTTTATTACCCACTTATGCTCACAGGTTTATATTAACACGAATTTTAACGAGCCAATATGAGAATATTGAGAATGTGGATGTTGATATACTGCCTCGAGGCATTTTCTCGCTGCCGCTGCTGTGATTGCACACGGAACATTTGTGCAATTAAATATTACCTGAATATTTAACATCTGATTTTGTACCTGAAATATTACCTGAACATTTAACATCTGATTTTGTACCTGAAATATTACCTGAACATTTAACATCTGATTTTGTACCTGAAATATTACCTGAACATTTAACATCTGATATTTTACCTGAATTATAGGTTAACCTAACCTGGAATATTGGCTATAAACTAATTCATGATATAATATACGTCCCGAGGGAATAGTGAGCTAACATGGTTGTTTTCTCATATATCAGACGATATATCAGACGATAGCTGAAAATGCGCGACACTGCGTTAGCGGTCAATTATCGTGCTGTTACCCCGTTATATGTCAATCAGTGTGAATGATGGTGCTAATGAAAGATGCATGAACATCTCGTGGCAGTTGGAGTGTGTCTCCCCATCTCTCCCTCACTCTGTCCACCACTCCCTCACACACACACCACATTCTCTCTCTAAGCCTCGCAGTCATACACATTGTCATACTTTGTCTCATCCAGCATCAGCAACACACAGACACGCATACACACTGACACTCCTAGAAACGCATGACGTACAAGTGCGCTACACTCGTGGGAAATGCCAACACGTGCACCGTTGATCATACACACACACACACACACACATACGCACACACAGACATGCACATGTATACACTCACACACATACACACATACACATGCATACACGTACACACATACATACACACACATACATACACACTTGGACATACATATGCACACATACATACACATACATACACACAAATAGACACAAACACACACACACACACACACACACACACACACACATACACATGTGACGGAACACATTGGCTTGTCTGCGGAGGACATAGATATTACGCGAGGCTGCTGCACAGATGTGATGTACGGAAGTGCGCACACAAATAAAGAAACACACAGTCACAAAATAAAACCACACATCACATCTCGTAAAATGGCCACCGATATTTTCACGACCATAACTACAAGTGGATATTGGAGATGTTTGTGAATATGCGATCAGGCTCTCTCAAGGACTCCTAGCTGTATTTTGCAGCCCATTCCTAGATGACTAAATTCCAAGATAACTTAATTCCAAGATAACTTAATTCCAAGATAACTTAATTCCAAGATAACTTAGCTCGCAGTACATAAACTTAAAACGCTCCTCTGACAACGCTGGCTTAGAATATCCAGTCGTTAAAATTGAAACCTGCTGGTTGGTGATTTTTTTGCTTTATTCTCAATATATTCATCTCTACTGATACAAATGAATGCAAACGCGTATATTGCGCCTGAGAAGAGAAAAAAGTCACGAAACGGAGAGAGAAACAGAAAGAAAGAGAGAGATATATTGTGTGCGGTATTGTGCGGCGATCTAGTGACAGTATAACGACGCTGAAACAGAGAAAGAGAGAGATATAGTGTGCGGTATTGTGCGGCGATCGAGTGACAGTATAACTATGCTGAAACACATTCCTCTGCTCTTTATCTGCTTCCGGTGCAGGCCAACAAAGCGGACGCTGTTTTCAGCTAAACGACGATTTCTGCCAACGTAGCGGCTCGTCGGTATCGACGATCGACGACCGACGCCGGCGCGCCGCAGATAATACCGGCATAACCAGACCGACAACACTTCCGTCTCAATTTACATACCGTGTGCAGACAACTCGTGTTGCCAGTGGCTTCGTTCTCGTCACAGCGCTGCGACCTGCGTGCGTGATTGTGTGACGTCACAGTCTATTTGGCGCGCAGACAGGGCTGATTGCGCGCGCACGCAGTAAACACTGCAGCGATTGATGACTGGACCCGCCTCGAAGACTTATAACTCTGTCTGACTCTGTATAATACGACAATGCAGCCACATCCTCACACTAACGCTCACATATGCAAATATATTTATATATTCCCGCATGTGTCTATAAATACTTGTGGGGCTATATTGGAAACAAATTAGTGTGGAGATCCAGACAGTTATTGAAAATGTGAACTTTTCATAAAACAGCAAACTCAAGAAGGTCATTGTAAAATACCAAGCAAAACATTTTTTATGAATTTCTTTCGAGATTTTTACATTTATTATGAATACAGCTATATGCAAACAATACCACCAACATTACCACCAACACTACCACCAACATTACCACCAACATTACCACCAACACAACCACCAACACTACCACCAGCATTACCACCAACATAACCACCAACACTACCACCAGCATTACCACCAGCACTACCACCAACATTACCACCAACATTACCACCAACATTACCACCAACATGACCACAAACACTACCACCAACACTACCACCAACATTACCACCAACATAACCACCAACACTACCACCAACATTACCACCAACACTACCACCAACACTACCACCAACACTACCACCAACACTACCACCAACACTACAACCAACACTACCACCAACACTACCACCAACACTACCACCAACACTACCACCAACACTACCACCAACACTACCACCAGCACTACCACCAACACTACCATCAGCACTACCACCAACACTACCACCAACACTACCACCAGCACTACCACCAACATAACCACCAACACTACCACCAACATAACCACCAACATAACCACCAACATTACCACCAACATTACCACCAACACTACCACCAACATTACCACCAACACTACCACCAACATAACCACCAACATTACCACCAACACTACCACCAACACTACCACCACATTACCACCAACACTACGACCAACACTACCACCAGCACTACCACCAACATAACCACCAACACTACCACCAACATAACCACCAACATAACCACCAACATTACCACCAACATTACCACCAACACTACCACCACATTGCGACCAACATTACCACCAACATTACCACCAACATTACCACCAACATAACCACCAACACTAACACCAATATCACCACCAACACTACCACCATCACTATCACCATCACTACCACCAACACTACCACCAACACTACCACCAACACTACCACCAACATTACCACCAACATTACCACCAACATTACCACCAACATAACCACCAACACTACCACCAACATTACCACCAACATTACCACCAACATTACCACCAACATTACCACCAACACAACCACCAACATTACCACCAACATTACCACCAACACAACCACCAACACTACCACCAACATTACCACCAACATTACCACCACATTACCACCAACAATACCACCAACAATACCACCAAGAATACCACCAACACTACCACCAACACTACCACCAACACTATCACCAACACTACCACAAGCACTACCACCAACATTACCACCAACACTACCACCAACACTACCACCAACACTACCACCAACACTACCACCAACACTACCACCAACACTACCACCAACATTACCACCAACACTACCACCAACACTACCACCAGCATTACCACCAACACTACGACCAACATTACCACCAACACTACAACCAACATTACCACCAACACTACCACCAACACTACCACCAACATTACCATCAGCACTACCTCCATTGAAATTAGCAGCAGCAAAAAGAGTCCGACGCCAGAGGCAATTCGGCCTTTTAAATTCTGTTTGGTCGCTTCAATAGTTTCTCTCAATGGAGCCGCTGCATTGTGCTGACGTGCAAGCTTGAGCAGACAGAAGGAATGCGGCGCCCAGCAGCACTCAATGCCACTGCTCTCTTTCACCTCTACTTCTTCTTCTCGACGTCTGCTTCTGCTTCTCCTTTTCTATATTTCTCTGCTGGTTCATAAACCTGCTATATAGACACACATGCATGCTGGCACGTATTGTGCGTGCGCCTGTCAATGCTAGCGGTGCATCCAGTTTCTCAATGAATCTCTGCTTCTCTATGAATCTCTGTTACTCGATGAATCTATGTTTCTCAATGAATCTCTGTTTCTCTATGAATCTCTGTTTCTCAATGAATCTCTGCTTCTCTATGAATCTCTGTTACTCGATGAATCTATGTTTCTCAATGAATCTCTGTTTCTCAATGAATCTCTGTTTCTCAATGAATCTCTGTTTCTCTATGAATCTCTGTTTCTCAATGAACCTCTGTTTCTCAATGAATCTCTGTTTCTCTATGAATCTCTGTTTCTCCATGAATATCTGTTTCTCAATGAATCTCTGTTTCCCTATGAATCTCTGTTTCTCGCGTGTGTTAGTGTGTGTGTGTGTGTGCTAGTGTGTGTGTGTGTTAGTGTGTATGTGTGTGTTAGTGTGTGTGTGTGTTAGCGTGTGTTAGTGTGTGTGTTAGCGTGTGTTAGTGTGTGTTTGCTATTGTGTGTGCTAGTGTAGGTGCGTGTTCATGTGTGTGTGTGTGTTTTAGCGTGTGTTAGTGTGTGTGCTAGTGTGTGTGCTAGTGTATATGCTTGTGCATGTGTGTGTGTGTGTGTGTGACACACAAACAAATATATTTACAAACGCGTACACATATTCACAACACTACAATACAATGGAGGCGGCGTTGCCACGAATGACGGCCAGGCTTATTCGCTGCCGAAGCCTGCCTGAAGTCTCTCGCGGCTCTCCTGAACGCTCCCTGATTCTTCCGCCCAGGAGCTTGACAAAGTCGTCCAGGGACGACTCATCACGCCGGTGGTCTCGATAGCCAGCGGCACGAAATCGTACCGCTGACACAGTTCTGCGTAGCGCCGCCGCTTTCGATCTTCCGCCGCCTGCGCTGCTGCCCCGGGAGTTACCGCGCCGTCCAGCAGATGTGTGTCACAGAACGTGTTGACGCAGGTCACATCCCAGAGCAACGAATTTCCGTGTCGCACCGGGAACACGGTTATTCCGTCCGGTCGGCGGCCGTTGCCGCGGTCCAGGCCTCGTGGCTCCAGCACCGCTGCGATTCCTGCCGACGCCAGACTGCGGCGAGTGATCTTGTTCAGAGTTATTGTTCTATGTGGCGTGGCAGGCGGCCGGCATTGTGAAAGCAGGAGAGGCTATGGTGACCCCACCTGTCAGTTGTGGCACCGCAACGACACCTGTGCGGTTCCTGCACTGCGGCACCAAGTCGCAACGCCACGCCGACTCGGACGGCTTCGTGTGTGTGTGTGTGTGTTTGATAGTGTGTGTGATAGTGTGTTTGTTAGCGCGTGTGATAGCGTGTTTGTTAGCGTGGGTGATAGCGTATGTGTGTTAGTGTGCATGTTAGCGTATGTGTTAGTGTGTGTGTGTGTGTGTGTGTGTGTGTGTGATAGTGTGTGATAGTGTGTGTGTGTGTGGGTGTGTGTGTGTGTGTGTTAGCGTGCGTGTCAGTGTGTGTCAGTGTGTGTTAGTGTGCGTGTTAGCGTTTGTGTTAGTGTGCGTGTCAGTGTGTGTGCGTGTCAGTGTGTGTTTGTGTGCGTGTACTCATGAGCCATAATATATGGCCGTATTAGCCCGTGAGCCCTGCTTCTGACACTTTTCTTGAAGTGTTCATTTGTTTGTGTGTTCGTGTGCTTGCATCGCTTTGTTGTTTCACTCGAGTGTGCGTGTGTGTGTGTGTGTGTGCGTGTGTGTGACTAGCAGTTGATGTGAATGTGGCGGCAAAGTTGGGTTGTTTACGGCGTGTTTATGGATGTGCATGTGCCTTTGACAGCTGGAGATGATTGTGTTGCAAAAAGAAACAGCTGTAAAAACAATGACAGCTGAAAATTGACACTGACACACACACACACACACACAGAGAGAGAGAGACACACACATAGCCACACAGACACACACACACACACACACACACACACACACACACACACACACACACACACACACACAGACACACACACACACACACACACACACAGCTACACATACACACACACAGCCACACACACACAGCCACGCATTACATTACATTACATTTAAATTTATATAGCGCCCTACACCTAGAGGGTCTCTAAGGCGCTGCGCACACACACGCACACACACACACACATACGCACACACACACACACACACACACACAAGCACACACACTAACACAAATGCATGCACAAATGCAAAGCTGCACCAGATATTGGCTCTCAGTCGGTGACGATTGGATTATGTCCACCATGTTTTTTTTGTCGGCGGTTGTTATGCCGACAAGGCTGTCCAGCCACTCCTGCATTTCTGCAGTGTTGCAGTCACGAGCGAGAGTGGAACTTCCACACGTGAAGGTAGCCCTGGTGGTGAAGAAGTTCATGGCCATTTACTTGGGCATACGGCTGCATGTCACATGCACGTATTTTTTGCATTGAGAACAAAACAACGCACATGCAGTCTCGGCCATTTTGCACGCAGAAACACACAGACACACACACACACACACACACAGCCACACACACAGCCCCGCAGACACACACACACACACGCACATAGTACATATATACACGTACAAAAATCGCACGCACATATAATACACACTTAGATAGAAAAACATATACATTTAGCGAGAGTTCGCGAATCTTTTGGAATGCTCATGGTCAACCAATATTCGCCATCATGCTCTCAGTTGCAGAAAAATCAAATCTTCTCCGTTTTCGGAATTATTCCTTGAAACTACTTCTAAAGTGAGTCAAACTAAAGTTGTAGAGTAATATCTTATAGCTGGTAGCAAGACAATTAGAGTTCATAATAAACTGTTTCCTTAGAGAGTGGTTCTAAAACATATAAACGTTCTAGACGTATTTGCAAATATCAATTGATTCCCTCACTGTTGGTCTTAGTTGAATAGTTGAAAACGATCAACAACACCCAATTTCATGTAGTTTAGGATGACTAGCAGCGTACACAACCAGTTTAACACATGCGGAGCTGAAGTGAATGTTAAGGCAATTGAGTAGGATATAATTTTGCCATTAATATGAAGCATGCCAGCTATTTCAGACAAGTTTGTCTTGCTTTAATGAGCTATCAGATGATTATGCTTAATTCAAACTCTTGTGCGGATACATTGTATAATATTATATATATATATTTATATGCTTGAAGATGCAGTGTGTATAGTTACTCATACCTAATTTGTCTCCAGGCTCGTGGGATAACAGCCATCATGTATTAGTGCTCAAAGTTGGCTCAGTTGTTCAATTTCATCGGACCCTCAACTATTTTCGGCCTATTAAATTACAACACACAATCTCAATGAAAAGTATCTTGCGTAAGCTTTTTCACATATTTATAATTTGTTACATTTTTGTGTATTGTAATTTTTCCTATGATGACTTCGATGATAATAATCCAAAGAGCTGAATTCAGCAGAATTATCGGGGGTATAATTGCATATTTATACCCCAGCCCTTTGTCGAGGGGTATATATCCCCCCATACCTCCAGTATCTGCGCCCATGATATATACATTAAATCTATATATCAGGAATAGATACTCAGAAATATCGCTAAACGTCGTTAAAATAAGCATGTTATCATCATAGGAATCAACAAAGGAAAATCAGTTGCAATCAATATAACTATATTTTGAAAGTACTTGGTGTATCAGACCCACAGGACCTGGCATCAATCGTAGCTCTCAGTTGACTAAAATGTTTATTATCTTGTGTGTGAGTCCCACATGACTGTTTTGTCTCATATCAATGAGTGGTGTGTTTCATTGACACATTATTATCCAGTGAACGTCAGCATCGGGCTGCACAATGCACCGTTCACAAAGCACAATGTGGCTGTTGTACGGAAGACAGTGAACAGACATAAACCGACCCATCCAAGAGTACGCTCGATCTAAAATGAGGACAAGACGCGCGAGTGTTTCGCTCACAATCAACAAATTCAACGGCATCGACTATCAAGAATCAACACTGTTGAGTGCCATTCAAACCTGATCGTTGCTACTTCTCCATTATCGGGCAAGAATGGAACAAGACGACAAAGTTATTGTAATCAATGAATGGAATTATTGAGAGCAATTCAGTGAGAAAGTTGCACAATTTGTTTGTCTGCGTATGTGTTCTTTAATGTACACACAGTGTACACAGACCCATAGAAAGCATGCGGCGGTAAGCTGCAAACAAAAACAGCCAAGCTTATGTGAATGAAACTTGAATGTTTACCCAATGAAAGAGAGGCTCTGAATTCCGCCCTATTCACAATTGGCTTGTGTTCGATTGCAATAATTCAATGGTCCGTGTTTATCAATGTCCAGAAGTTTGAGGATCAAAGTCTATGGTGGGGCGGTTTTCCCCGATCACAAACTGCCTGATACCAAGCGTTCAGCATGCGAGCTGCGGTTTCTTTTTGAATCAGAGACCCGCCTGATGTGTTAGAAACACAGGATTAAGCTAGCTAGCGAAAACCGCAAAAACCAGGAAACACAGGAGCTGGCGAGACGTACGGTGTCATTATCAGCTATACCAGGTGGAAATGGTGACATTCTCAACACTGGTAGCAGCAGCCAGGTGTGAATTGGCAGTCATTGAAACTCTCTCACTCGCACACACACACGCACACACACACACATACACACACTAAGGTCCACCATAGCACACACATGACACGCATCGTAGCACACAAAATCGGCACACATGCACACACGCATACACGATACACACATACATATACGATCCACACACTTAACACAACCAAGGTTTAAATACACACATGCGCCCGTGAACGCACACACACACACACACACACACACATGTATCCACGTACGATGGTGTACAAAAGAAGGGACGGCCGATTAACAGATGAAAAAGCACAGATAGTACAAGACAAGCAACAGAAAGAAGATTATCCCAACCTGAACTGGAAGATTGCGTGATATTGAAGTGAAGTACGTACTGACAAAGCCATACACACACACAAACATATATATATATATATATATATATATATATATATATATATATATATACGAGCATGTTTTAGTACGTATGCAGTGTGAAGCAGCGGTTGATTGTTGAATTGAAAACGTTGACTGATATAACACATCTTTTATGACCATTCTCGGAAAAACCAGCAATAATGGCAAACACAGGGGTCGCATCATTACACAGACAGACTGGCAGAGACACAGGTGTGAGGACACACACACATACACACACACACACACACTCACTCACACACACTGACACACACTCACACACACCAGCATTTGGCGGCTTTCATAGAGAAGGGTTGTCGGTGTGGTGATATGACAGTGTGGTATTTTATGCAGGCTCAGATGCGGCTTATGACAGCGCCGCTGTTTGCGTTCTTGCGGCATTCTGCGAGTTTATCACCGGGCGTCATTCAACCAGCCGAGGACAGCGCCACTCCAAGAATGCCGCCTCACTCGCACGTTTATTCTTCTTAGCCGAGACATCGCGGAATTTTATTGGCCAGTGAAAGGGTGAAGAATGGCCCAGCCCTGTCGCACATCTCACAGAACGTCATGCGCAGCGTTACACAGAGCACAGAGCACAGAGCGCTACGTCGAATGACCCTCGGCTGCCACATGCATGTGACTGCGACTTGTCATCACAACAGTTGTCACGTTTATGACAGTTTGCTATACACGCACACTGCTACACGATACATGCGCACAAACATGCACATGTACACGTACACACACACACACACACACACATGATCACATGCTTACATACACAACGTCACTCAGGTAGTTGTGTCGGAAATAGATGGATTGATAGATTTACCTACGTTACACACATACATTAGTTGTCAAAATAAATGCAAACTTGGTGTGTTGCTGTTTTGCTTGAGGCGAAGCGGTCACACCCGAATAACGTCACGATGACGTCACGCCATTGTCAGCCAATAACAGCGGTACAAGTGACACCAGGTCAGTCAGGTCAAGTTAAGACGGATAATTGGTCCAGGTGGTATTAGGAGCTGTGGTCTAGGATTCAGGCATTGTGGTCTGTTATGATCATATGCAAGTGATTTCAAGTGTTGCTAGTGTTGTATGCGCTGGTGTTTTTCAAGTCTGCAAGTGTTCATCAAGTTCATTATTATCGTCAATTCATAAATCGAGGCACGTGGTCGCTACTAAGTGGCTCTATATTCGGAGGACCGCTTCGAAAACTCAGGCGAGTAGCAGAAAAATCACTTCGGAAGTTCGCAGACTTTTTAAAGGCAAAATTTTGCACTTTTGTGCTAGTGGTGTGCGTGTGATATGCTTCCTCACAAAACAACCATGTTCAAAATGTGCTGTATATTGTGCATATGAAGCCATCAATAGATACACAAACACAGCCCTGGTGGATCCAGAAGGGGCTCAGGGGCTCAACCCCCCCCAAATATTTAATCAACTCCTCATAAGCATGAGATTCACTAAAAGAAATCAAGAGAAAATATTTTCAGTACAATTTGTTTATATAAACATTATCGCAAAGCATATTCGCACATTATTGTGTGTGTGTAAATGTGTATATATAATTGAAAAATGCCCCAAGTCACGACCTTCACACGCTACCTAGTCATTCATATACGGTTCAGCCCCCTCCAAGTTGCACTCTGCGTCCGCTACTGACACATACACATATATCATATACACATAGACATGTAGGTACGCAACGAATATACAGTCGGCCCTCCAAATTGCGGACTCGAAAGAATCGAGAGAAAATTCGCTAATTGGAGGTGTGCTCTATGATAAAGTTTATTCACCTTTTTAACTGTGAATCGTTCACTTTTCACCCCCTATTCCCTTATTATTTACCACTTTGCATCTTTCTCAAATGATTCTACCAAACAAATTTCATTACCCAAGAAAAGTGTTCAGCTGTGTGGCGTTTTCCTCTGGACGCTATGATTTTGGTATGCTGCAGTCTGCAGGAAAGACATTCTTCTGCAATGTTGAAGATATATTTAGTCTCCGATGCAGCAGTAATCGGAATTATCATTTTTATACGAAGGTACAATTTTCTTCATGATTTCTGTGCGAGGCCTTCGCCAATCTGGGGACCTGGGCGACCGTTTAGTTTGTCTATGCCTAATAATATTCCCGCTATGTCTATGTCTATGTCCCGTTTGTCTATGCCTATAGTCGGCCCTAATAAGTCACTGGTTTATGCCAATCAACTCGCAAATCAACATTCAACTGTTGTCGTTTGACAAGCTGGAGTCAATTTATTCCATTCATCCCTCATTTAAGAATCACACGGAATCTTCGTTCTCCGCTATTTGGAGGTGTGATATATGAATGGGGGACCAATAGATTATTTCGCTGATTGGAAGTTTCCGCCATTCGGAGTTATAAATTCCGCTATTTGGAGGTTAACACGTATTTGATACGCTTTTTATCGGAACCAATGAAGTATTCCGCTATTTGGAAGGTCCACTGCATATATATATTTCTAAGTAAACAAATTGGTTTATAAAGTATTAAAAGAAAATGATTGGCTTCACCTAGTGCTACGTACACGCTCAACTATGGTCCTACATTCTGATGGATACAATTCCTCCGCCTTCAGACACTGCATCAATGATTCCTGAAAAAGCTAGCGGTTTCCTAAAACAATCTAGCGGTTGAATGTGTGTGTGCGTGTGTGAGCGAATGTGAGCTTGTGTGTGTGTGTGTGTGTGCGCGTTTGCGTGTGCCTGAATGTCTGTGTGTGAGTGCGTGTGTATGTGCGTTTGTGTGTATGTCTGTGTGTGTTTGTCTATGTGCCAGCTTTTCACCGGTCGTGATTTACCTGTGTGTGTGTGTCAGTGTGTGTGTGTGTGTGTGTGAGTGTGTGTGTGTGAGTGTGAGTGTGTGTGTATTGTGAGTGATCTAGCTGCTGGCACCGCTTCTTCGTCTAATTCCTATTTATTCAGCCAGCATTGTGACAGTGTCTGAGCCCGGCCATTGTGCCTGCCAGCCGGGCCGCACATAAAACACACACGCGCATACACACACGCATGTGCTTCACAGAGAGGAGCGCACATAAACACACAGGTTAGCGGTTTGATGTCGACGCTGCTTTCAATTCGGCCAGTAGCCATGCCGAATCAACAATACAGGAATTCGTGTGGCCGCATCATGCATGCATGCACCGGTACATTGACGCCGGTGTGCACTTGCACATAAACATCAAATTATTGCAGCTGCGGCTTATCAGAAGATATTTTCTACAAGAGTAACACAAAGTTGCTGAAATATCTCGTCATGTGTTGTCTTCAGTCTGGCTTCTATACAATCCAGTATATTGTGATCCACCAGCAATCTACCTCTTAAATGTCATGAATTTATTGTTATTTACATTTGCTCACGCTACAATGAAAACATTGCACTGTCATACACAGTCCACGTCACGGAGTTTCTGCTCTCACAGATATCTCATGACTGCATCCGCCTTCACAATATTGCAATTATAACATTTTGCTCAATAAAAGTTCTGTATAATGTTCCCTGGTCTTCTATATGTAGACACAATTTACCAGCTGTCGCACTATGACAATATGATATTTATATTTCTTTGTTGTTACGCATCTCAGTGCAAAGTGCTACCTCTGGTTGCTCCGTACAATCACGCCCACACTGACACATAGTGCAACTATTGCAACATAATGCAACATAGTGCAACATCAGCACGACCATCCATGCTGTGTGGCAACTATCAATACGTCTATTAATCCGTATTGGCATATACACTGTGAGAAGCGGCACTATTTTAAAAACTCGTCATCGGAAATCATTGCCTGACAAATTGATATTTTCAGCTAGCTGACGTGATCAGCGTAAAATAAAAATATATACTGTATTTTCAGTGATAAAGTGAAAACATGAAGTGATGTTTAGGCATATCTATAAGGGCCACAACGATAACTGTATGCGTGCTGTGTGTTCGGTGTTACGTTGTGAATGAGATGAATGGAATACAATTATTTGAAAAACCGCTTATGATCTGTTATGCTGTTTGTTCGGGTCAACACACACATGTATATGCTCGTTCTTAGGCGGTAAAAATCACTTGTGTTCCAGTGGTGTTGGCAATGAGATATTGGTGTATGTATACATCGCTTGATATTGAAAACCGCAAGTGGATTAAACTTAGTTAAAACACTTAGACGCAGAACTAGTCTCAGTTGATCTCTAAACCTATCATTAAATGAAACACCCGAGTTAGAACGTGTATTAAATCTATATAAAACATTTTTCATTACTACGAAATTTTAATATTCAGAATTACTTAAAACAATATACTGTCGGTCAGTACAGTCATACAGTTATTCTATTATACAGATTCAATGCTGCCATGAGAAGAAAAAAGGAGATCACTGGGCATATTTATGGTGTGATTTTCAATGTTTTGAGCGAGATGCCAGTAACGTGTTCGCAACAAATGAGCAGCCATTTTGGGCTGTCTCTGACGAGTGAATATTCCTTTTCTATTGCCTAAAACACGAGTTATTTCTTGCTGGGTCATAAAATCTGCAAAGTTCCATATCATCTCGCCAATAAACCAAGATCTAGTGCGCAATGCGTCAAACGCTCGGAAGTTCATGGTCATCAGGCGAGTCTGGTATTCTTCTGAGAAAACAAACGCTGGCTGTTGATGTAGACCAATGACCGAGTCGGCTCCGTATTCACTGTTGATAACCGGCTTGTTGAAAGCATTGCGCCAGGTGGTGAAAAAATGCTCCGCTTGCATCGATATGAGCGATAGCTCGCCTGTGTTTGAATACCAGCCGAAATAACGATTTACACAAATAACGTCCAACATTGGGGCCACTAGCTCCTTGTCCGGGAATGTATTGAGCACTGCCGTGACTGGTCTTCCGGGATCAAGCTGACGAGCCGTTTCAATAAGTCGACTGTAGTAACCAACAGCTGCGTGCTGCTGTGTCTTGGCTTCGTTGCTCAGTGACCACATAATGACTGAGGGACGGTTTTTGTCGCGAGAAATCATCTCGTTGAGTGCATGCAGGTGATTTTCGAGCAGTTGTGGATGAGTCCTGGTGCCGGAAAAATCCAGAGAAACAGCCGGAGTTTCATCGATCACCATGATTCCAAGTGAGTCGGCCAGGTTCATTATTTCCTCGGCATATGGATAATGAGAAGTGCGGAAACAATTGGCTCCCACCCACTTGATCAGGTTGAAGTCCTTCACTGCGGTGGGCAAATCCAGTCCTTTACCGCGTATGTCGCTGTCCTCATGCTTACCGAATCCTCGAATATAGATTTTCTTGTTGTTGATATATACCCCAGTGTTATTCCATGTCAAATGTCTTATTCCAAATCTCTGCCGGTATACGTCATTGGCAATGTTGTTGTACAAAGTTACAACCAGCGTGTACTGTTTACCTGGAGTATCATTCATAAGATAGGGCCACCATAACTGGAAGGACCCAGGATCAAGATAAATTTGACCTTGAGCACCAGACTGAGCTTTCACTGGACGACCATCAGGATCTTCAAGTGTGATTGTGACATTACCGGCAGTCACTGAGACGGAATAATTTACTTGGGCACTTCCATTGTCATGCAGAAAACAGTTGATGTTAACATCCTCTATATAATCGTGAGGAGTGGTATAAAGAAGTACCGCCCGGTGTATTCCCGCATAATTGAAGAAATCAAACTTGTATTCAAGATGAGAATAATTCTTTGGATACACAAAGTACTTGGTGTTTGAGGAGTGAACGAAATTTCCTTGAGGCACAGTTACATCCGTTAAAGTATTGTTCACAGCTATAGTTACCACATTGCTCGAACCAAACAATACATTTCGAGTAACGTCGGCCGCAAAAGGTAAATGTCCTCCAGAATGACTCACCACCAATTTGCCGTTGCAATAAATGACAGCCGCGTAGTGTGCACTTCCTATCCTCAACACTACTCGCTTGTCCACCCACACGTGTGGCACGAACATAGTCCGACTGTACCACACCCAGCCAACATGATCCCGCAGACTAGCTTGTTGAGTGATGTCATTGTAGCTAGACGGTACAGGCATATCGATAGTTGGTCCGCTCTTCTCCAGAGGTCTCAAGTACCAGTGTTGACGAAATCCAATGTCAGGATCGGCAGTCGGCGCCGCTCTGAACTGCCACAAGCCGTCCAGCGTCATCACTTCCCTAGTTTCACTGGCTTGTGGTTGCAAGCCAGCGAATACTTGCTTGCCGTCTACTCGCATGCTTGAATGCACACTGCACAGTAGCACAAATGCCGGCCCTAGCGAAAACATCATGGAACTCAACCGTTTGAATGAATATTCCGGAGCTTTTCAGAACGCAACTCTTCACTTTCACGGACACACTTTGTTAACAACCAGCTTCACTTCTTCAGACACACCTTCTCCATTTGTGCACAATAGAAATAACCTCCAAAACGTCTCATTAAATCACAATGTTAAGGCGCGTTAAGATTCACAAATGACAGCTATATCATGCTAGATTTCAAATCAGGCAAGAACTGCCACCTACAACTGTATCGTAGCAAAAGTGACTGCGTATATGCTCATCACTTCTCAGAAGCATGCTAGTTTGTATATATTAGCTTTACGGGTGACGATAGAGATTGTTTATTGCCGATTGTCTGTTGGTGGAGTATACACAGTGTAGCCATGTGAAGTGTCATGTGATTCCATGCAAGCAGACATCGACAACCCATAAATCTGTTCAAAATGCGTCAATGTAAAATCATATCCAGTATCTCACAAGGCTAAATTGAAGCACGGGGAAATCTCAGGTTATCTATATGAATATTTTAGTGACTGAAAATAACTGATATAAAATACCCAATAAACGATGTGAGATTTGGCAATACGACTTCAGGGGCCATCAGTAGGGCTGTCGAAAGTTTAGTTAGTTCTTGTACAATGTTCACATTTTTCTAAGATGCAACATAAAGCATTGTATACGATAATTATTTTAAAAGATAAAAGTTAAAGGTTCAAAGGTTGAAGGCCTCAAGCGACAATTGCTACACGGAAGGAAACCGAAGCTTATGAGCACACAGGTGTGTCCCGTGCAGCTCGCTGCTACCGCAGAACCGATCTGCTCAACGATATGGCGCTACATGGACGGAAGACGTGTTAGGGAGGGCCACCTCCCCAGAAGGCATGGCACAACACATGACTGATACCAGGTACCCATTTACTGTTGGGTGAACAGGGGCTGTCGGATAATATCATTCGCGCAAAAAATTCTCCTCCACCGGGATTCACGGACCTCCCACTGGTGAGACGGGTGTGCTACCACTACACCACGGAGTCCAACAGTAATTTCAAATGGTGATTTCTTTAAAGTCAGATTTTTAAGGATATTTTTTATGACTGGGCTAGATTTTGTTATATCTGTTATTATTCGATAACATGATGATATTTTAAATGGCATGCAAATAAAGGCACAAAACTGCATAAATCAAGATATAAGTGGAAAATAGATAGGATATGACGTCTACCCGTGTATATAGGAGTATATGCACCTGTATTGTGTATTAGTTCCCAGAGCCGGGCCTATTGGCAAGAGCCGTAACAGCCCCCCCCCCCCTAACTCCCCGGATGGGGGCCGAGTGATGAGGAGCCCGTTGCCTAAGGCATGATATTAAAATTTATCATCAAGAAGCTTTTAAAATTCCCCAGCTTAATGGAGACTGAGAAGCTGCTGGTAACTGCTGGTATTTTGCCAAGTCAGCTTTCTATTATCATGGTGGCTTATTTATAATGGGGGCCACAAATATTATCTTCAGGGGCGGGCATAATATCTCGCATCGACTCTGTAATTGACATCAAATGCCATGAAAATAATGCACAACAAGCGATATTTGAGCAACGTTAAGTAAAGCACACATTGCGTTTAGACAGATAAATTTCACGCCTTCACAAAAAACCATGCGCCATGCACACATACACACACATGCACACATACACACACATGCACACACACACACATATACACACACACCACACATATACACACAAACAAACACAAACACACACACACACACACAAACGTGTACTCCCAAGCATGTGACTGGAACACAGTGAAGATCTGGGAATGTTATATGCAGAACGAATCAGCAATGCCGACAAGCGCCCTGTTGGTGCACACGCAGTCACGACTGTGCACTGGCAGTGCAGTGATGCACAATGCACGCAGTCACGCAAAATTCGGCAACTGCCACACTGGCCTTTCTCTACTGAATTTATTGACGATCGACGCATCTTCCCTAAAGATAATAACGACAAAATGGCCCTGCAAAGAGCGCATAATAGATAACCACAACCAGTCAGCCTTCCACAAGCTTGGCTTGAAAGCTGTGAAATTGCTGCGGTTAACATGCTATTTTCACACAAGATGGCACAAAGAGTGAACATAAACGTTATTTTCACGACCACGAGATCTCATACAAGCTCAGACAGCACAGGGGTAACACGTACTGCTAGCCGGGGAGATTTCCCACCAGTTGCTAGCAATTTGGCCCTTGCTCTGCTGCATCGAGCTGAACATCTCAGTGATAAACCTACATGACTACAGATACATGACTGTAGATAAGAATGGACGGGCTCCATAATATTATTATCCAATATAGAAACAAGAAAGTCAGTCGTCTGACAACAACAGCATCGTGCCACAGTGATTGAGACGGTGGATGAGAAATAATCCGAAATTCGGAGGAATTTACAAGACACAAGCGAGGAATTAGAATGTCAGAACAGAGGCATACAGAAGGCAGGAGATAAAAGGAGCGCACTTGTATAACAAATATAATTTATATCAATGTAATTTGATTAGTTAAGCCCTAATTCACCTAGTTCTCAAATATCTTTAATTTAATAATTAAGTTAGAACATATGAACAGTCCAAAAATGAAGCAGAATGTTTGCGAGATCGTGTTCAGCATGCTAGGAGACTGCAAATACCCTGACTTCAAGGTGGACAGAGGGCATTGCAGAGACGACACAACGCTAGTGTTTGCTGCTTGCTGGATAACAAACGGACCAGACAACAATTGATCCGTGATTGTCTCAACAAGCTCGTTTGTCGTCTTTGTGCTGGCAAATTGATGTGAGTCAGCACACACACACACACACGTGCTCTTGAGCCAGATAATTCGCACAAAACACGACCGCGCCATCACCAGACTATAAATCATTGAAGGCAAGTTAACAAGTCTCATCGCTGTTTCTTATTGTTGCGTATTGCGTTGTGTTATAAATTAACTTTATAAAGTCTATTGCAATAAATTTCACCGAATCTGACAAAATATTAATTGTAACTGAAAACATTAGATTAGTGATGCAACGCATGGTGAGTCTCATGTGAATTGCGTCTGTTCTATGTAGTCACACAATTAAATAAAGTGGCCAAGTAGAGCTGCGTAAAATCATAAAGCTATAATTGGTGACAACACCCCGTCAAATTGACTTGGAGGTGTGGATATGGAATTATACTCCCCGATAATTCTGCTGAGTTCAGTTCATTGAGTATATTATCCTCGAAATCACATAGTAACAATACATGGCAAGTGTGTGTGCATAGAATTATATTCGATACATTTTCATTGAGGTGTGTGTTGTAATTGAACAGGCATGAAATGGTTGAGTGTCCCATGCAATTGGCCAACCGAGTTAACTTTGAACACTAATACATGATGGCTCTCATCCTCCCGATCCTCGACACAAATCTGCTGAAAGGCTAATTTGTGGCATTAATCTGAAATGTTATCTAGTCACTGCATTGGCTGAGGCACGTTTGTTTTCTAGCATAAATCATTAGTATGTCTGCAGATAATGCTAATCACACATATAATTGAATGAGGCGACATTTGCTGGAGCATATATGGCTCTGACTCTTGTGTTATGCCAACTTGACACAAAATCAATCATCTGGATGTGGAACACTCTCATTTTGCTAATCAACCACACCGTTCACACAGGTGAGTGATGAACCAAGCTGTAGCAGATATTCGCACGTGCGTTTTGTACTGGCACACCGCTCTGACAATGAATTGCGGCGAGCGAGATGGCGGTGCTTGTTCGTCCGTTATTTCTCCAACTCCCTGCTGCACCAACCAGCGCGGCTACAAAGACATTCCACTGAAGAATCGTATGCCATTCAGTCACCATCTTACTGATGTTTGTGTGGATATGTATTTGTGTGTGTGCGCGTGTGTGTATGTGTGTGCAAGCTTATCCAATTGTGTATGTGGTGTGTGTGTGTGTAGGTTCAACATCATTAGTCATGATCATGTGTGCGTGTGTGTGCGTGTATCGTGGTAAGCAATGTGCGTGGACAAAGCTGGCTTCAGTGGCAGTTCAGCTGTCGAGGTCGTTCTATTGTCAATTGGTTCTGGTCACCGTCTAAATACACAAATCCTCGCATTGAACAACAATAACCCCGCGTTCTGTGCGTCTTTTTTCTCTTTCTCTCTCTTTCTATCCTTCACTGTGCGGCTCGTAACATACACACTGCAGCTAAACGCCGGTACTTTCGTGATGCTAGCCAAGCGTGCAGAAAATTCAGTTTTTATATAGGAGAACGCGTCTGTGGCTGCTCAGCTTGCAACAGTTCGGGTTTCTGTGGTCGGCTGCAGCTTTTGCTGGAGATGTGAATGATGATGGTCAGTGAGGCGTTCAATTGGACATCATGACGCGCAAACAAGACATGAATTCAACGTCCAAGTTGATGGAATCATCAACATTAGACGTTGATGATTCGCCTCAAACAAAAATCAGTCACTAATCAGCCAGAGGTGTTCTAGCCTGTTAGGAACGGTCGTAATTGTCAGGAATCGGTCGCTGGTGGGGAATGACGCTGAGGTCAAGTGACTGAATCTAATTACGATATAATTAGGCGAATAATGATAGGCTGAATCTGATTGCGATGAGCTGTTTAAAATGTAGAGCCGCACTTTGAGGATCTCGTCAGGGCAAAATTAATGCCTTAGACGTGCGTGATTAGTCAGACATACAGTTCATCAACACCTCAGCTTCAGCATAACGGCAATTACCTGGCGGTAGAAGGACTCATGGTGGGACGTGTCGAATAGTCTGAACAGGCTAGTTAAACATTTTCATCAAAAATGTGCTAGTGACCCCAGCGAAATGAAAGGACCCCAAACTACAATGAACGAAACATTCATACACATACATATACCCCTGCAAACAGACGCCCACGCAAGCACAAATTATGACGTTGAATATACCAGGCGCGTGTTTATATGCATAAATGATATTCAATCAAACCTGTACGAAAGCAAGTCAGCCTGTGGTACAAAGCGATAAACAGCTCACACATTTTGCTATCAGGAAGATACTGAAGCGCGCTCAGATGAAGCACCAATAGAGAGGGAGAGAAATGGCGAGGATCTAATCGTCAAGTGAATGAGACAGGGTGGAGGAGGGTCGATCTGTGCTGATACGGCTGCGTCATGTTCGGATCAGTTCAGGCGAGTTTTGTGTGCATAGCAGCCGATTTTTCAGTTGTCAGCTCTAATAGACGATGTGCGTGAAACGTGAGCACCTGGGCCTCCACACACACACACACATACACACACACACACACACAGCGAATCACAGACAGACAGAAATACACTTCGGTAGCAAAGCCACGTGCAAAAAATGTTTTTTCAACCTTACCGCCAGTTTGTCCAACGTACACACAAACACACATGCGGGCATACAGACACTCACACACAAGCTCACACATTCACACACACACACACACACACAGGCAGGCAGGCCCGGCGACATTGTGGTGGCCACTGATCACGGCTGAGAACGTGCTTAATAGCGGCTGGCACCATGGAACCATGGCTTCACGCCGTGGTGAATCACGATTTGACAGTCGGCAACATTACGCTATCAAACCACCTCATGTATCAGGCTACTATCTGCCTACATGATGCTACTACTCACACAAACACACACAAACACACACACACACACACACACACATACACACATACATACATACACACATACACACACATACATACACACATACATACACACACACATATACATACACACACACTCACGCACACCTGATATGACTAATGATTGGCGCCACTGGAATTCACTGTTATATACACGGTCCACTGTTATATACACGTTCACTGTTATATGCACGGTTCACTGTTATATACACGGTTCACTGTTATATACACGTTCACTGTTATATACACGGTTCACTGTTATATACACGTTCACTGTTATATACACGGTTCACTGTTATATGCACAGTTCACTGTTATATACACGTTCACTGTTATATACACGGTTCGTCGTCCAAATAGCGGACTCGAAGGGATTGAGAGAAAACTCTGCTATTCGGAGGTGTTCGCTATTCGAAGGTGTGTTCTGCAGCGAGGACGTAAAACCATTTTTACTGTGAAAGTTTAATGATTCAACCAGATTTTCGTAATCCCAGAAATAACTTCGTATGCGCGGCGTTCTTCTCTGGACGCCATGGATTTGGTGGGCTGCAGTTTGCAGGATAGAGCCGTTGCATCAATATTGAACACATCATTATTCAACGATGCAATAGTGATCGGATTTACCAATGTTATATGAAGTTCTACATTCCTGTGTGATTCCTGTGCGAGGCCTTCACCAATCTGAAGTCATGGGCGCTAAAAAAACGCTCAAACGTTTGCTTTGAGCGCAAACACTAAGCTTTGTAGTAAGAGAAAAGGGCATGATTGTAGTGGTGGAGAGACCATGATTTGTGTTGCATGCGAGAAAAACGTGTCTGCTGGTCACAAGTCGCAGCTCGAGCCACAAAAGCAATCTGCTGCTCACTCGAAACACATTAAATGTAAGTACACATGCAAAATCGAATCATGGGGTCTCGAAAGAAGAATAAAAAATTACATCCTTACAGTGACAAACCTACCATGAACATTTCCAGTGCACTTTCGCATGTTTCTCAGGGCCCTAGCATTCTTTTGTTTTCATTTTTTCTATTTTTTCCTGCATCCCTACCTTCTCGGAAGGGTGCAATCAAGGTAAAACTTTCGCCACGTACTATGCAAACTTTTCCTCCCAATTAAATGTCGCTGAATTCATGCTTAAAATTACAGTAATATATGAAATATCCCGAAATTTGCATATTAGAAGAAGATTGAATAGTATATTTTGGGGTTTTTGTCAAGATGTTTTGTCTTTTTTTGCCTCGAATTAAAAACATAAAATACCAAGAATTATCATATAAAATTCCCAGCTCTTCAGTTAATCAATGCTATTGAGCTTCCGTCACATTTTCAATAATTTCGGTTCTTTTGAGTGTGTGTAGGTGCAAACATTGATTGCAATACGTGGTAGCATTTCCCTTAGGAAATCTCCCCATTATAATTCATCACTAACTTATCAAACACACAATCACAAACTCACAGGCACACGCACTTGTTTGTGCTATCCTTATTTGTGTAAGCTCGAAGATATGGTGACATATCGTGCAATTCTGTGCTGTTGGTCCCATCTATTTTATTTTCTATTACACTTTATTAGGGCGTGTGCGGTATTCTCCACTATTTGGTGACAATGGAGGTGTGGGGAATTACGTCGCATGATATCTGCAGATATATTTTCTCCAAACCGACTTGAAACATAAAATATACATTTCTCCAAAAAAGTTTCAAAACCATCTCTCAATGGGCCGATCAACCTTCCATAGAACAATGTGTGCCCAAAGTGAAGCAAAACATACACACACACACACACACACAAATACTCACGGACACGCACACTCACTGACGGACACGCACACTCACTTACGGACACGCACTAACACGCATACATGCACAAGCTCACACATGACCGACATCTTATGTTTATTCAGGTGCTTCTGGCATTTGAGACACGCACAAACATACACATTCAATCACACACAAGCACAAACACACACGCACACACACACACACACACACACACACACAAGCACACACACGCACACACACATTAGCTAGTATACACATCCAAGAATTGACAGAAAACTCGAAAGCCTGTGTCTATGAGAACAATACAGTTCTGTTTATGAGTGAATGTCTGTGTGAGTGAGTGTGTGCTGGTGTGAGTATGTCAGTGTGTATCTATGTGTGTGAGTGCATGCTTGAGTTTGTGTGTGTGTCTGTGTGTGTGTGTCTGTGTGTGTGTGTGTGTGTGTGCGTGTGTGTGTGTGTGTGTGTTTCGCTGTGTTGTGTCATCGTGAGTGCTTCGTTTCCGGCATTTGTCATTGTAGCTCGCACGCACACTTACACGCGCTCTCACGCACGCACACACGCCTGCACATGTGGCAATGCTACACCATGGACCATCTCACAGTGCCTTCACAAGAGGGGACACAACAGAGATGTAAAGAGGCTGAATGAGAGACAGAGGTCGAGCAGACTGAGAAAGCCGAGAGCTGCGGTGTTGTTGGAACAAGACACTGAGCGTTGTGTTGGGGCGGATGGCCAGACTCCAGATGTGTTCGCCTGCGCTTTGTCTGTATTCGGCCGCGCCGCACGAGGCAACAATGCTGTCTTTCATGGCCACTGGCACAGCCGTGAATACACAGGATACATTTGGTTCATATATGTGTGTGCGTGTGTGTGTGTGTGTGTTGGCATCACATTATCGAGGCGGTGACATCACAGTGTTATCAAACAGATTTGATCCTTAGTAGCTTTGTCCTTTGTATTCTCTTATTTTCTCATCCAGTTTAAACACACTTATATGCATGCGAACGTCTTCTGATATTTTTAATTCGAAATATTTTTGCGTTTTGAACATACAATAGGGATGAAAATGAAAATCAGGCATGAAAATGAAATGAAAATGAAATCAGGCAGAAACTATTTATCGTAGCATTGAATCTTATCACTCTTGACTGAAGTTATTTTGGGGGATCACATCCGAAATTTTTTGCAACATACTTAAAATGCAGCAATTAATATGTGCTTATCTATAATAGCACAAAACTGAAGCAAGCTGATGCGCCAGTAAAACTAAATAAAGAATAACTTTGTTATTTTTAATTTGTCCACAGTGGATCATTTTCCCATTGTACGACGCCATATGAATCAGTATTGTCGGAAATATTACCTTCATTAGTTGTCAAAATTACTGCAAGCTTGGTGTTGCTGCTTGGCTTGTTAGCACACCAGAATGACGTCACGATGATGTCACACCATTCTCGGTCAATAATTGCGTGGCAATTGACACGGGTCAGTCAGGTCAAATGAAGGAGAATTGTTCAAGTGAATAGTGTCAAGTCAGGAGCAGTCAATTAAAGAATTGCTCTCAATTATGTAAGAATTGTGGCTCACTTTGGTCATCTGCAAGTGTTCTTCAAGTCTGCTAGTGTTCTTCAAGCATATTATCACTGTCAATTTATACATCGCCTAGTTTCGATGAACTTGATCGCTACTACGTGACTCTATATTTGTAGGATCGAAAACTCAGACGAGTAGCACACAATTCAGTTCAGAAGTTCGCCGACTTTTTATAGGCAAATTTATCACAAAATAACTTGACATCTAAAGTGATTCATCCACTTCACTATATACACCACTGGTTTTATAGACTTTGTATATATATAGTGACATTTTTCAGGACAAGGATTTAGTTTGTAAAAAGTTCTCCCAATTTAGCACTCATAAAATTTCCACAATGTAGCACTCATTTGTAGGAATATTATCAGCTTTGCTCATTGAAGCTCTCATAACCAATGAAAATATAATGCAATATTTTACCTTACACACATTTGAAGAATAATTACTATATATATATATATATATATATATATATATATATATATATATATATATATATATATATATATATATGAAGAATAATTACTATACACTTATATATTTGAGAAGTTCCAACTGTAAAAAATGTTCCCGTTTTCAATCACGAAGAACAAAAAAGATGTATTCGCTGCGAGACTAAATGACTGAATTGTCATCTGATTGTCTCTACACGTGCGGAAAACTGCAGTTGTCACTTGATGTCATCATTGCTTCCTCCAGTCTCCTTGTGCCTTCAAAAAACAGTAAGCATAAACTGTTGAATTTATTGCATTGCAGGTAATTTTTATGCACTATTAATGCACATTGCATGCATTAATGATATTACCAGAGCCGTAGCAACCGCCCCCCGTACCCCCCAGCCGGGGGGGGGGGGCGAGTGCTGAGGGGCCCCGTTGCTTCACGTATGATATTTCAATTTATCATATTATGTATAGCCTTTACCTTTTTGCTCAGATGTTTTCACCTGAGCTTGTATTATGTGATTATGTATAATAAATATATTCATTATTTGATGGTTTATTTATAATGGGGCCCCAAGTGCTGCCTTAGGGACTGGCCCCAAGTTTTGCCTTCGGGGGGGGCCTCATAAGTCCTCGCAACGGCTCTGGATATTACATTTATATTCGATATCGATGTATCTCCACAAAGCTGGCTATGAAGGCACCACCTTCTCTGCGATTTAAGATAATAATTTGAAGAATAAACGCAATGACAAAGAACAAAAACGGAGAGCTTGAACACAAAATCGTGGCCTTGGTATGCCTACTTGCCTATTCGCTTCAAGCTACAATTCGTCATGTTGGATCAGAAAGTTTATGCGCGTGTGTGAGACATTATCACGTCTCGTATTCACGTCATGAGCCGTCGATTGTGTGAGATGGGCAGAGCGAGAGAGGAGATATAAGGGCACAAATGGTAGCGGCCATTGTGTGGCGCACGCAGCGCTCCTGGCGCTTCCTCGGCCCGTTGATGTGTAGAACGGTGGCGAATACTGTTTTGTGCAAGAGAAGCGAGGAGCGTGTGAGCGAGAGCAGGCAGCATTGTGAATCTGCTGGCGTTTGAGCGCATTGTGAAAACATGACAAGCCACCCCACACTGCGGACACACACACACACACGCACAAACACGCACACACACACACGCACAAACACGCACACACACACACGCACAAACACAAAGCAATTGTGAAAAACTGGTCCAATTGACTATCATTAGCAGCTAGCCTGCGAGCTTGCCAGCGTTGAGGTGCTTGTGTGCAGTATGCTCGTGTGCATGTGTATGAATCACCGGCCGCGTGCCATCACGCGCACACGTGCATATGAATATGCACACAGACGCGTATTCAAAGGCACACACTTGAGAACAATAGAAGACACAGTGGGTCAATTAAATAAACTTACATGATTTAGCGCATATATGATCAACTGTTGATATCCATACTAACTTTACATTTATTATCGTGGTTTCCATAATTGAGCCGAAACTACTGGTATAGGTCGGTCCAAGCTGGAATTGTTGCTTCCTTTTGGAACCTGTGTGATTCTTCACAAATCATGTCATTGCACAAGCATTGTCTATCTGTAGTGAACGTAGAAGTCACAACAATGTGCGCTGGTCTTCGGAATTCTTGGGGTAATGATGAACTCTGTTCATTGAACAGTGCAAGTGATGCGAGCATTGTCAGTATTGAGTAGCTGTGTGATTTTTTGGATGTGAGGATGGTGTTTGTGTTTGATAGATATGAACGCTCAATGAGAAATACGGGTTGAATGTTGACGTAAACAATCTTCATCAGTGGTGAATAGCGCCAGAGATCAGGTAACGTCCGCTATTACCTGTATTTCTTTGACATCAGACCATTTCATTTCATCAGCTCCAAGCGGAAGAAAGCGTAAATTATAAGGACTACTGGAGAAGCATTGTAGAAGCTTAGAGAAGCGTGTGAGGAAGGCTGTTAAAAAAATGTCTGAACACCACGAGGCTGGCAGGCAGAGCCGTTGCGAGGACTTATGGGCCCCCCCGAAGGCAACACTTGGGGCCCCCATTATAAATAAAGTACCAAATAATGAATTCATTTATTAGACATAATCACAATACAAGCTCAGGTGAAAACATTTGAGCAAAAGGGTAAAAGCTATACATAATAAATATGATAAATTATAATATCAAACGTGAAGCAACCGGGCCCCTCAACATTCGGGTCCCCCCCGGCCGGGGGGTACGGGGGGCGGTTGCTACGGCTCTGCTGGCAGGAACTCCGCTCTCTGATGAACAATCGACGATCGGACAAGAGGACGTGCCAAATTTGAAAGCGTAAGTGAGCGCATGGTGACTATTGCTTCCACTTTGAATCGCTTCTCAACAAACCAAGAAGCACAGAAATCCTGCCCCTCTCGCAATGTCTGGTGTCACTCCGGCATTGCACAGTCAATGTCGACAAAGCACAGTCGTGACATATATAGAACTTTTGCAATCCGAAAGTCCATTTCAACGGGTAAGTCCGCTGGATATGACCGTGTACCCCCGACGCGTGGAGAGTGAGTATCATGCCACAGATCCTGCCACCGTTTGTCAATGACGTAATATGCTCAGCAAAACCACCTCCCGAGTGGCTGTCGTCGGTGATCGTCATGATACCGAAGAGAAAGAGTGTATCCACCACCGATAACCAGAGAGGAATATCGTATTTCTGCCGCAGCAAAATTCTGCAACAAACTTGTCCTGCAGAGACCCAAGCGAGAACCGGATGATGATATTCTTGCCAATCAAGCAGGTTTTCTCGCAGAAAGGAGCATGACAGAGCAAGTATCAACACTGCGCTGCTGTATCGAGGACTGCTGGAAGAAACAGAGGACCACAGGTGCAAACTATCTGGACTTGAATATAGCGTTCGACAGTGTTGATCTTCACGTTCAACAACAGATAATTTCTGTGTACTGCGGTGCAACACCCATTGTGGACGCCATTATGAGTGTTTATACCATCACAACGGCAGTGATTCTCACCGATTACGGCATCACCGCGAGCTTCGACACCTCTTCCGCCATACTGTAGGGTGACACTCTCGCGCCCTACCTCTTCATTATAGCTCATGAATACGTTCTACACATCGGCCTATCCGAAGGAAGAAGCTATATTTTGAGACACAGGAGGTCATCCCGGTATACGACTGTGTAACTCATCCATTTTTCAGACGATATCGAGCTGTTTTGCGACAGCTGGTCCGACGTTCAGGAACAATTTAAACGTTTTAAGACTTCAGCTAAAACAGTTGGCCTTTCTCTCATGAGTAAGAAGTGCAAGCTGATCACGTTTGCTCCGCAAAACGTTGACACTATTACAGCCTACAACGGATATCGGCTATCCACACAAGATATAATTTTCTATTTGGTAGTGGAAATGCTGGACAGCAGAACAGCTTTACACCGGTGCAGGCAGCTAGCATGGCTGGCGGCGCGACGACTGAGTGACACATGGAGGTCGAGTACGTCAATGAAGGATACGATGAGATAAGATAGGATAGAAGAAGGTTAAGATCCTGCTCGTCGACGCTTACGTGCAGTCCACGTTGTTCTACGGACGCGAATATGACGCTGTTAATCGAGCTTTATTGCGTTACTGAGCGAATTACCGGAACCCCACGGTCGTGTCCACATGCCAGCTCTACACAGCGTCCGAAGCATCGCCCGCTTCCAGGCACTTCACCAAGAGACAACTACAGTCATCGGTCACATACGACGCAGACCATCTAGCCCGCTTGTTGTGGTGCCGAACAACCCATCAGCAGAACAGCTGAGAAGAGGGATATCCACACGCTTCACATTGATGAAACAACACGAAGCAGACCTGCGGCTGCTTGACATGAACTTGTCTGAAACATCGACTGCCGCCCAGGCGCGGGTAAGCTGGTGCACCAGGTCATGGCACGGCATGTCGCCGAATGCGTTGAGTCTCGACGTATTTATATTTTACTGTTCTGATTTTATTATTTTGTCCTATATTTGTATTAGTTCGTTTTAATCCAATTATTTTATTTTATTATATTCACTATGCATATTTTAGCCCGTAATCTCGAGTCTACATGCTTATAGATACATGTCTACGTGTTGATCGATGCGCTAGACACATTTGTCACTTCCAATTTTGGAGCCATTTTGCGCGATTACAATACAATTTGATGATATGTGTTCAGAGAGGGATTGTTTTTGTCAATATTGTTGATTTATACAACATCACCATCACATTGAGATTAAGTTATCGTTCCACATGGAGTTCTCAAACGCTTGTGTGTTTGAGTGCGTATTCATTGTTGATTGCGGCTTCAGTTCTGCAGTTTCTAACGCTGCGATTATATCTATTTTGCAGCCGTGCATAATGTTTCGCTCATTGTGAAATATAATGTACCTGCAGAAGCCGGCTGACAGACTAACATAATTACAAACATTTGTTTTATACTAGAAACTAGCCAAAATCACCGATATCGAGTAAACTAATGGTTCTTTTGTTTGTAAGGCCGTTCTAGATAGTCTTGGCTGTAATAACACTGCTAGCAAAACAAGTTTTGTGTCGATCTAAATGTTATTATTGTACATACAAGGCGTTTTGAGGGTGGAAATATTATTTATAAAGATAACATTATTCATAATATTATCCTTATAATTATCAATGCTGTTATTATTTGTGTTATTACATATATTATGCATTTAATTGCATAATATAACCGGTAATTATTATATTCATGAATAATATTCATGATTATATATGTATTGTATATCAGTTTTTGAAAATATTTAAGTTAATAATATAGTTAATATTTACTTGGTTAAACCGAGAATCAACTGTCGACAGATTGATAGAACAAACTAATTGAGTTTTCTGTTGAATAATAAGTGTATACAGGTTGTTGATGCTATGGCTTGTACAATCTAAACAGAGATGAATCAGGTTTGACTGATATAATCGAAAATGTGTTCGATTCATGACACGACATGGCATACAAGTTTGTATATACAGTGAAATTCCGAATATCGTAAACTTCTATTTGAGCCTCGAGCAGTTCTATCTTTGGAACGGTTTTCGGCAGTGACGTTCAATCACAGGTACCGTTCAATTAGAGGTATCATTCAATTAGAAGGTGTCAATATATTTTTTGACTAACTGGTTTGACTATTAAGAAGATACGGCAAATCGTATCAATGAAAAAGACCCAGGTAAAATACGCATATTTATGTAACAAATGACACAAACATAGGTGATTACTGATAAGAAATTATTAATTCACTAATACAGCTCAGTCAGTAGCAGTTATTCTAAAAACGAATTAATCAAAGTGACGTTTAATTAGAGGTCACATTCAATTAGAGGATTTCGTTCTGTTTTTGAATTGGTCCCATAAGGTGGATTTCAGATAGAGGTGCTGTCCAAATAGAGGTATCATTGTATCCGATCTTGTTTGTGTCAATGATATATGACCGACATAGATGCGACAATATTGTTAGGTAGATGTTTGGAAAAATGAAATGTCTGGACGGTTGTGTGGGCAAGCACTAGGAAAATGCCGGCTGTCTAAGAATTTTAAACGGATTTAAGCTGTGAAGTGAATGAAAAGTTGCACAAATAATTGAGGTTAATGTAGATATACCTCTCAATATGGTGAAATATCTGTGAGACACATAAAGGGTCCATTCTGAGTCTAGGAGGATGAGT
The DNA here is from genome assembly GCA_916048095.2 of Sacculina carcini. NCBI lineage: Eukaryota > Metazoa > Arthropoda > Thecostraca > Sacculinidae > Sacculina > Sacculina carcini. The sequence continues at coordinate 193,485 of OU696576.1, read as the reverse complement.
GACAGTTATTGGGGAAGTGTAATAAGGTGAGAACACACAAAACACATACACGTGCGTGCATACAAGCAAGCATTTCCTGTTTACAAACACAGTGAACACAACGACAGCCGTTAATTACTTTGAATGATATTATATAGAATGAAAATGGAACCAAAATGAGGAGCGAAATATTTCGAATTTTCTGGAATGATGGATGTATAATGATATGAATGAAATTAAATCATTTGATTAATGTAAATCATTAGCATAATATGAACGAAATGTATGTTTATACGCTGGTTGGATTCACCGATTCATACAGGAATCTCAGATCATACACGTTTGCAGTTGGACTTGTGTCTGGGTATTTACTCCGGTCGATGGGTGGCTTTTTGGTTGAACTGTGTCATCGGCACAATATACGCAACAAAACGTCTTTGTTGAAATAACTGCCGGCGCCTGATCAACAGTCAAGCCACGACGCTCATTGATAATTACACGCAAACAGTGAAAGGCAAGTTGAGTGAGCAATAAGAGAGGAGAGAGTGAGATGAGTCGCAGCATGACTGACAATGATGCCACTGCTGACTGACAATGATGCCACTGCTGACTGACAATGATGCTACTGCTGCTCAACAACTTGTCACAATCACGTTCATATTGTCAGCCAATCACTGCTGCTATTGTCGCCTATACATACACACAAACACACACAAACACACACAAACACACACAAACACACACAAACACACACACATGCACACGAACACACACATACATACACACATACACACAAACGCATGCACACACATACATGTGATACATACATGTGCGATACACATACACACACACACACACACACACACACACACACACACACACACACACACACACACACACACACACACAGACATAAGAACACATAAGAACATATACACACACGCACACATAAAAACATGCACACATGTATACACATTGCACAAGCACACACATTAGTGAGACAAAGTTATAACTTTTTGACCAAATTCCACTTTGTTTTGTGCTGAACGTATATGCACAGAATGCTAAAATGACATCAGTTTTTGATGTATCATAAAGAATGTTTACACACAAAGCCAATTTTTTCTCTAATATCGAATTATGCGTTATGAAGTTGCAAGAATATGGATTGATTATAATCTCAGCTACTTGGCGTCCAATTGCAGTAATATGTAATGACAGTAATATGTCATCAAACCAATGAAATTGTTTTGAATTTTTGAGAAATTGACACTTTTTAGTTTAACAGTTGCTAAGCTGTACAGGCACGTGAAACCTGAACGACCTCGCGCAGACAATTACCGTATGAAGGCAAATTGTCACAAGTGCCGAGGTCGGTAATGTGGAATAGCAGCTGCATAGTTGCACCAGGGAGCATGTGTGTGAACATGTCCAACTTAGAAAGGACTGGACTGGAAAATTGGTCGTGGAGTTAAGACTGAAAACTGTACTGGGTGAGTTTCATATGTAGAGCTCTGTACAGGCGATTAGATCAGACAGGATTAAACACAGAATGTTGGTTGAAAATGCTTATGATAAGCACCAATTTGTGAGCCGTCAACATAACTTTATGGACAGATCCCTGCGTCTTGTCATGAATGAACACTTTCTCACAATCATTCACCCAATACTGACTACTTCCTTGTGAAGTCGCCGAAGGCTTATTTTGAGGAACTCAAGAGATAATTTCAAAACGGAGACCATATCATCTCTGAAAAGCAAGATGTAGGGATGACATGATGCTTCTGTTTCACTTGACGCTTGCGTTCATATTCTACCAGAATTATGTTCCGCTTGCCAAGTTTTGGACCATTTCAAACATTTCCAACGCCGGCTGGACTTCAGAGACAATTTTCGCCCTCCTATTTGAACCCGAAATTTTAGCTCTTCAAGTTTAATTTGTGATCAATTAACAAATGAAATAAAACGACTAGCGATATAAAATACCTGATTATCAGAGAGCGAGTCCCATATGCCGATTATCAATGTATTCCACCAGTGAGAGATCCTATGCCAATTTGTGATTATTACACAGCTTTTCTTTCACATTGCAGTCTGGTCGTTCTTTCTAAATTTTAGTCATTTTTTGTTCTCACTTACAGTTGATGTTTGCATGTTGGGTCTGTTTTGCTCGAGAATGGTCTCATAGCCAACATTGAAATTCTCAATGAAATGCAGCGTATTGAGCGTCGTGAGCTGTTGGTTCAATGCTGAATGTGTCAGCCAAGTGAATGTATCTCGCTTGATATATTGTGTCCTCGAAATGGTCAGTATAGTAGCTGTCCGTCAGTCGGATTGGAAAATGCAAATAAAATGGTAATACTTAGTTGACACAAGCCCTTATCTCGACATAAACTGCTGATCGTCTGAGATTTCGTCGCAGACTTTTTCACGCTCAATTGAGCTTAATAGTTCTGATATCGGCTATAATGCCTAAAACGCAGACGCTTGTCGTGCACTTGATTAAAAGCTAAATTTGACAATAACATAACGAATTGTATCGCATTCATTGTATTGAAAGAGCATACACACTATCAGACGTACATATAAACGTTGATGAAAATATTGTAAGTACGCAGTGCATCGCAATGCAATTATAATTACATTGCGATGTTGCTTGTCAGATCCATGGGACATTCATTACTTCTGCGAGGCGTTTAGTCGCGATCATCTTGCAGAATATTGGATGAGCCGGTTCAGCGGATGAGCTTCGACCAAGGAACTGGATGTACTGAACGACATGGTTACCAGTAGCAAGGCGATGCCTGACCAGTGAATGAGAGGAGCGAGAGACACAGTTACAGAATACATCACTGATCAGATGAGTTCCATCAGTTGAGACGTAGATAAATGATCATTCGTCGGAAAGAGATTGAGCGAGCAAATATAAAACCAAAGCAAAGTAAAGGGATTTGAAAGAAAACTTCTGATGCATTCTACAAATACAAAGAGGGTCAAGGTAAACAAACATATATTAAAGAAACAAATACAAAACTATTCCCCGTCTGGATGGAAATCGTGTTCTCCTCACCCGAGATTTTAGTTTTTACTTAATTCAATAAATGTATTTATTCATGAGGATGGACATTGAAGGAAGTAATTGTTTGAACTCAATTACCTCGATGATTTCACATTTACAGCGTAATTGTCTACTCACTAATCTAAAATGAAATGACAAATGGCATCTAATACGGTGAATTGATCTATGCACTAATGGTGAGATGCCGTGCTGCGGTCAATGTTGATCTGTTAAAATGGCTTTCTCTTGAAGCTTCTGAGGACTTGTTGCTGTGAATAACTCAGAAGCTTTCTGGGACATTTCATTGCAGTGACAGGGACAAGCAACATCGGCAAGATGAAAGATGCTGGGATTGTCCGGCACAAGTTAGCAGTCGAGCTTGACGGACAGCAGCGAGGGAATAGCCAGAGCAGGCTGGTCATTGGACAGTCGGCGGGTAATTTGGCTGAGCTGGCGCGCCTCTGCTCCCCGGGGAACGCTGCGTGTGCACATAAAGAGACCATCACACACAACTGCCGGGCGTTGAGTGACGGTTTTGTTAGCGCGTTTGTGCTCACCTAATCGCTCGATCTGTGTCCGCTGTGATGTGCAACTTGTATGTATGTGTGTGCGTGTCCGTATGTTCGGGTTTGATTCTGAATGTGTTTGTTTGTGTTTGATTCTGTTTGTGTATGTTTGTGCTTGTGTGTGTGTGTGTGTACGACAATACGAAAGGTTGAATAATTCCCTTTGAAAATCACAGTGTTCTATGGGGCCTTTCATAAATTAATCAGGAGACAGACACAAACAGTATAGGTTAGTTAATGCAGTCAGGCACTGTTTCGTTTCAAGCACGAGCTATTCAGATCTTTAGCACACTCACAGTTTAAAGTTTTATTTCAGTAGAAAATGTAATGTTTTTATGCTTACGTGTTTTCAAGTTGTCTTTCTATATTTTCTCTGATTTGTTTTTGGGTTGCATTGGCGACTTAAATAAGGTCACATATTGTTATATTTTTAATTTATTTATTGAGTTATTTTTATTTTGCTTATTATCATTATACGTTTTAAGTTGAATTTGCGTTACAATATTATCTCCCCGAAAAATACGTTTGCTTATAGAAATATCATTTTCTCTTATAGTAATCACCCTGTATTTGTGTATTTTGTAAAATAAATATACATACGTTCCAGGTGTTTTAAGTTGATCTTACCTTCTCAAAATTCTCACCACTCAAAATCCGAAAAATAGAGCGGTTCTCTGATTGAACGACACTACGGGGGAAGGTTTGAAGGGGGAAGGTTTGAAGGGGGAAGGTTTGAAGGGGGAGGCTTCTCCTACCGTCGATCTGTCTTCTTGGTATTACTTGATCTGTCCTCGGCTTTTGATCTTGTTATTCACCCTATTATTATTCGTGATCTTTCCTGTTTGGGTTTATCTTCTTCCGCCCTTTCTCTTCTGAAATCTTACCTCACTGATCGTAGTTACTCAGTTTACTTCAATTCCTCCACCTCTGCTCACTTCCCTCTTTGATCTGGTGTTCCCCAAGGTTCCGTGCTTGGCCCACTATTATTTAATCTTAATATGTCTTCTCTTTGCCCTGTTCTTCGAAAACATTCCAATACTTTCAAAATTTATGCCGGTGTCATTCAATTCCTCATTCCTGTCACTCCTGATACTCCCTCCTTTCTCTCTGATATACTTTCTGAAATTTCCTCATGGATCGCCTCTCGGCAGCTGTACTTGAATACTTCTAAGTCTGAGTTCATCGTCCCCCATCCACCCCGTATCTCACCTCCTATCCTCCCATTTCCTATCTCTACTGCTGTTCGCAGCCTCGGCTCTATCTTTGTCTCTTCGCTCTCCTGCTTTGACAATATCGTTTCTGTCGCTCGCACTTGTCTTATTATGCGCTCTCTCTACCCTATACGTCCCTATCTTGATTAATATTCCTCCATCACTCTTGTTCATACTCTCATTTTTTCCAGGTTAGACTACTGCAACTCACTTTACTCTAGTGCTCTTCGTTCTCATCTCTTAATCCTTCAGCGTGTGATCAACCAATCTTGTCGATTTGTCTTTCATCCTACCTTTTCTCGCCACACGTCTCACCTACTTTTTCAACTCCACTGGCTTCCTATCATCCCAGGAATTCATTTTCGCTTTTGCTCTCTCATTTACAAGCCCCTGCATGATCCTCACCAGCCTTCTTATCTTGCTAATCTTCTGTCTCCCACTGACTCACACTCTTCTCGTCGCCTTCTTCCTCTCGCTTGTCCTCGTGCATCTAAAGAATCTTCCTGGTCCTCTAAATCAGTGCTACTCAAAGTGTGGTACGCGTACCGGTGACGGTACGCGAGCCATCGTCTACCGGTACGTGGAGATTTTCCAGAAAAGAAAGAAACAGTAGTCAAACTCCATGCCACGGTGAAATGTCAACTTACTTTTATTATGTATTCATTATATTTTTCCTGTATATATGAATATTACTATTATTCTACTATTATTATTAATATATGAATATTACTATTACTATTTACTGAATATTCAGTTTGACTACTGTTTCTTTCTTTTCTGGAAAATCTCCACGTACCGGTAGACGATGGCTCGCGTACCGTCACCGGTACGCGTACCACACTTTGAGTAGCACTGCTCTAAATCGTACTTATTTTACGCTCCTCGCTTTTATAATTCTCTTCCTTCTCATATCATCCGCGCCTCTACATTTTGGTCATTCCGCCGTCGGCTTCGCCTTTACCTTTTCGACATTTCATTTGATCCCGTCTCTCACTGTCTCTCTCCTTTCGCCTCTGTGACATTGTTTCAACTATTTCTCCGTGTCATGATTGTTTCAATTCTCCTCGTTGTCATATTTTTCCCTGTCTTGAGCACAGTTGCTGCTTCCTTTTCTGTATTCTATTGTGAATGTTATCTGTAGTATTCAATTCTCTGTCGAGTTTATTGTTTGAATATACCACTTGATTTTTGGAACTGTTCTCTTTGTGCTTGTACTTGCTACTTACTCATTTTGGTTTGTTTTGTGACCTCCCTCTCTTTTACCTGCTCATTTCTCCCTTATTCTTAATAATTGTCGTTTTACCACAATTGATATTTGCCGTTTTTCGCGCTTGTGTTTTTCCGGCGCTATATCAAATAAACGTTGTCGTTATTGTCGTTGTCAGCTCCAAAACGGCATGCCGCTCAAATATAGGTTTTACGGTAATATTATAATTAGCTAGGGCATCAAGGGTGTTCGTTATCAAAGCTTCCATTAGCAATTGTGTCTGCTGTGGTCAATTTTGACGTTATGATTCAGATGCCACACGAATGAGCCATTTGTTTAGTTTTTGAGTTTGCTTGATTCGATCAATGAATTACCACTGGCTCACATTTGTCACCGTTTTTTTGTTCATGCTGGATCGCTTGTGTGTGTGTGTGTGTGTGTGTGTGTGTGTGTGTGTGTGTGTGTGTGTGTGAGTGTGTGTGTGTGTGTGTGTGCACGTGCGAGTGTTGTGTTTGACACCACTAATAGCTTTTTGTTGCGAGTGACAGTGTGTTGATTAGCTGTCGTGGCGCGAGTCTGCATGTATCCCATGTATATACATTGCCGGGTTGTGAACAGTTGGTTGTCGTGCCTGTCGTGTTGGTGTCAGTTCATGTTTGTGACAGTGCAGTCTGTTGTCGCGCAGGCAACACAATGACAGCGCGTGCAACACAATTGTCGCCGGCATCCACCGAGAATGTCATCAACGTCGACAAAGTGGACCCGCCATCATTGAGCCATCTAGCTTCACTGCTGGACATGCAGTGCAACAGCATATCAGAGCCACATCAAACATGATGATTGGCCGTCTCCAACACTCAACCACCTGGCGTGCACAAATGCATATGCAGTGTGCACGCTAGTCTGCCTGTATGTGTGTGTATGTGTGTGTGATTTCGTGTCTGTATGTGCATTCTCGTGTATGTGCGTGTGCTATAATTGCACGCATAATGTGTATATGCCAAGAACAGCGTGCACAATTATGTGGATAACGCAAATATTTATACCTACATAAAATCACATACAATTTTGAGGCCACCAAGGTCAATACTTGGCGGTCTTTATTGATTGGTCACAGTGATGGCGCCAGGATTTTTCCGATGAGGGGGCTGAGGGTGGCTAAGGAAAAAGTTGTGGGAGCTTGGCATAACATGAAGAGTTTCACTTCAACGCTGATTACATAATTTTATAATAAGGAACTGGGGCACACCGATTTAGTCCTCGAACTTGAACCAAATTTACAGGGCTTAATTTACAGTGGTAAGAAATTTTAATGTCCATGATTATGATTTCTGGGGGGATTAGGGGGGCTTGCCATATTTAGGGGAGCTTCTGAAAATTATGTTATTTAATGTGTTTATCACATATTTGTTAGAGTTAATTGTGTGATAAAATGTGTTTGTGTATGGTGGATAGATGTGCATATGTGGCATTTATGCACTCATATTTTGCTTTGAAAGCTTATCGCCATATCGTGATGAACTTATGCCAAGTTAAATTACAAATATGTTTAACCATTGGTCATTGTCGCATAATGATTGTTCCTTCTTTTTGCAGGTATTCAATTAAATAATTGATTGAATATCATTGGTACTATTCAATCATTCAATGTTGATGCAATACCATCATCTCGACGAATTTTGTACTGGCTTTGTTTTGTTCTGCTTTTTTGTATGCTGCGGGCAATAAACTACGAACTATGAAGACTGACACAAAAATACACACACACACACACACACACACACACACACACACACACACACACACACAAACACACACAAACACACACACAAACACACACACAAACACACATACACACAAACACACATACACACAAACACATTAACCATACAGTGAGACATTCAGTCGTGAAAAAGCATACATTCGTGCGAGTCACAGGCGGCAGTGCGTGTGTGTGCAGGAATGCATGATCACAACTGCACTGGCTGTGTCTTGTGTGGCGTGATTGTGCGCGCATGTGTCGCTGCATTTGCATGTGAATGGCGTCGGTCGTTTAGAACAATGGTGATATCTAGAATAACGCCGGTCGTGGCCGATTGAATGCCGCCTTTATGCTGGGCTGCTTGTCGGCCGGCCGCCCTGTGGCCTGCCCGCGCACCGGCCGTGTGCACGTGACTCGCCTGCTAACACACCTCGTGCGACATCACAGCAGCCGTCATCTTGACTGTCTCGCTCTCTCCTTGCTTCACGCCGACACACACTAACACACGCACACAACACTGACACACACTGACACACACACACTGACACACACACACGCACACACACAACACTGACATACAACACTGACACACACACACTGACACAACACTGACACAACACTGACACACACACTCAACACTGACACACACACTGACACTCAACACTGACACACTGACACACACAACACTGACACACACACACTGACACACAACACTGGCACACACACAACACTGACACACACACACACACACTGGCACACACACAACACTGACACACATACACACACACACACACACTGACACACTGACACACACAACACTGACACACACACACTGACACACAACACTGGCACACACACAACACTGACACACACACACACACACACACACTGGCACACACACAACACTGACACACACACACACACACACACACACTGACACACACAACACTGACACACACAAGCATATACACACACATATATATACGCACACATATACAGACCAGCACACACAACACTGACACACACAACACACACACGTACATACCAACACATACAAATGTATATACAGTCATACACACATATACTTACATACATGTGCATGCACTCATACGCACATAAGCGTACGCAAACACACACACACACACATATTATTTTGGTGTATTATTGTGTGTTTGTTGAGTCCACTATTGTGTATTGTGTTCACAAATACTGCTGATGTCACAAAATTATCGCTGTGTTAAAAATTCTGCGTTATGCTTAAATGTTTCATCTGATAATTAATGAGGTTTTTATATTATGAAAACAAGTTGACCAAACAGCGTCAGCTTGAACAACTTTTTTGCCCATTATGTATATTTTCTCATTTTGTACTGTGCCATGTGCTGTGGGCAATACACTAACACACACACACACACAGACACACACACACACACACACACACACACACACACACACACACACACACACACACACACACACACATACATACATGCACACCTCATGCCCATAGACAATATAAAAAATTATGCCACCTGTTGTTTTTGTTTAAAACAGATTCAGTTTTTAGCAAAAAAACGGTTCTCAAACACTGCCTTATTACACAATGATAAACTCAATAATTGAATGCAAAGCTGTATTGTACATAGAAGTGCCGCACAGTACCGTGCAAGCAATGATATTAGGACTTTCAGACACATTCTAACTATTTTATTGTGCATATTTAATGATAATTCAATTTGATAGGGTCACTAATAGCATGGATAACTCATGTGTTGATAAAAATAATTCATTTAACATCCCAAATATATAATTTCCATACTTTGAATTATTTGCATGACTCATTAAAAAAAACAAAAAACGTGTTTTTTTGGTCGAGTTTTTTTTTGGAAAAAACAATTTTTTTAGTTCGCATCTCTAGGTGCAACAGCAGCCTCCAATTACGTCATCACGGCAGCTACGTTAAAAGAATGAAACGTGCAAGCAACACTATGACAGGTGCATCTGGTATTGTAACCCTGGCTTTGTCTCATTCTCATTATCCCTGTGTGTGTTACTTGATACACACTGTGAGTAGACAAACATTATGTCTAGTGGTTACCAGACCCGCTCTCCGAACATCCATCCGTCCGTTTGTATGCTTGTCTGTGTGTCTGCATGAGTTTACAACCTGTTTGTTCACTCTACACTTTGTGCACACACTGCGTGGTAGAGGGAGTGTGACCCCCAACTCAGTGGGAGAAGAATGAGCCCTCATTGTGTGTTCCCCATCCACCCGTGGCTCACTTCATTCTTCGAGAATAATGGCTCAAGATGTTCGCAAGTGTTCACATCTGGAGACGTCTTGTGTATCCCCCATGTGCTCAGACACATGTGTACAGTCAAATGGAGCCATATGGACGCAGTGGTCTGCTGGCTAGAGTCACACAATCTATCTTTATTTACCATTTTTGCCAACATTATCATATGAATGACACCACCCACTTCAACCAGCAAATTGTCTAAGCTCTAACAAAATTCACGCGTCGAAAATTAGCGTGTTCAATCATGTTTCAATTTAATAAATTAAGTGAGATATTAAATTTCATGAAATTATACAAGTGTGGTGATTTTTTGAGAAATGAAAACAATTTAGCGGCATTTAAAGTGTAATACCTGGCTGTATTCAGTGAGATGATGAACATTTGTGTCGATTTGTGATTGTACATGCTTACATTTGGGTTTTCACGCTTTTATACCGCGGTCGAGCATAGATTGATACAATCAGCTCCTGATTGTGTATATTACACGATCACTCACCTGACAAGGATGACATTGTTTCATTGCTGATATAAAACAATATTATTGTTTGTTTGCTTGCTGTTTTGCTCGTTGCTTGTTGCATTGCTTCATTGTAGGAAAATTGATTGTCGGCATGAGAACAAACTAGCAGGACGAGATAGGGCAAGTGATGTGAGCTAAGAGAGTAAGAAAGTAGATATAGAAAGGAGAGTGGGCGAGTTTATAAGCAGCAGGTTTTCGAGCGAATGCGGCTGAAAGCAGGTAGTCAGACAAATTGACGAATATGAACTAGCGTGGACGTTGGTGGGAGAAACGTTAGCATAAAACGACAGGCAAGATGTATGGCTACATTACAGCACGCACATTTTACTGGTGATTGAGCACTGGTGCTGAGGGTCATTGACAGTGTTCTGTTACAGCAGTTAGAGGTAGTGTAATCAGTGTCTTAGTTGGTGTTTGTTTGCAGAGATGACTGTTTGTGACGCGTGTGCATGTGTCGCTGACGTCGACTGAGCTTCGTTCTTTGATGTCTCGCTGCCACGTCCTACACTCCCTTGAGGCAATACGGCAGCTTTGGCTGGTGTGGTGCACTCACAATGCGCAAACTTTTTCACAAACAAGTCCCGGTGCAATGTTGTCTCGGTCTTACATTGATCTGGTGAGTTTTAATGCTCGAGCTGTATGGAGGACGGGGGCACACGGATGACAAGTTAACATGTATCAAAACCGACGAATTAGCTGCTCGAAAACGTCCTCGCCATTGTGCAGATTAACACGACCGTATAATTGGCCTCTTCTAGTTGCAAACATCAAAGATCAAACGATGTTTTTCAACGAGACACTTGAGTAACATTATGAGGCAGAAGAAAACCGATCCTCGCGTGATTCAATTCAAGCGTAAGGCGCATACATTGGTTTATGAATTCTGAATGATGAGCTTGCTAATGGCTCATATTTGTATCGAGTTAATGTTTCATGCACACAAGCGCATTGATTTAAGAAAACAATATTTCCTAATAATTCTGATACATTGCTAGTCATGCAATGTTGCCACATGTATCAGAAAGACAATTGTCAAATTGCTCATCGTCATGTTCCCTTCAACAGGATAGCGTAGCGACGTGACAAATTTTACCCACGTATATTCCATAATAATTAACTTCTGCTAAATGCAAATCGCTTAATCGCATACTCCGCTTGATGTTGTATATTTCACAATCCCACTACCGCATGCTGGATATTCTATGACACCACTTGAGACATATTGAGGAATTCAGTAGCAGGCGGTGCATTAAGAGGTCACACAATTTGTACTGAATTGAAGAATGAGTGTTGTGACGACACAAGCACGATGTTATATCGGTACTTGAATTGCGTGAAAATAATATACCAAAATGAAGTAATGTTTTCACAGATTTTTATTGATAAGCTCATTACGTCAACGACAAGCTATTTGCTACTTGCTATTTGCTATTCGCTCATTTTGGTCAATTGATTATACATTGTTATCTATTATTCAACGTGTTTTAGATTACATTATATTGTTAGCACTAGTATATTGTAGAAACATTTGTCAATGCAAATATTAGCAAACTCTCACGCACTATAAAAATCCTCAAATTGAAAACTTTAAGATTAATAATTTATGCAACATTCATATAAACGACTAATATATTGATTGATACATAAAGACTGCAGAATATGTGAATAGTGAAATTATCCCATAATGGTGAGATTTTGATACGTTTAGCAAGAAATCACTGTATGTTGTTGTTGGTTTGGTTTGCATCTATCGTCAGTAATAAAAATTACCGCCCTTCTTCCATTATGATCGGTGCAACGTGTAGAAATCGCGACAGTCGGCACTTACTCCTACTAGCGATATTTTCAGCACAGTAAAGCAATGCATCAAATTTTACAACATCGTCAAGTTTTCAAATCGTTCGGCGTCATAGGGTCAATAGGGAAAATATTAAATAGTAGACTCAAAATTATATACTATGATTTAAAATGGTTCAAAATAAATTGTCTAAGATTTTTGGTAAGTATAATAGCAAAGAAAATGAGTAAGTGTATGGAAATTCAATATATTTACATGCTTCATATCACGTGTCATAAGTGGTGTGTGAACTACGTTTGTCTTGGATACGCTTGCGTTGCGTTGTTTATTCGTTTGCTTTTTCGGTACATTCATAATTGCTTGTAGTGGAATATTTCATGAATTGAACCACACATTCATTACGTAAATAAGAATAAATAGCGGTTTATAACTCTTAATATTGTTACGCTAGGATTTCTCAGTTTCGAGCTTTATTCATTGGGCGCAGAATTTCATTGGGCGAATTCTACAATCCCACAGCCCCTGTCCACCCAGCAGAAAATGATGGTACCAGATATCAGTCATGAGTTGTGCCATGCATTCTGGGGAGGTGGCCCTCTCTAATACGTCTTACGTCCTTGTGGCGCCATAGCGTGGAGAGGGTCGGTTCTGCGGCGGCAGCGAGCTGCACGGGTCACGCCTGTGTGTTCATAAGCTTCGGCTTCTTCCCGTGTAGCAGCTGCCACTTTGGCATTTATTTAGTTTAAAGTACCGTACTTAATGCTACTTTGAACTTTGTCATACTGATGAAGCACTTTCGATTCGATTATGACGGATAATAGTGGCTTGGGCATAGTTTGATCAGCGGCATTCATCTTCTACGATTGATTCGGGACAAATGTTTCTATCGGTGATGAACTGTTGATGTATGTTCGCTAATGGGTTACTTGTATTGTTACTAGTTCAATTAATACTCTTGTTTTTTGGAAACTAACGCATCACTTGCTAACTCGCCGCTTCAACCATCGTCCATTTTAATTAGTAGGGCTTAAGTTGGTATAAATTAATATTTTCTGGTTCTCTAGATGTTTACAATGGATAATTGTGATTGATTTGTGATGGCTTGGTTATAACACTGATTCAATTCTAACGTGTGAGCTAAAAAGCCAGCCAAAATCCCTGATTTTGGGTTGTTGACGGCTGGGCAGAAGTGGCTACAGTGTTGTACTGTGAACACTAATGTAATTCCAGTGGTGAGCACTGTACTGTATTGCCATCACTTATTCATGGGTTCAGTTCAGTTCAGCATGCACGCTTCACATCATCACATTTCTCGTGCACTGATGCTGCTCACAATGTATCAGTTTCGGAACTAGCTGCTCCATGTATGCGCTTTTATTTAAGTTTTCGCTATTTTGTGCTGTCACCCTGCTTTGTGAGGATTATTTCGGTGTTCGATGAGCGATATGAACCATGACACTGACTTCTGGCTGTGGTTGTGCTGTTCTGCGATTGTGTTTCGCCAGGTGATCATTGATGTTTCATTGTTGGCAGATTTATTCGAGCCACTCTTTATTGCCTCAAATGCTTTGTCCCGGCTTTCTATTCGTCTGCGTGATGGTGAGTGCTTTTGAATGCCTATTATGTGTCAATGTGTGGATTTTGCAACATTCAGCCACTGTATCTGCTGGTTGTATTTACAGTATATGTGTATATTTGATCTATATCTACAGTGTGTCTGTCGTGCTGATTTTCTTCGACCGAGTGTATTTGACAGTTCAGGCTTTGGTGTAAGTCGTTCATACTGTTCGCCGCGTATACACGGGGTCTTATTACTTTCTAGCTTTGTGCGAGTATGTTCATATTGGTATTATTGTGCTAGTTTGTGCGCTACATCCAGACATATCTGCTGTGTATCAGCGATTGCGACGCGGCAATTGTAACTGAAACTTGAGATCAGCTACTTCCACTGTGTCGGCGCAAGTGAAAGTGCACAAGAAGCTGATGTTGTCGGGTTTTGGTCAGCGTGGATATGCAGTGGATATAATATGTGATACTCGTGCTTCTTATATGCTAGTACTGTCACAAGTCACTAGCAATCACTTTTGTTCACGTTCATTGTTGTCGCTAGAAACGACAATATACCGATAAATATACACACACATTTGTCTTTCTCTCCGACATTTTATTCCTAATTGGCCAACCTTTCCTCTTCCCACCAGTGAGGGGTTCTCCACTTCCCACCAGTGAGCAGTTCTCCTCTTCCCATCAGTGAGCAGTTCTCGTCTTCCCACCAGTGAGGTTTAGATTTAGATTATGTCAGGTTTAGATTATTTCACGGCGGTCAAAATCACAAACCTCAATTCAACTCATTCTACACTATTGCTCCGTAAGGCCGGGTGTTGTATCGGGTGCCTGCCAATTTGATGTGGACAATTACACATCTACATTTTGCTAGAGGTACAAGGGAAGCCGTGGAATGAGGCGTTCATCAAGAATTTTCACTATATCCCTTCTTACACTCGGGGGTTGTACACTGGAGAAACATGATGATGATGATGATGACGGGAATGTACTGTGATCTGGTACTATTCATCATTGTTATTCTATCTGCTGCTTGCGGTCGCTCAAATATTGTGCTAGAAGGCTACATCGTCGTATCGGATATTTAGGGAATTATGAGTAATGTGGCCCGATTATGCTGAGGCTTTATGCCAGTTTATAAAACGGCTGCTACTCGTTATAGCACATGATTTTGCACTGTTTTGAATATCTCGTATTTCAAGGACAAGGACATAGTTCATGCATTGTATTCATGCGTTGGTACAATTAGCTGTGCGTGTTGCAGATGTTTGTGACGTCATCGGCAGTGGGTCAGCGTGACGTCACAGGTGGTGGTCTTTTGAGTGTTGAAGTGTTGCACAGTTTGGACGACCAGGGCTTGCGCTATTCTCCCCGCGGCCTGCTTTCACTGGACACCGACACCAGCGCCACCTATCGGCCGACCGACGCACTGTCGCACGATGACGTCACACAGTTGCGAGTGAGTGGTCCGCTATCGTTTGGCAGTCAGACATACCTGTGTATCGGTCACACTCATGTAGCGACTGTGTGTATTGTTTTCCAGTGAGGCATGCTAGGTGAATATGTGTAGTTTGTATTGCACTTGTGTGGGCTGAACTGTCTGGTCGTGTTATGACGTATGTGTTATGACGTGTTGACAGCGGCTGGTTCAACGAGACGGTTATTACCGAGTGCAGTTGAGAGGCCAGTACCAAGACGGCTCCCTGCTGCAACTCAACTCGTTCTGCAAGGCCGTGAGTATCAGCTAGCATTTGGCCACATATTCTGCTAGTGTATCAGTGTCGTGCGTTCTCATACTGTTTGATATACTGTTTGCTATACACTGTTGCTATTTTATTATCTGTTATGTTGTTTTGAGCAGCACAAACGGCTTATTTCACATAGGCTGTCGCAGTGATATGCGTTCGCAGAATCCAGCTGGTGTTCTGTGTGTTTGTATGCGGGTAATTTTGTGCATCTCTTTATTGCCGCTTGAATGGATAATTATGTGTGTATGTATGTGTGTGTGTCTCAGAGTCAGT
>OU696576.1:17500-175000 GCA_916048095.2 Sacculina carcini | reverse complement strand
ATGTGAGTGTTTCCATTTTCGGCTCACTTGCTAAGTCTCGCTGTGATTGCCCCAGTGTTGTCTATTGTGCGCTGTTATCAATATGCCAGTATTCATGTGGTCATACGGAGAAACACGCAGCCGTCATTACACGCACTACAGCTGCATTATGCTTATTTGCAACTGCAGATACATTCACAGACTGAACACGCACATAGTAGCATCTATACCATTTGCATTTTTATTTGCTCAATTTGTATTTTGAATTATTCCAAGTGAGTTATTCATACATAAACATCAATATTCAAAATGTTTTGCATATTTTCTACATAATCAATTTATCAGTTAGTGGGATCGTTTTATGAATGTTTCATTTAAGTTTAACTTATTCTATATTCAATGAATAGTCTTAAATACATTGTGAAATATTCTGCTAATATTTGTACTCATTTTTTAAAATATGCAGTTTTTCCATATACTTTATTATAAAACATTTGTTGAAAATTGTAATAAAATATTTATCATTACAGACATTCACAAACTACTGCATAAACATTCATCAATAAATGCAATGCATAACGGCTAGAATTAATTCGATAATATAATATTTGTATGAATTCTCTTAATGATTGATAGATTAATATATTAAAAGCTGACAAATAGATAAGCATACCAAATATGTACTGGTGTAGAAGATGATTAACATTGACCTGCATATACAAAGAAAACGTTTGGATTAATTCAAAATGCAAATTGAGCAAATCAAAATGCAAATTGAGCAAATCAAAATGCAAATGGATTAATTCAAAATGCAAATGGTAGAGTGGTTTCGTGTGGAGATGTCGCACTTGTGCCGGTTACAGTGAAAGATGGCGTGGTACGGAACACGCCACATATACATTATTGCCTGCTGTGGTTTGTCTGAACAGTGGATGTATATCATTCCCACTGTGTTGGCGTTCATGATTATCGGAGGCGGCGAACAGACGGACAATTCGAGGAGATGATTGCCAGGCACAATAACGGACTCATCATTTCAAGGCGAGGTCTGATCTGTATTCAGAATATGTTGTGCATCAAAGCATTGACCATTTTCTACTGCAGTCAATTCGCAGTGTACTTTTGTGACAATTGTGTGGTTGAGAGGGATCTCTATCTGGTGTGCATGCTATTTCTCATGCTTCATATTGCAATCTACCTAGCATGCAACATGCAGCAATGTATGTGTTTTGTCTGGTGTTGTGATTTTGGTGCTGAAATTTTCTCTCTATGTACTGTCATCTTTTTGTTTTAGGATTATTATCTTATTTGTTGTGTGTTGAGCGGTGAATAATGGTTGCCCGTGTTTTCTCGCATGACATTAGTTCTATACAGTTGGCTGTTTGTTCTTGTGTCCACCCAACGCAATAACTTCTTCGCTGTCACTAGAAATCATTGATGTGTGAAGCATGACGGACATGCAGTCATGCTTATTCACAGCCATAGATGGTGCTAGCAGAAATTCTCCATCTATTCAATGAAGGCAAACTGAAAGCAAGTGTCGAATATTTGGATTGCTAATAAAAGTAAATATGTCGAGTGTGAAATTGTGTTTTGTACGAAGCTGTTAATTGGACGAGTGCAGGTGTATTATCCAATTATTAGCGTTGAAGTGTCGGAGCGACGGGGAGCAAACATGAGATGTGCTTGCACTGATAACATAACTACACATCAGGTACAACAACTACGCATAATTCACGACATAACTACGCATAAGAACTAACTGAACGAGACCTAAACCTAGACTGACTAGATTGCTTAGCCCGACCCCGATTGATTTCACGTCACCATCATGAGGTACTCGTCACGACACATAATGTGATAGCTGCGCCATCTTTAAGAAATGAATCACAAAAGGTCGCTACACTCAAAACGCTCATTACCCATTGGCCGGCAGTGATAAAAAATATATAACCAATTTCAACCAATTTTTTCGCATGATTGCTTCTTGATATGATGAATATAATTCATTTGCTATAATATTTGGTCCTTGCACTTATGATATTGTATTTCAAATAATTACTTAAGCGTTTTTAACTAGTCCTAATATACAGTGCCGGCACCAGGGGGGGGGCGATGGAGCCCCCTAAAAATATGCCAAGTCCCCCCAAAAATCATAATCATGAACATTAAAATTTCTTACCACTGTAAATGAAGTCCTGTAATTTTGGTTCAAGTTCGAGGACTCGATCAGTGTGTTCCAGTCCCTTATCAAATTATGCAGTCAGCGTTCGAGTGTTGCTCTTCATGTTTCGCCAAGCCCCCTCAACTTTTTCCTTAGCCCCCCCCCCCCCCCCCCCATCCTGGAAAAATCCTGGCGCCGCCACTGCTAATAGAGCATTGAAGTAGACCATTTTTACCCTTTTTCGCTGGTTCTCTTTGTTGACACACCGTAGACACACGACCTCGAGTAGAAAAAAATGGTTGTAATTATGTATGTATTGCCTCATACCGCTTCACAACAAATTCCAATGCTCTAATAATTATAACTTCTGTATGGGAGCGATTTTCATTCAGTGATCTATAAATATATCACTGCCGGTTTACGGTCATAATGGCACCAACTCCATGCGTTAGAGGAAATAGTTTCACCGCACAAAATGTAACAAAAAAGAAGAAAAACTAGTCTAATAATGAAAATATATGCTCCTGTCGGTTTTTTCAAGACTTTCGAGCAGCGGCGGTACCAAGGGGGGACTTGGAGGGGCTGAAATTCCCCAAAATATGCCAACCCCTCTGAGCACACCAAAAATCATGACCATGAACATTTCGAGAGTAGTTATTCATGTTTCCCAAAGCCCCCGCATCTTTTTCCTTAGCCCCTCTCAGTCCCCTACCGGAAAAATCCTGGCGCCGCCACTACCTTCGAGTATATACAATAGTTTCAATTCAGGTCCAGATGGTCCGTATCGGAACACGAAACCGACTTTTCGAGCTGTCTGTCGGTAATTATTGACGTCGTATGATAGGAACGAATGTATGATTGAAACACTGCCTACACAGCGTAGTGTTTGCACACTTTCCGTAATTGGACAGCGGGCTCGACTTGCAACGGGTCTCTGACATCGCCGTTTCTGTTCACGTACGAGGCGAATATGGTCGATGCTGGAGTCCAGCGGAGGCTGCGCTGCCAGTCCAACGCGAGAAGCGATCTGGACCCGTGAGATGATTGAGTCCTTGCCATGGGTGATCTTCATATACGAGACCGCCACCGCGCGCGTGAAGTCGAGGAGCGGTAGCTATTCCGGATTCTCAACTAAGCTTCCTGTGGAGGAACCAAGAGCTCACCAACCTCATCTGGATCGCGCCCATCAGAAGAGAGAAGTAGCATTTTTTCTCCGATTCCAATCACAAAGTGTGCCATCATCTAATCATGGTGGTCCACGACCCCATATTACTGGTTTACTTGGAGATGACGCGGAGCATATCGATCTCCACGGAGCTAAAGACGTTTGGATAAGGATATATGCACTCATGTAAATTTGCTCCTGCTTCAGTCCCACTCTCTTTCTCTTTCCCAACTAACATAGCCTAACTAACCTGACTAACCTAGGCTAACCTAGGCTAACTAGGCTAACTAGGCTAACCTAGGCTAACTAGGCTAACCTAGGCTAACCTAGCCTACATAACCAAACATAGAAAAAGAGACCCGGAACTGAAGTGGTACCAAACGTACCTAGGACATAACAGCATATTTGCCGACCTTCACCTTCTCGTCGCGGCTAAACCGCAGCGCCTTCACTGTGGAGCATACCTTGGAATAGTTCGTCGCCATGTGAGCGAAGCTGTTGTCGTTCCACTTGACAAAAATAATATGGTTCTTTTAGTCGAATTTCTGCTTCAAAGAGTCTCAGAGGTGAACAATTTGTCGAAGGTGAGCTCTTTCCCTTTAGCGATGTTGACCTGGGAGACGGGACTGAGGACTCGGGATCCGTGCTGAGCGACCCTGCTCCTTGTCCTGATACAAAGATGAAGCGTAGATGTTTACGTCGGAGGCGCACAAGGACCATAACTTGTATCCGAATCGAATGTGTTTACCTCGAATGAACTGCTTCAGGTCGTGATGGCCGTAATACTTTATGATCATCTCATCGATTGAAAGTCTTGGAGAACCCCCCCAATGCCAACCTCAGCTTAGGGGAATATCAGCCTCAACCTCTTCGACATCGAAGCCAAGGTCGTCCAGGAAGGCCACAACCTCATTCATAGTTAGATCACAGTGTCGCATTACATTGTGGATTCAAAGCCGGACAAAGTTCTGCTCGGTATGAACCGTGCGAATGTGCACTGTCTGCCTGCCTTATATCAGTCCCGTTGTTTGTCTTTGCAGGACGTTCACAAACTCACACCAAACTTCAATCACGCTGTAGACTTACAAACTTTGAAGCTGCCACTCAGGGTAGAGCGAAAAGACTACATTATACCAACCAGGACGGAATATTGTTCATAATACTGCTCTAGTACCAAAGTGGAGAGGAGAAAGGAACTACGGATAACTCCATTTCGAGTAACTTTTGTAACACTCAGTGAATACGGCAATAATATTTGTATTCTGAAACGCAAGACTAATATGGGTCATTCAGGAATATGTATAATTTTCCGATGTTCTATGTATTCGGTCATAATATGCCCCGCCCTGTGCTGTTTGTTAGTGTTTGCCAAATCAGACCTGGTTGTCTAGAACGATGGTGCTGCTGAACAAGTTATTGCTCCTCTGCAGCTGGTCGACGTGTCTTTTATTCTTAGCGTTTTTATTCTCACCCATCTTGTTGCTCTCGGACCCAATGGTACGCTCATTTTGCGTGTTTGTGTGTGTGTGAGAGAATCGCGTCGCGTTCACAGAAGTTCACAGAAAGAGATAAACGTAATACTCCTTTAATAAGGATGTCAATGTTTGTAATTACTAGGGCTGTCAAAAGTTAATAAGGTTAGTGTTTCACCTTAAGGTCACTTTTTCATAAGTTACCTAAAACTGCATGAAAAAGTTGTGTACGATAATTATTAAAAAGTTATTAGGTTACCAAAAGTTACTTTTTATCTTTAGGCTACTTTTTTATCGTCATGTTACCTTTTGTTATTTTTCTTGTTATTAGGTAAGTTCACCACGAAGTTTGGTGACTTTTTGCAGATAAGAGACACAAAAACGGTATAAATTAGGATAAAATATGAAAACGGATATAATATCAGGTATGAAGATCAAGAAATGTAAAAATTTATGCTGTTAGGATTTAGCAATTGATCTTCACCTTGATATCTGTGCTACTAGATATTTACACGTTTTTGGGTACGCAGGACAGTTCCAATTTAGGAAATGTTCTATAGTTACATTCCATTTTAGGAAATGTCCACGAATCGGAGGGTGTCGTGAGATGTTACGTGACAACATGAGATAGCGCCACTTTCCCACGTTTGAGATCTAACGACGAAACAGTGCCACCTTATAATAAGACTGTATATACAGGGTGCTTGCATGAAGACGGGGGTATTGTCACATGCAGCGTGATACACATGCATATAGTATGCATATATGCAGTGACACACATGTAT
Organism: Sacculina carcini; assembly: GCA_916048095.2. NCBI lineage: Eukaryota > Metazoa > Arthropoda > Thecostraca > Sacculinidae > Sacculina > Sacculina carcini. The sequence goes on along the minus strand of OU696576.1, from coordinate 169,435 downwards.
ATAGCGTTTGGTAGTCCTTGGCTCACTCAAATATTCAATCTGTAGCACGTGCTTTTTTGATAGGGTCGCCTCAAAAAAGTCCCACTGAAACAATATGAAGGACATTGTTGCTATCATTACTAAACACAATCACATTTGCAAGTAGTGTATTTCACCTTTGTATGAGCTTTTCACTTATGAATTACATTTTGATGGTTATGCTCCTCTTTGCAATGTTAACCAAATAATGTTAAGTCACTTTTGGTGGTTTGTTGTAAAAATGATGCCATATCGGAGAGGGTGGAAAATGGTACCAACACGGAGAGAGGATGGAAAAGAGCGACTGGTGTATTTTCTTCCTTGAGAAATGTAAAAAGAAATTGACATTTTTTGATGGATCATATGCTATTCTTAGTCTACCTTTTATCGAAAATATAGTGGCATTTTCTGATTTTAGGCTACTTTTTTGACAGCCCTAGTAATGACTTACATTGTGGTCAAACCATTTTCTTAATTGGTTTGACATTGGTTCAAAAAAACATTCTGCAAACGATTTCAATGTTTGAAAGATTAACATGTTACAACGCCACAATAATATAAATTTTATACACCGCATAAACGCCATGCTATTCAGGACATCACAAATTGCACAAGTGTATTATGAAGTTAAACCCATAAAAATATAGCGGAATTAACATGATATTGCAAACGGTTAACCAATGCACACAATTGTGAAATGATCCGTCAACAGAAACGTTGACAAACAATACATATTGAGCACTGCGCAGAATCGAACACTGCCATCGTCACACGCAGCCAACTGAAGACAAGGAATTTTCCCCACCAATACACACCATAAATGGGGAGAAGGATAAGAGATAGATCATATATAAATAAAATAAATGGTATATATATATATATATATTAATAATAATGAAAAATAACCCATCAGAGTATTGCATGCATTGAAAAGCTAGTGAACACCAATGTTTCCAATGAACAATGGATTGAAAGTTCACTCAGGTAAACTATGAGTCGCTGATACTAGATCTACTGATGTAAGGAAAGTGTAGTTGAAAACCAATTTCAACGTCGTCTCTCTGCAGCTAATGCTGCTTACAATCTGTGATGACCTGGCCAGGTGTAATAGTCATGAATTCCATGCTATAGAGACAAAACCTGCCTCGGAAAGCGACAAAACCACGGCTGAGACAATGCAGTGACTTTATACGAACTGCACTTCCGTGTGACTACCGATCATCGTGTTCGGGGAGTATGTGTTATGTGCGTGTGGCATGATGAGCCGCTCAGTCACTTCGTCCAGTGCGAACATGGAACACGGAACACCTGGCATCACGTTACACTCGGACTCCTCTGCAGTGGCGACCGTGTCGCGCGAGATTGCGAGACAATATTTATCTTCACCACTCGTATTATCCTGTCACACACACACACACACACATACACACACATAGCGGATTCTAAGGGACCGAGAAGAAATTCCGCTGTTCGGAAGGTTCCTCTATTTGGAGGTGTGCTCTGCAGCCAAGACTATCAACATTTTCAATGTGTATTGTTAATTTTTCCGCAAATATTTCCTTAAATATTACCAATTTTACATATGATTCTACCATAATTTTTCATTTCCCCGGAAAATGAGCTGTGCGACGTTCCCCTCTGGACGCAATTGAATTGCGAATGTTATACGAAGGTCTATATTCCTGTACGATTCCTGTGGGGCCCCCACCAAACTGAGATTTTTAGCGGTCACCAACATTTAATTGGAGTGTAACACTTAATTGGAGGATATGTGCTCCACATATCCTCCAACTAAGTATTGCTTATATCCTCCAATTAAGAAGCGCACAGAACCACCGTTTTTGCTATTTGGAGGGCCCACTATAGATGTGTGTTTCACCTGTACAAAGTTGATTTGCTCGATGTAGGCTGCTGGAGGAGTTTGCTGTAGACTGCCAGCAACAACGGAGACATGTATATCTTGTTGATCGATTGTAGTGCCGTTTCTACGATGGTCGTTGGTATCGTCGTTGTTTTCACAGACTGGGGTTGTGATATCAGGTACGCTGGCACCAGTGTGGTTCTTGACATCACTTGCTGAAGTCGAGCTCAACCATATGTCCTGACCGTTTGAAGTGATTCCATTTAGAAGATTGTCGTCATCAACGTCACACAAGACCTTCACACAATGCCATTATACAAACTTCATCAGACACTTTTCTGTCTACACATGTTTATTATGTGTACTTCTTATCATTAGAAATATGATTGTAGAAATGATGATGCAGATGTTGATGAATGTCTGAGACACTAGTTGCTACACAGAGTCGTGCAATGATGGGCGACGCATAACTGAGATGCTTTGTCATTACATCTCTGTATCAATTGATGCGGTGATGGGACTCTGGGGAACACTGAGCTGAGCTGCTGTACCGATGATTTCTCATTGTTGCATAGTATACATTGCTTAAGATTCCTCAGATAGTCTTTCAGTAGCTTAAGACAAACACTTCAGATACTTAAATGGCTCAGTTTTTCGAGTTCAATACCATGATTAAGGGTGTTGAACGATTTTGAAGGATCAAGGAAAATTCATACTGTATTGAAAGAATATTAATATGGGAATATTAATGAGAAAATTAGTCATTGCCAATAAAGTAGAGACAATTTGGTTTACTTTTAGAATCGCCAAAATTACATCGCTCCAAAGTTCATTATCGAAGGTGTGACAAGTTTGTGAGATCAAAGTACACATGACCAAGGTGACCTGTGATATTAGCACCTTACTTGTAAGAGGCGATTGCTGTGTCTGGCTTTGACAGTCATTCTTTGTTAGCGAGTTGGCTTTGGTGTATTCATTGTTCGTGAGTTGGTTTTGGTATACAACGTTTCGTCATCAACTCCTCAACTTGAATTTACACACTTAAACTTCATCACGTCAACTTCAACTTCTCTTCGTCAACTTATCGTCTATGTCAAATCATTGTTATCGTTTTTTCAACTGGTGCATGGATGGAGGGGTGTACAAATGCCAGCGTTCCCGTAGAGAGGTCATCTTTACAACCTGTGGTGGGTGGTTCATTCTACTCTATAGTCAATGTGCTTTGGACTGAGATTTTTTCGATGTTTAATTCATTACCAGATTGAAATTTGATGATTATATTTAGGTAAAAATATATTAAAGCGGCTGAGTATGTTTGACATTGATATGTATATTCAAGAATCCACCTGGATTAAACCAAAATTTAAATGGGATGCGTTGAGAGCGAAATATATGTGATGCGTCATGAGAGTGAAATAAACCATACCAACGTATTTTGCACAGCAGTTATTGGCTTGGGCAATCAATGACCTCGTGTGGACATTCGCAAGCCAATAATTGTCCACTGCAAGCCAACAATTGGCTAGGCCAATAATTGGCTTCGTGTGACCACTAGAGATGCGACCTCAAAAAACCGACGTTTTTTTTAAAAAAAACAACGTTTTCTTGCCAAAAAAAACCGCGACCAAAAAAAACACGTTCTTTTTGGGTTTTTTTGAAGAGTCATGCAAAGAATTCAAATTATGGAAATGATATATTTGGGATGTTAAATGAATTATTTTCATCAACACATGGGTTATTCATGCTATTAGTGACCCTAACAAATTGAATTATCATTAAATATGCACACTATAATTGTTATAATGTGTCTGAAATGCCTAATATCATTGTTTGCACGGTACTGTGCGGCACTTCTATGTACAATACAGTCTTGCATTCAATTATTGAGTTAATCATTGTGTAAGAAAGCAGGGTTTGAGAACCGTTTCTTATGCTAAAATGTGAAACTGTTTTAAAAAAAAACAGGTGGCATAATTTTATTTTATTTTTTACACCTTAACTTTTTACTGCCAGAAATTAACTACGTTGGTTATAATAAGTTTCATCATTTCATTCAGCAGATCAATTATTTGCAAATATAAGAGTACAAACACTGCAAATATTTACACAAATACTACAAATATGCACACAAACTCAGTGTCCCTAATGAGACTACGAATAAAATCGAGTCGCATTAATCAGAGTGGCAATCCTAACCAGAAAAACGGAAAATATTTTCGTGTAGGAAAAAAAAACAACTGAGGAAATATATTTGATGTACAAAAAAGTATTTGAACACAAATAACTACATCAAAGAAACCATCATCCATAAAACCAGTTTTAAAAACAGGTTACTAATAAAAAAACAGTTAATTTGGTTAAACTTTCCTTGATCTGCCGCCAATTTTTTTCGCAATCTCTACATCTACGAAAACAGTTTTTCCAAGAAATATATTTTGAAAAAAAACATGGTTTAAAAGAACAGCTTAAATTAAGTGGTTTAACCAGCCGCTTATACGTACCAGCAGGCTACTTGCTATACAAAAGTTATTTGAACGTACATCAATCAAATCTATCTTACATAGATACTGTTTTAGAAAACATTGTTTCATTAAAAAGCGTTAGTTTAAATGAGCGTTTGTCAAAAAAAACACTTGACCAACCAATTAACTTGTCTTGTTCTGCTGTCAACATTTTCTGGACCTGTACATTAATAAAACGAATTTAAAACCAGTTTGAAAAACATCATTGCATTTTTTCATAAAAAACATGGTTTCTTTTAAAAAAACAAGATTATTCAATGAATTTGTTTTGTTATACTGACAAATTATTTCAAATATCCACATAATTAAAACCATCTTTAAAAACATGGGTTTTCTCAATGAAAAAAACCTAAACCACCGGACCCGGATGCACTTTCAAACAGTCTTCTGAGGTATTTATTGATAAATATTCTTGTTTTTTATACTATTATCAAATTATCTTTGAAATAAGACACGTAAAGATGTACAAAACATCAATTGAACTCATTTGTATGTACTAAAATCTAACATCCGATGACAATTGGGGCTAATTCTAAAAAAAACACAAAAAAACCTAAAAAAACATGTTTTTTTTGCAAAAAAAACCGCAACCAAAAAAAACGTTTTTTTTGCATCACTAGTGACTACGGCTTAGAGATTGTACTGCCACCAAACAACCGATGCGCCTTCCTAATCATTCCTAGTTACCGCTTTGCCTAGCAAATCAGCTGCTTAATGTACTTTCAAATGTACATTGGTGAGACAGGCGCGAGCACAGTAAGTGTTGTTGGTAATCTCTCTGATAGGGCATGCTCAAATGTTATATATCCCAATTTATAAATGATCACGTAATAGTACACATTCATATTTACTACTGACACTGTCGCACCAATACTTTTTCAAGATGCAATCGTACTCGTAATACAACCCACTTGTTCACTGCATAAATCATAGAACTCCTCATCGCGGTAATGTCGTAATCAAGCATCATGGACAACGGCTACGAGCGGATACAACAACAACAACAACAAACCTGTATTCAATATAGCGCTCAAAATAATTACAAGTGCACGACAGGCAAAATACGACCGGAGCAAGAGGAAAAATTGGGTCGATTGCGCAAATTGGGTAAACATACACAAGCTTGGTAGGACAGCGGGCTCGACTTGCAACGGGTCTCTGACATCGCCGTTGCTGTTCACGCACGAGGCGAATATGGCCGAGGTCTTCGATGCTGGAGTCCAGCGGAGGTTGCGCTGCCAGTACAACGCGATAAGCGATCTGGGCTCTTGAGATGATTGAGTCCTTGCCATGGGTGATCTTCATATACGAGACCGCCACCGCGCGCGTGAAGTCGAGGAGCGGTAGCTCTTCCGGATTCTCAACCAAGATTCTTGTGGAGGAACCAGGCGTTCACCAAGCTCATCTGGATTGCACCCATCAGAAGAGATAAGTCTATTTTTTTTCTCCGATCCCAATCACAGTGTGCCACCATCCTATCATGGTGGTCCACGACCCCATATTACTGGCTTACTTGGAGATGACGCGGAGCATATCGATCTCCACGGAGCTAAAGACGTTTGGATAAGGATATATGCACTCATGTAAATTTGCTCCTGCTTCAGTCCCGCTCTCTTTCTCTTTCCCAACTAACCTAGCCTAAATAACCTGACCTTACATAACCAAAGATAGAAAAAGAGATTCGGGACTGAAGTGGGACCAAACATATCTGGGACATAACAGCATATTTGCCGACCTTCACCCTTCACTCGGCGTGGCTGTACCGCAGCGCCTTCACTGTAGGGCGTGATTTGAAGTAGTTCGTCGCCATGTGAGCGAAGCTGTTGTCGTTCCACCTGACAACACTAATATTGTTATTTTAGTTTTATTTCAGCCTAAAAGAGTCCCAAGCCTTCATCTCTTTGTCCGACTTGAACGGAGCGTTCTTGGTTCAATTGGCGAGTATGGTTCCTGATGCACTGAGCCCCATTTTGGTCAACGAGACGAGAAGTGATGGAGAGGTGAACGATTTGTCGAAGGAGAGCTCTTTCTCTTTAGCGATGTTGACCTGGGAGACGGGACTGAGGACCACTCGAAAACCCATCGGGATCCGTGCTGAGCGACCCTGCTCCTTGTCCTGATACAAAGATGAAGGGTAGATGTTTCCGTCGGAGGCGCACAAGGACCATAACTTGTATCCGAATCGAATGGGTTTACCTTGAATGATCATCTCATCGATTGAAAGTCTTGGAACACCCCCCCCCCCCCCCCCAATGTCAACCTCAACTTAGAAGAATATCAGCCTCAACCTCATCGACATCGAAGCCAAGGTCGTCCAGGAAGGCCACAACCTCATTCATAGTTAGATCACAGTGTGCAGACATCGTATTGAAAAATAAAAACACATTTGAAAGACACCCACTATACGCGGTGTACGCTACGGCGCTCTCCGGCAGTGATCTATTTTTATATCACCCCGAAAACCATAGAAAATAACTTGGTAATTTTTTTTTCATATTTCACCATGTATAATGAACCTAAATATAACAAAAATGACTAATTTCAATTGGCCAACCTCATTAATTTTATGGTCACCGGTAAATGGGTTAATGACATCATTAATGAAATTGTGATCATTATCTGCTTTCCTTCTGAATAGTTTTATTCGCCATTTGAGTCTTGTCAAGGAGTTCGCCTGGAGTCTCGGCTGCTCGCCGTACTCCCACCATTCCCAATTTTGCTTTCTCGTTAACTCCCTTTTATCTCCTTCGGATTATCAATTTCTCTCTCCGTCCTCTCTTCACACATTTTTAACTGACACTCGCTCTTGTATAAATGATCAAATTGTTTCCTGTGTCAACATGTTGTGCGCTCTAAGAACCCTCCTCCTCCTTGGTGGTCTTCTAAATTGCAAAGCCTGCGAGCGGAGTGTCGCGCTCGTGAGCGCTCCTCGCGACGCCTTCGCAACTCTTCTTCCTGGGATCACATCTGTACTACTCGTAAACTGTTTCTCACTGAACTAGCTTCATCTGAATCTTCGTTTTTCCAATCTAAATTACACAACTTAAAAACTCACCTCATTGTCGCTGGTCCACACTGAAAGCCCTCTCAGGCCGTAACACCCAGAAGCCTTGCCAAATCACCGCTGATCAATTCGCGTCATTTTTCTCTCAGAAAATTGCCACTCTGCACTCCAAAATACCAGTAGTCTCACAACCTCTCTCTTTTCCCTCCTCTGGTAATTCACTCATCCTTTTCTCTTCTTCCACCGTACAAAGTCGTACACCGTACACCGTACAAAGTCGTCTTCTAGCCAAACTCCAACACACTAATTGTCCTTCTGACCCCATTAAATACTCTGCCCTCTCAGATTCCATTATTCTACTTGCGCCATTCTTCACACACCTAATTAAATCGTCCTTCCTTCACGGAGAATTATTGGCATCGAAACATGCTGTCATTATCCCTATACTCAAAAATCGGTTTTGGACTCATCTGCTCCCCATAATTATCGCCCTATCTCTATCCTTACACTTGCTTCCAAACTTCTCGAATCCGCCATCCGCGATCAACTCCTCCCTATCATTTTTGGTGCTCTAGATCCGTGCCATTCAGGATTTGTTGCCAAACATTCCACGGAAACACTCCTTCTCTGTCTCCAAAATGATATTTTCTCTAATTTTGCTTTCGGTAATTCTGTTCTCCTCATATCACTTGATTTTTCCTCCGCTTTTGACCTGATTGATCACTCTATTCTTTATCTGGATCTCGCACATGCCAGTCTCTCTTCTACTGCACTCTCTCTTTTTTCTTAGTATCTCATTAACCGTTCCTACTCTGTTCGCTGTAACTCCGCACTATCTGATTCTGTAAATATGACTTCTGGTGTTCCACAAAGCTCTCTCCTTGGTCCTCTCTTGTTCAACCTGTATGTATCTTCACTTTGCCCTCTTCTTCGTTCTTATCCTCTCTCCTTTCATATTTATGCGGATGACGTGCAAATATACTTCCCTATCTCACATACTTCCTCCTCTCTTGTTCCTGACCTAATCTCGCACATCTCATCTTGGACCTCATCAAGGCGGATTCTTTTGAACCCGCACAAAACTGATTTCATGGTCTTTCATCTCCCAGGCTTACTCCTCCAACTCTCAATTTATCACTCGCCTCACACATTCGGAACCTGGGTGTAGTATTTGACCCCACACTCTCTTTCACCCGAAATTTTACACTCATCACTCGCTCTTGTCGCTTTATTTTACGAATTTTTGTCCTATCCGGTCTCTCATCGATAAATCATCTGCAATTCTTCTCGTTAACGCCTCTATCTTCTTTCGTCTGGACTACTGTAATTCGTTATTTCTTCACTTGCCTCTCAAGACGATTCGCCAACTTCAATCTGTCATTAATCTTTCATGCCGCTTCGTTCTGAGACTTCCTCCAAGAACGAAGACTTCCTCCTACATCCGTCAACTTGGCTGGCTCCCTGCTCCCCTCAGAATTCGCTACAAAATTTGCTGTTTAGTTTTCAAAATTATTTAGTCTCCCTCTCCACCGTCTTACCTACGTGCACTCCTGTCACCTCAAGTGCGACCCTCATCTCGACACCCTGTCCCACTATTCTGCCCTCCCGCCATCAACGAGTCCACTTGGTCGGCCAAGTCTTACTTTTCTGCCCCTCGCCTCTACAACTCTCTACCTCCTCAGCCTCAACAAATTAGTTCCTTTGCTTTCTTTTCATCGGCTCTCCACAAACATCTTCTTGCTTCTTCTTCTGAATAAATGCGTTTCTTGTACACTTTGTTATTTTATATGTTGTTATTATTATTATTATTATTATTAATTACAGGCAAATCCAGTAGCATGGGAAGAGTGCAAGCACTATTACCACCCTAAGGTGGCCCCATGTACCGGAAGCGCCCAAAAGATTATGAGAGAAAGAGAGTTCGAAGAGAAATAAGTCTAGAAAGAGAGTTGGAAAGAAAATAATAAATAAATAACAATAAATAATAAACCATCATCCGATAACAATCCATAATGTCACTCCGCCCACGTTCCTCAATAAATAATAACAATCAACAATAAATATGTGATTCATTAAAAAACAGCCATCAATAAATAAGAATAAATATTAATAAATAAGTAATAAATAACAATCAAGAACAATACATATGATTCAAAAAAGAAACATCCAACAATAAATATAAATATGACTCAATAAGTAACAACAACACAAATAAATATGATTCAATAAACAATAACACCAATAAATATGATTCAATAAACAACAACAACAATAAATATGATTCAATAAACAGCAACAACAATAAATATGATTCAATAAACAACAACAACAATAAATATGACTCAATAAACAGCAACAACAATAAATATGATTCAATAAACAACAACAGCCAACACTGAGTAAAAGTATAATTTAATAAATAACAACAACCAATGATAAATAGTAATAAATAGAGAGTAAAATAGGAATAAATATAAATAAATAGAAAATAAATAACAATAAGCATGAATAAATAAATATGAATAAGTATACAATTAATAAGACTCAACAGTCAATTCCGCTCTTTCAGTAGCATTTCATTTACTTTGGCCTTGAATTTGTTCAAATTGCTCTGCAAGAAAGCCTCCTCCTTCAACGTGTTCCAAGTAGACACAGTGGCCGGAAGAAAGCAACGTTGGAATTGTTTTGTACGACAACGAATTGGAGCCATGCACTGGGAATGCTGTTTGGATGTAAACCGTTACCTCTGATTGCTCTTGTTTTTCTCATTTTGTGCACAGTATGTCTTTCCTTGTGCTTGTTTTTTATACGTTTGTTTTTTTCGCATGCTTTTATCTTCTATCATGTTTTTCGCGCCGTTGCATTTTATCGTGCGCTTTGTTAAATATATGTTGTTGTTGTTGTTATTACGTCTAATTCTATCTTGTCCTCTTCCCTTTCCTAGGATAGTCATACAATTGCTGATCTATGTGTTCTAATACTTTTGTGCTTAAGTGTTCCCCAAATACAAACACAAATATCAACGTGAATTCCTTGTTAAACCATACTATTTACAATATCTTTTATAACAACTACATCACAATATCGACCTACATCACAATATCTTTTATAACAACTACAACAATAAAATCACAACACCATCCTCATATCGCAACCAACAATAACCTCTTCGCGATTGCTGCGTTGTCAACAACCTTCAGTCGCAAACTTGGTTGCCACCTTGGCGGAAACACCACATCATCCCCTCCGTAGTTTCAGACATCACTTTGACATAGTCCCTCAGGAACCTCGGTGATGGTCGCATCCTCACAGTATACCGTCGCTGTGGTTCGCTGATCACACAGTCCTGATGTCTTCTCGTCGATTCGTGATCGGCCTCTTCGTCGATTTCTGGGAGGTCTTCATCAGCAGCTCCAGCCGATTGTCCGATGTAACGCGGCAGCACTTGACTGACATGACGTTTCCAATGTCCCAAATCTGTTTTGATGATATAGACGTTTCTGTATTTTCTGACAACACCATCAATCCACTTCGAACCACGCGAATAATTCCTGGCGAACACCTTCGTGTTGATGTCGAAATTTCTTTTGTTGCTAGTGAAGTATCTCGGCATCTTTTTCGACCGTGACACTAGCTGGTCCAACCCTGTCTTCTGGACTCTGCCATGAAGTAACTCCGCCGGTGATTTACCGTTCAGTCCGTCCATAGGTGACATTCGATGTCATCAGAATTGTTCTCAAAACAGCCGTTAGGTCAGGCTGGTCTTTGTGATGACAATTTTTATTTAATACTTGTTTTAAAGTTTGTACAAATCTTTCCGATTCACCATTAGACGCTGGATGGAACGGAGGAGCTGTAACGTGCTCAATTCCGAACTCTGCGAAGAATGTTTCAAACTCGTCACTAGTGAAATGTGCTCCGTTATCTGACACAATAGTCTCCGGATAATCTTCAATGGCTAATATGTTTGACAATTGCTGAATAGTATCCGCAGAGGTGGTTCTCCCCACGCTCATTTTTGCAACATATGGAAATTTTGAATGGGAGTCCACACATACTAACCACATTTGATTCATAAACGGTCCAGCATAATCGACGTGCACTCTTGACCATGGATGTTCAGTTTTCGGCCACGAATGATAGGTTTTCGTCGGCTCATTTGCGTTTTCTCTACACGCCTCACATTGTCTCACCATCTCGGTTATATCCTTGTCTAAATTCGGCCACCAGATGTATCTTCTGACATTTTGTTTCATGCGAACGATGCCCCAATGGGATTCATGAAGCATATGAAGTACTTTACCACGTAGTTTCCTTGGTATAACAGTCTATACACGTTGCTTTTCATGACGAAGCATCAAACACTTTTGTGCACTATGAAGTTTAATCTGTTCACCCAATACGGTCGAAGTTAATCGCTGATATTTTCGCGTTCCGGCCATGACCCAGTCGACACATAACTCATGACTGATTTCAGCAACGTATCTGTCTCTTAACTGTCTCTGTCTCTCGTATCTGTTTATTAACTGGATTACCCTCCAATTCTTCGTTTATGACATGCGTAGTCTCATGTCTTTCCAATCTCTCTTTTTCGTCAAAATCTTCATCTGGACCCATTGGTAATCGTGAAAGTCAGTATTTCCATGGAGCTCTGTATTTCTGTAGCGAATATCATATCGGAATGGCATTAGTTCCAAAGCCCACCTTTGTAGTCTCTGTGACGCTAGTACAGGTATATTTTTGCTAGGATTGAATATGTGCATCAGAGGCTTGTTGTTGGTCACTAGAATATACTTTCTATCACGTAGATATTTTTGAAATTTTTCGATTCCATACTTTATTGCAAGTGCTTCTCGGTCAAGTTGCGAATGGTTCTTCTGATGTTCTGTTAGCGTTTTAGACGCAAACGCAATCGGATACTCTTTTCCGTCATCTTCGATTTGCATGAGCGCCACTCCAACTCCATATGGTGAGGAGTCCGTGGCCAGAACAGACGTTTTTGTTGGATCAAAATGAGCCAATGTTGTCGCTTTGATTATATCTTCTTTCAATATCTTGAATGCTGATTCACAGCGTTGATTCCACACAAATGATGATTGCTTTCGTCGCAAATTGTTCAACGGCTCTGCCTTGGTTGACATATTTTTTATGAACGTTCCATAAAGGTTCACTTTACCCAGAAATGCTTCCATTTTTTTGACGTTTGTCGGTCTTGGCATTTGAAATATGGCCTGCACTCTGTTGCTACTGGGTCGCTTGCCGTGCTTGTCAATTATATGCCCCAAATACTGGACTTGATCTTGAAAGAAATTACATTTTTCCTCGCGCACTGTCATGCCGTACTCTCGGATTCTGTTCAGTACGTTCTCCAGATTCTTCATGTGTTCTTCGTCATCATCACCTGTAATTATCACATCGTCCAAATATGCCGCAACACCAGGCAAATCACTCAGCATGGAATCCATCAATCGCTGAAAAATCGCTGGACTCGAGGCTATACCAAAACAAAGTCGGTTGTACCTGTACAAACCGTACGGTGTATTTATAGTCACGAACTGTTTGCTTTCCTCGTCCAGTTCCACCTGTAAGTACGCATCGGTGAAATCGAGAGTGGATAATTTTTTTCCTCCTTGCAGTTTCACCAATATATCATCTAGAGATAGAATAGAGTGCTGGTCAACCTCCAGTTGATTATTTAGCTGTTTGGAATCGCCACATATGCGTATTTTTCCAGACGGCTTGGCCACGCACACTATAGGATACGCATGTGCGCTATAGTTAACTGGCTGCAACACTTTCATGCTCACCAAACGATCCAACTCTGCCTTTGTAGCTTCACGTCGTGCGTAGGGAATTACTCTCGGTTTTGCGAATGACGGTTTTGCCGTAGCTTTCAGTGTCAACTTGGCTTGTAGTTTATTGCACTGTCCCAGTTCATCGCACAATACATCATGAAATTTCTCTTTCAACCCTTTCAGTTTGGATTGTACCTGAGCCGATTGTTGTCGCACTTTCGTAATATGTCTTCTTGGCTCAGATTGTGACACAGCGTCCATAATGACGTACAACGTTTCATCCTCTTCAAACATCGACAACCCCTTTTTGTGAGCCCAAGCTGATCGCTTAGATCTAGGCCCAATAGATTCGCACCTTTAATTGCATTGACAACCACCAGCGTACAATTTTTATGTAGCCGTTCACCGACTCTGATGTCCACCACACACTCGCCTTTTACTTCGAGCGGGTGGTCCGCGTACGCTGTTAATTGCCGCTCTGTAGGCCAAATAGGTGGACTTCCCAACCTTTTGTATCCGTCCAATCCGATTATTGAGCACGACGCCGCCGTGTCCCACTGAAATTCCAGTGTTTGATCACCGACAACGACTGGAATGAAAACTTTGTTACCGCATCTTCTGTAGTTCTTTTGCTGTACTGCATACACTGAATCTGTTGTTTTGTTACCGGTGCGCCTGCGCCGCTGGAATCCCCTTTTTTCGGCGCTTCTACGCAGTTCAGCGTCACGGCACACTGCTGATATGTGTCCGATGCGGTGACATGTATTGCACTCGGTGTTCTTTCTTGGGCAATCTCGTCGCTCATGTGTTTCATAACATTGCGAACATCCTTTGAATAGTTCTATCTGGTTTGATCGCTTGCCAAACTGTTCACGTTTTTTCTCCGAAATTCTTTGCACTGCGTCTTCCTGTTGAACATCACTGTTGGGTGGTTGGTCGCTCAAAATACGACCAGTCTCGACAGTCCTGACGTAAAGCGCCGCTTTCTTCAGCACTTGATCAAGTGTCGGATCCGGTTCGATGAGACACTGTCTCCTCACTTCATGGTGTGGTGCTTCTTTGATGATCACATCACGAATCATTGGGTCCACATAGGAGCCAGTACACCCCTGTTTTGAACACACGAATTTGCACTATGTGCTCAAACCGCGCAACTGCGCTGCCCAGTCCTTATACCTTTGACCCGGTTGCATTTTGTGAGCGTAGAACTTGTGCCTTGCTGCATGTACGTGCACCGAAGACTTGAAGTGTAGCTGGAGTTTCTCTTTTAGCTTCGCGAGTGGTAAGTGCGTCGTATCGTTACGCGTCTCATACAAATTCTGCAGCAGATTGAATGTTTCTGCACCGATCCACGATAAAAACATCGCTCGTTGTTGCGCTTCATCCGTGATATTGTACGCCTGGAGATGCTGGTTGAAACGTACCATGTACTGATCAAACGACTCTCATTCTTTTTTAATTCTTCGAATCGAGGAATTGCTGACTGACTAGCAGCATTTGTGCGCTGAGTTTCATCAGAAAGTGCGCGATTTGTTAGTGCTTCCAAGATCAGCTGCATATTTTTGTTTTGTGCTTCTATCAATGCCATAATATCTGGTGATGCCGCCATTTGAGTTTTTTTAACCCCCAATATATCTCAAAACCAGTATTCAACACAACCTTCACTTGATCCCACTTCTGACACCACTTTTATGTTTAAGTGCTCCCCAAATACAAACGCAACTATCAACGTGAATTCTATGTTAAACGATACTGTTTACATACATCACAATATCTTTTATAACAACTACAACAATACAATCAAAACACCATCCTCATTCCGCAACCAACAATATCCTCTCCGCGATTGCTGCGTTGTCAACAACCTTCAGTCGCAAACTTGGTTGCCACCTTGGCGGAAACGCCACAAAAAGTATCGTTATAATTGCGACAACAGAAAGTTTAACTGATTCCTGTCACCTGTTGGTGTAGTGGACGTCCCATTCTGGCGGCTGAGAGACGGCGTTGTGCGCTGCGACCTTCCATGGCAGCCAACACCCACAAGTGACCGCTGCCGGCACGGGCTTTGCTGCCTTTGCGGAAGTATGGGTTCATCGACAGATTGTGGCGTACACTGTTCTTCCAACGGTCATCGCATGTTCGGTAATAGACGAAGTGTTGTCTGTTCAAAGAAAACCACAAGAGTGCCATATTCAGTATATTTGGTGACTGCAAGCAAAACATTATGGATGTGGAAGTATATGATACAAAATCGGGTAAGATATAATATGAGGTCCTAGGCTTACAAAGAAACACATATATACACACAAACACACATACACACACTAGCAATTCAAACACTCACAGATAAGTAAAGACTTCCGAGAGGTTAGGGGAGGGAACAGGAAACGAACACATACTTGACGCAAATGATGAGTCCACCCTCTGATTTCATATTGGAAATTGTCGTTTATTTGTCGCGTAACTCAGTTATGTATGTACCGGATACCCTGTGCCGAATGTTTAAAGTAAAATTCAAACTTAGTTATGTGATTTCATAAGAAATAATTAATTAGATGTGTGATTATTGAAGATGTCCCATTCATAGAAATGGGCCGATACACACACACACAGACCATACACAAAATGTAATAATAAATGCTGCAATGCAGCGCCAGTTGTGTAGAATTTTCATGCATCAATATTCACCGTTTTGATCTACAGACAACTGAATATGCTAACTTTGTATCTAACTGACGAATGCATTATTTTTAGTTGAAAATTAACAAATCAAGCCGACAGTGGAGAAACGTTTTCAAGAAAAACCGATGTCAATGTATTAGTAACATTAGCAGCATGGTTTAAGAAGGCTCATTATGCTCGTAACTTATTAACCAAGTGTAACCTCACATGATGATGCAAAACCTTGCCAATAATCGAATTGTACATTCAGTCATATCAACCGAGTGCGTGAGTTAATTATACTCAGAGAATTACCTCATATTGTGAGACAACGACAATGCTTGTACATAAATAATAGAGTTAATTCAGAATTGGTGATCAAGGCAAATTAGAGACACGAATGTAAACAAAACAGCTGTGCAGAACACCGAGTGTTGTGACAATAGGCAGCTAATTTCACGGTACGATCTAATTTAAATTTCTATCGACTTCGTGAGAGAGCGAGTCACGCTATGCAGATCGTGGGAATAAGCATGTGCGAAAGAAGTTTGTGCGTGTGTGTATGAGCCTGTGCCTGTGAGCTCAGAAATAGCTGGCGCTTACTCCAATTCGTAACAGGAGACACAATACCAATGTTCGCTTCTTCCTCGACGCGTCAATAATAGCCATTTCTCGGCACATTTGCACCAAACGTTGCCAGAAAATGCTACACTCAATACCACAACTTTGTTGTGATAGATGTTTCTTGTGTGTATATCAGTTAACTTTATCAGAACCAACGACCTCATTTTATACGAGGGTGGTATCAAAAGTAATGCTTTATTTTTTAACTCCGCCCCAAATAATAAGAGAGGGCTGAGGTTTACACCACATCATGATTTAACAGTTACCAGCATATCATATAATTTCCACTTCTCTATTGCTAATATTTATGGTGTGACGCTTTGGCAAATCAAAATTTAAGGAGACTTGTCAGAAGCGGAGATATGTCATTGAATTCCTTCACAAGGAAGGAATGCACCCATTGACATTCGCCGACTCCTGAAGAAACTCTTTGAAGCAGAGACAGTGAATGCGAGCACAGTTAGAAGATGGGTCAGTCTTTTTCATAGCGGTGAAAGTTATGTTAATAAAGACGAGCCCAGAAGACCATGCACATCACCACACTCTCAGATGTCTGCGGCCTGAACTTATATGCTGGAGAGTTCAATATCGCGTCATCACCGGTGACGAGACTTCATGTCACCATTACGAGCCTGAGTCCAAATGTAATTCACTGGAATACTACCACTCGAACTTTCCAGCAAGAAATTCAAGCTGCAGACATCTGCGGGTGAAGTGATGTGTACCGTCTTCTGGGACCGTTTTTATTCCGACGTCCTTTTCCGTCTTCCGTCATACTTTCGTCATCACTTTCACCGTTATGAAAAAGATAGAGACATCTCCTAACTGTGCTCGCATCCACTGCTCTGTGTCATTTATTCAGGCGTCGGTGAATGTCAATGGGGCAATCCATTCCTTGTGAAATAATTCAATGACGCATCTCTGCTTTTGACAAGTCTTCATGGCGAACTTTTTATCAAAGCCCCACGCCATAAATATTATCAATAGAGAAGTGGAAATTATATGATATGCTGGTAGCAGTTAAATCATGATATTGTGTAAATTTCAACCTCCTCTGAAAAATTTGTAGCAGAGTTAAAAATAGTAAGCATTACTTTTGTAATGTCCCTCGTAAATACAAAATAATGCTGGTTTTGACGCTACTATATTTGAAAGTAAGGCAGTGGGCGCGTGACGGTTATCCTGCGGCGACTGAGCGAGCCAGGTGAACGCGTGCGTATGTTGGCTCGCCACTCGTCACACCGACACGCACCAGCTCGCTTTCCTGTCATTTTCGTGTCACGCCACACAGGCACGTGTAATTAAACGGAAGGTGACGGCATCGGACGGCGTCTCAGAGGCAGCCGGTGCAATTAACGACGCGAGTCATCGAAAAACGGAGCGCAGTGGCGCTGGCTGGCACGTGGCTGCAACGGCTCGCCTTTATGACCTGCCATTGTGCACGACGCACACGCAAGCGCCGCGCACAATGCGTATTTTGTGAGTTGTTTGATGTTTGGCATTCCATACAGGTCTGGAAACATTGGTTATAGTGACCCTTGTATAATGTGAATTTTATTATCCTAATAAATGTAGGGACTTGAAAATGATCAATTTTAATATTAATACATATGAATAATAATGAAAACATTACTTCTATGTTTATAACCGCTCTCGTTAGTCGTTTTATATATATATATATATATATATATATATATATATATATATATATATATATATATATATATATATGCAGAGCCGTTGCGAGGACTTATGCCCCCCCCCCCGAAGGCAACACTTGGGGCCCCCCCGAAGGCAATACTTGGCGCCCCCATTATAAATGAATCACCAAATAATGAATTTATTTATTATGCGTAATCACATAATGCAAGCTCAGGTGAAAGCATCTGAGCAAAAAGGTAAAGGTTATACATAATAAATATGATAAATATGATACATTTTAATATGATACGTGAAGCAACGAGGCCCCTCAACATTCGGGGCCCCCGGCCGGGGGGTACGGGGGGCGGTTGCTACGGCTCTGTATATATATAATATATATATATATATATATATATATATATATATATATATATATATATATATATATGAAGAGAGAGAAGAAAACACAAATGACTGCCACTTTAGTCACTATAGTCACTTTAGTCATTATGACTAAAGTGACTATATGACTAAAGTCATTATGACTAAAGTGACTATAGTGACTAAATATAAAATAATAATAATACATATACAATAACAATACATATAAAATTGAGGTTTAAATTTTTGGCCTTAATTTCAAATGTAATCATATGTGTGTGTATGTGAATATGTTTGGCTGATCAGTCTTGTGTTCAAACGTGTAGTGTTGGTCTTTGATAAGACCGGCTGTGTAAGCGTGCTGGAGTTGATGTGGTGATTGGATATTGTGCGCTTGTGCAGGTGTTTGGGTAGTCGGGTGAGTTCGTTGCTGAGTCCTGTGTTAATTGTACTGCTCTTCATTTGCTTGTTTTTATTATTGGTCATTATCATCCCTCGTTGTGCAATATATCGTTTGTGAGAAATGATTCTCTAAAGACAACGAGAGCGGAGAAAATATATGAAATTATACCAAATAGACAGTGAACCCTCCAAATAGTGGCCTCCATACTGCGGAATCATCCACATAGCGGACTACTTCCTTGGTCCCGATCAAAAACCCATCAAATACTAATTACACCTTCAAATATCGGAATGATCTATTAGTCTCCTCTCAAATATAACACACCAAATAGCGCAAAACGAGGTTTTGTGTGACAGACAACAGTTAACTGTTGCAAGCTGATTGGTATATTCGAGAGCTTTATCATTGCCGATTATAAATATAGGTATATTTGCTGTAATATTATTAGGCATATTATTAGGTATTATTAGGTATATTTACTGGAATATTATTAGGCATAGGCTAGCAAGGTCGCTGCCCAGGATATGATATTGGTGGAGACCTTGTACAGGACTCATACAGGAATTTATATCTTCGTATAGATTCGTTTCATCAATGTTGAACACAACATTAATCTCCAGTGTTATAGTAATCTTAATTATCGATGTGTTCAACATTGATGAAACGAGTCTCTCATGTAACCGCAGCCAAAACTATGGCGTGCAGAGGAGGACGCCGTGCAGCTGAATAATTTTCTTAGGGAGATGCAAAATATGGGTAGAATAATTTAAGATAGATATAAATTGGTAAATAATAACGTAATTTTTAAAAAAAAATACAAATTCACAGTAAAAAAGGTTGTAAGCATTGCTTGAGAGCACAACTACAAATAGCGGACACCTGTAACTAGCATAATTTTTGTCGGTTCCTTCTAGAGTCCGCTATCTGGAAAGTATTTGTATTTTAGGTAATTGTACACAATTGTGAAAATTTTATCTAGATCAAAAAGGTATTTATTTTCCAGATTGTCCGCAAATATTTTTCCATGATACGTCCTTGTCAATCGAAGGTCGAATCATACATACATATTTATGTAAAGATACGTATGAGTTAAGGCTAGTATGCATGACAAGTTGACCAGTGCACAATATCACACCTTGGTTGTTACATTTGACTGCGCTTGACCCTGTGTTTTCACGCACCCCTATGTTTCAGCAGCTGTCGCGTGGTAGCCACTCCCTTATCGGCCGCCACCACCTCCCTCCACCAAACTACTGACAGCCACATGCGCGCTGTTTGACCACGGTTAACAGCAAAAATGCCATCATTTCGCAGCTGCTATTAGCATCAATACACCCTCGCACATAAAAATACTCATTCGTGCTGATACACACTTGCATGCATGTAAATGTATATATATATGAACATTAAACATCATTTTATCCACACGAACACTCACTTAAAACTATCCGTCTACATGTCATGTACATTTACTTAGAAATTAAGAGAGAAAGAATACATTAAAAATGAATCGGTGATTATGCAAACTTATTACTGTAGGTCGTATTATATTTGTCGTTCATTTGTGGGATTATTATATCACTGTACCAAGCTTGTATAATTACCGATTCCTTATTAATGGACTGCGATATTTACACACATTCGTATATGAATGTTAATTACTCGTAGTGAAGGCTTGATTGAGGTTTGTAAACACGGCGACTAGGCGGCAATTGTGTCACCCTGTCCACCGGCCTCCATTCAACGATCAAACATCATCAGCACACAACGTTGCCAACATCAGCACACACTGATACAGTTGTAACAGTACGATGTGTGGTTCTACTTCAGCCCGCTAATGTGGTTTATCGTGCACTGAAACAATGCTGATGTATTGTAGCGATGATATGACATATGATAGATATGGTAGCTATGATATATGCTGCCCGTTTATGAGACTCATATGTGAGAAACAGACTAGCACTCTCTCACAAGTCGGCACATGAGAAATGATTCAATCCAGAGTGAAAATACTTTTTAACAATATTGAGGAAATTATTTGTGACAAATCACAATTAATTTCGGAAATGTTGTGCTAATAGAATGTTTATTTGCGGTTTTCCAATAAATTGAAGATATAATATATTCATTGTATGATTGTATATAGTAGGTGCCATGTATAATGCACTACGAACAGTGCAATTTGTCAAGTTCGTATTAGTTTAATAATACAGATTATCCATATCTTATTCTTTGTTGATTTAGATTCAATATTTATATCCAAGTGTTTTGGGTGAATTGCTAAAATGATAATTGCTTTTTTATTGTCGTCAGTTTTGTGTTTTAATTGCTGGCCACATTTTGCATCCGTAAAATCAAGTCAACTACCATTTCGTCTGATCATGCATAACTGGGTTTATCTACGGTTATACTGATGTATTGTTTCCCCTGCGTATTTTAATACACACTGGTATAGTTTTGATTATATCTTATAACTTAGAAATTTCTACCCGATCAAATGATTTATGCTTTATACCAGTTTATGGCTTGATACCAGTTCAGTTCAGCTCAGTTGTATTGATACAATGGAAAAATTCACAAAACACTCATGGTTCCTATTTCTATCGAACACTCATCGCCTATACTCATCAAATCCTCATGTCAAATACATACATCCATGTTTGTCAAATACAATCGCAAAAATAACAATTGGCTAAAAATATGGTCACTAAAGCGAGTTTTAAATCAATTGATTTCACGGGACAAGACAATTGTGTTTCAGCCACTTGTTGAGTGTTGAAATGTCATGTTTCCATATCTACCTAGGGTTGATAAAATACGCTTTCTGTAGTTTCCAACAATCCCGGTGTGAACGTCTCCATCTTGCTCTCGCTAACTGTCACACCAGCCGTGAAAGTCACTTGGTGAATGCACATTACTGGCGGCCATAATAAGCAGCTCACTGAAAGTACTATGTGTAATTGAACCCACTTGAATAGAGTGCAAGTCTCGCAAAATTTATGCGCAGGTAAATTTTCACAATATAGTCAAATGTATTATGAAGCCATTAATATAAGCCAATCATTCATTCAATCATTGCAATTCAAAATGAGACGTTCTTGGTTTCAGTCGCGACCAATTACTTTAATTCGAACAAATATGATTCCGGTTGAGTCAAGTGAAATTTCAATTAGGATAAGTTTGATTTGAGTTAAGAGAGAATAAAATTTAGCCGGGAAAAATGTCGGGTTGTAATTGTAAAATGTATGTCATTGTCATGTAATGCTATATAGGATTAAAACTTGGTTAAGTTAGAAACAGTTGATTATTCGAGTATCCTTCTATGTAAATGAAATCAGAATTTCAAAATAACTATTAATCGAAGTATCTTCTCTCACGACCGATGAGTAACTGTAAATAAAAATATTTAATGTTTGATCTGTATTTACAAAAACTTAACTTGAAGCAATATAGTGAATTTACTTAGATACACCTAATCGATATATTTTTGTAATAATAATTTTAAAATTTCCTAAATGATCGTCTATTTGGAGGTTTTTGATAAGCTTTTTTGTTAGCATACGGTTATACAGGTCGATGTATGATTCGGTGTGTGATTGATGACACCTCTAATCGGAATGCCACACCCACGATGAGTCTTTGTTTACTCATATTTGTCTGTCTCTCGTATTATTCGGGAACCAATGTGTGTGTATGTGTGTGCGTGTCGATGTGTATACACGTGGCCTGTGTGTCATTACCGCGTCGTAACGTATTATATATGACGTGTCGTGTGCAAGTATTCGACGCACGCACTCACACGCACACACATGTCTACCATCGGTCCGGGTGTCATGCTGTGAGTGTGTGTGTATACGCACGTGTGGTAGAGCGTGCGTCTACGTTTGTGTGTATGGGCAAATGCGTGTTATTTCAGCGCTTGCGTGACCTCAACTGACTGTTTTCAATATACAATTATATACACGCTCATACACATCCCCCACACACCAACACAGACGCTCATACAATTCGTCTTTCAGCCGCATTGGCACTGTGCGTGAGCGGCAGGCGTCAGTTGACGATCATTCATGTTTTTCATCGCTAAGTCATTGCCTTATTCTTGGTGATATGTGGTGATTTTACCGCCGTGTCGAGACCGACGCTGGAATTTGCCCGTTATGCAGGAGCCGGACAAAAATATAATTTCGTATTGACGGCATGATAGCCACACAATTTTTTGACATTTGACTATTTATTAACTTTATTGATATTAATTGATAACTGTTGACTTTTTATTACTAGAAACGCTGAGACCAAATCCCGATCTCTACTGACGCCCAAAATACTTCCCCTGGAAGTCTCGAGTATCCTGGTAGAAGACATCATTGGGTTTGCTGTCAGTCATGCAAAATTATCATTAGTTAGCTCATAATGTTCCAAGCAAACACCGTCTAATTTATGACCAATTTACATATAAATGTTTGATATCAATACCCGTGCACCCGTACCCATATGCATTGTAGTTCTCTTATAACTTGCAATTTTTTCCGCTTCGACTAAATACAGCTCGCCAGCTTCTGATGTTCGCTACAAAGACACTTCAGTAGTTGGCCAATGTTGGGTAACGTTCGGAGCTACGAGGCTCCGTCTTCAGACTCAGTCAGTTAATTCCCAATGCGTGAATATTGAATGAAGTCTTATATAGCGTAGTCATAATAGAGGTGCTAATTCTCAGCTATGCGCTATTTTGGCCGCATGCACTATCAGTGCTTGCGTAATTAACACTTATGGTCGACGCGGTCGGTCTCGCCTTCACTGACACAGGAGCATGCCGAGACTCTTCTGATTGGTGGGGCACGCTGATACAGCAGAATTCCTTTTTCTTTGAGCTGGACATTCATGGGTGACTTCAACTTGGTAATGAAAACTGCTCCCAAAAGCTGCAATCTTGTGGTGTAGTGTTCGTGAGCGAGAAATTGAGTTCCGCCAACAATCTCTTCTCTGGTGTTTTTGCGCTTGTGCATGGTGTTAAAATATTGTTTGATAGCGTCATTGCTCACCAATTGCTGAACATTGAGTCAGTGCTCAGCATTGTCTGATGTATCCGCTCACACTGGCGGATCCAGAGGGGGCTCAGAGGGCTGAAGCTCCCCCAAACCAAGATGCTCACCAAAAGAGGTCAAGACAAATATATTTATGTAGAATTTGTTTATATAAGCAATATGACAAATACATTGCATAATGATGCATGTACATGACTGATCGCCCCCAATATTCAGCCTCCCCAAAATTAATTCAGCCCCTCCTAAAATTGCACTGTGGATACTCCACTCTCCACTCATGGTAGATCTCAAATATCTTTTTGGTTATTCACTGATGCCATTCAGATACAGTCCCAGATTTGATGGCTTGGTGTATACGTTTGTGCTGAGCTTTCCGTTATTCAGCTGTACTAGTACATCGATAAGTGCCAGCCGACCGTCGAGTGCGTTCTCGTGCTTGAATTTAAGTGATGTCTCTTTTTCAAAGGCCCGCTTGAGAATGTGAATTTCGTCAGATGATTTCTCACGGATGAAGACGTCGACGATGTATCGGCATTAGGTTGCTGGCTCGTTCGACGAGTGTAATTTAGTCTCAGCTGAGCTTATAAAAATTTGCGAACAAAATGCTGAGCGGGCTAACCATAGCCACTCCGTCGATCTGTTGGTATAAATCGCTGTTTAGGCAGGTGAAGTGGTCTCTTTCGTGCATATGCCCAACAGTGCACGCTGAAAATTTTATCTCACTTTCAAAGGTGTTGTCTCTTCACAGCGGTACACATGGTCCATTATAAGATTGATCGTTCTGTCGACAGGGGCGTTGGTGAAAACGTTATCAGCATTCAAAAAGTCAATGATATCAGTGTCAGCTAAGTCTAGTGTGCACATACGGCTGTAAGATTGCGGTCAGACGCTGATTGGTACTCGTTTCTACCAATCAGCTTATAACAGTCAACTGTTGTCACTCGACGAGCTGGAGTCAATGTATTTCATGCATCCTTCACATTAGAATCACACAAAACTCTCGTTTCCCGCTATTTGGAGGTGTGCTATATGAGAGGGGACCAATAGATGATTCCGTCATTTGGAGGATTCCGCTATTTGGACGACATGATGATCAAACATTGCAATACAATTATTAATGTGTTGTGCCATGTATTATGGGGAGGTGGCCCTCTCTAATACGTCTTCAGTTATTGTGGTGCCATAGCGTGGAGAGGGTCGGTTCTGCGGTGGCAGCGAGCTGCACGGGGCACACATGCGTGTTCATAAGCTTCGGCTTCTTCCCATATAGCAGCTGTCACTTAGGCCTTTAACCTTTATATCTATATATAATTTCTGTTGGCATCTCAAATAATAACCAGTTATGTTTTTATTTTGAGATGTACACCATAATTCAAGAGATCCATTCCTGTGAAATATTTATGAGATCAAATTTAATACTAAACAAAAGTCGGCAAAGGAAGCATAAAATGTACGCCCTTAAATGGAGTGTGTTGTTAAGCGATATTTCTCTGAGTGGAATATTCAACACAATTATTATATGTGTGAAACTTCTGAATCCGGTGCGCCATGAAGTTAATGCGCTACGCCGTTACGCTATGTAACCTTATATGGCTGACTAACGGAATGACCGCATAACGCGTCCATTTGGATAATTATCTGCGAATCTGCGTACGTTTTTGAAAACCATGCATGATAAAAAATTTGCATCAAAAGACGGTACTTTCAGTTAGATGTATTAATTTGTTATTTTTGTCCAACACTCGGAGAATGTCGCTGAGGTGTCAATTCCTGTGGGAACGCATTGTTTTTTGTTTGTGAAAGTTAGCACGGTGTGATTGCGTGTTCGATGAACGTACATGTCGTGTGTTACTACATTACATATGAATCTGGCAGAACGTGATCAATTTGACATGGTGCCTGTCAGTAACAAGCACTTCTGTCGACCCCTCCCTGGGGCCCTCGCACTGAAGAAGGCGGAGCTTGTGTGATCGCGTGCAATGCGCGTGCCCGATGTGTTTATCACCACCGCTCGCCACTTTGCACGCTTCACATTCCATAACATTTTCAATGCAGTACAATATTCACTGTTAATCCTCATACGCTTAATTATTGGTCCAGAAAAATTGCTGTGCATATGCTAATATGCGTTTTCGTAATATCATGAAAATATGGATCAAATTATCGGATAGAAATAACTTCATGAGAGCTGTATTTCTATTTTTAGATTAAAGATGGCACTGAGATATAATATGAGCGAAACAATCTAATTTGTAGTTGAGAATCACTGCCACGACCACGGAATTAAATATTTTGTACTCTGTCTATAACAGCATCGAAATATGTCTATCTAATGACATCATCAATGCGTGATGGGGTGTTTCACCTGGTCAACATATTGGCATTTGAACAAGTGTGATTTGAGGAATTTGTGTTTGTGTGCGGTAGATTGCTTACGTGATCCAGCTGTAGATTCCTGAGACAGTCAGCTCTCCTTTCTCCAACAAAGCTTGCTCGATAAGCTCGGTGTATGTACACGGCGGCTTGACGGCATGTCGTGCATAGTAATCTGCCGTGCAAACTCAAACACGCACACACAAAACCACAGCAGTTAGGGATATCAAGACGTATAGTTTCCCGAATAGGTCTGTAGATGCATGAAATAACCTAGATAGGGAAATTGTCCAATGTAGCAATGTGAAAGAATTTAAACCTAGGCTAGACCAATGTTGGCTGGGAGACAGGACAGCTCGAGCTTAGCTCATCTCCTGTATTATACAACTCGGTGAGTACATGCATACACATGCACACACACACACACACATACGCACATGCATACACATACGCACACACACACACAAATGCACACACATTTTGAAGGATTGTAGAGAAGAATTGGTCGTACCGGTGCACGATATATTCCAGAGTAGTTTCAGAGAGGAAAAAGTACCAGTACAGTGGAAAGCAGCGAATGGTATACCGATTTATAAGGCAGGAGACAGCGCGGAGCCACTAAACTACAGGCTCGTATCTTTAACGAGTGTCCTGTGCAAGCTTGGGGAAGGTGTTATTAAGGATAGGTGGGTTGAGTTCCTTGAAGAAAAGAACATGCTTAGTGATAGTCAGTATGGTTTTAGACAAGTAAAGTCGTTTGTCACTAACCTGCTTAGTTTTTATACGATGGTGATAGATGTGTTACAGGAGAGAAAAGGGTGGGTGGATTGTGTGTATTTTGATTTAAAAATGGCTTTTGATACGGTGTCACAGCAATGAGCAGCAGTTCCATATAAAGATATTGCTATGGAAGCTGGAAAATTTAGGAGGCATATATGGTAGATTGTTGGAATAGGTTAGGGATTATTTGACTGATAGGAGGATGCGGACGGTGGTCAGAGGGGAAGTGTCTGAGTGGGGTTCAGTAACGAGTGGGGTGCCCCAGGGATCGGTGTTGGGACCAAAAATGTTCTTCGTATACATAGATGATATGTCTAGGGGGATCAGCAGCTACATGAGCTTGTTTACCGATGATGCCAAGATCATGAAGGTCATCACAGGTGAAAAAAGTTGTAAGGAGTTACAGCAGGATTTGGATAGGATAGAGGAATGGAGCGGGACATGGGGGATGCAGTTTAATGCGAGTAAGTGTCATGTTATGGGGATAGGGGAAAGTGCAGAAAGGCCTTCCAACAACTATAAGATAGGGAAACATATTTTACGGAAAGTTAAGGATGAAAAAGATTTAGGAATAATTGTACACAAAAAATTGGCCCCGGATAAACATATTGGGAAAATAACAGCACTAGAATATAGAATGGTAAGGAATATTAGAAGGGCTTTCAAATACCTAGATGAGGACATGCTAAAAACGTTAATGTTTAATATCATTAGGCCCCAGCTAAAGTATGCGTCGGTGGTGTGGTCCCCTCATAAGATAAAGAACGAGCGTAAATTGGAAATAATTCAGAGGCGAATAAAATGGTTGATAGCATGTGTAGTTTGTCGTGTGAGGAAAGACTGAAAGTGCTTTGTTTACCATCTTTAGAACAACGTAGGCTAAGGGGAGACTTGATTAATATTTTTAGACATAGAATAGGTATTCAAAAGTTAGAAAGAATTAATTGTATAGTTTGGGATATTTCAGGCAAGAGGGGACATGGGAAAAAACTGAAAAGGACTAGATGTTTGAGAGATGTTAAGAAGTATAGTTTCCCATATAGGTGTGTTGATGTCTGGAATCAGTTAGGGAAGGATATTGTAGAAGCTAAACGCGTAGGAGCATTTAAAGAAAGACTGGATAGTGTGAAATACTGGGAATTTCAAGGAAGATAGGTTACTAGAGGGTGGGTTGTAGACAGGACAGTACGAGCACAGCTCATCTCCTGTGATAAACAAATAGGTCAGTACAAATAGGTGAGTACACACACGCAGACACACACACACACACACACACACATGCGCATGAACACACACACACACACACACACGCACACAATTTGTCCAGTGCATATTGGATATATGCGTTATTTTAGCCTTTTCTAATTTTTTAATGCACTTGCTGAAAAATTGGTTGAGGATGGAAACTAAATTATATCATATTTGTAATCAGTGCAAAAAACTGCGTCTTTCTTTACTTTGACACATATATAATTAAAAAAGGTAGAAAATCGACCTACCCTAATGTACACACACACACACACACACACACACACACACACACACACACACACATACACACACACACACATGTACACAGCTAAGCTCTGTGTGTACATTATTGTTGAAATAGTTGCGTAGACAGCTCGTAAGAAATTGTCATTCTCGCAGGAAAGGATGATACGACAGGTACAGAAAACAGATACATTTTCTATTTCATTGTGAATGTGTGTGGCAAGCGGACATTGTGAACCAATTTATAATATAAACAATAATATTATTCCACCCTTGTAGGAATGGTAAGGCTGCAAATACAACTTTTTCATCATATACTCTGCTCGTCCTGAGAAGCCCAAATAGAAATATTTTATTGATCTGAGGTAAGTATTAAAGAAGTTTTAAATGCAACTTTTTGCAACTTCTTGTTTTTAGCGCAAAGCTTGCAAGTTTTTCATTTTTATGAGCAACTGTTTAGATTGAGGAACTTTTTGAACTTTTAGAACAGTGACTTTACACTATCAGGAAAAAATTTCAGTTGTCAATTTTTACAATGCAGCGTATATTCATGTATTGTAATAATAAACTAGATAAACATGTGTCTGGAAGCAGGGGCTGGTATATGGTAGATTTATGTCGAGACTCGGGGAGAAAACAGCCATCATCCATTAGTGTTCAAAATTCGCTCAGTTGGTCAATTGTATGGGACCCCAAACTATTTTCGGCGTATTCAATGACAACACACATACCTCAATGAAAAGTATATTGCGCAAAGAAATTTTTTAACATATTTATACATTTTTCCATTTTTCGTGTATTGTTTCTTTTGCTATGCTATTTTTGATGATAATATTCCCTTGAATGAACTGAACTCAGCAGAATTCTCGGGGGGCATAATTGCATATACATACCACCAGCCAATTTGCCAGGGTATATTTACACCCAAACCCCCCAGGATCTACTGGGGGGTTGCCTACGCCTATGTCTGGAAGGCGGGTGAACATTGCGTCCGTCTGTGGTGCTAGACATCCTCCGAATGCACAGCACCGCATGCAAACACATATATAGACATAACATATATAGATATAGACATAACACTCTGATATAGACAGGTGCATTTGTGCAATAAAATTATACTTTAATTTGTATACTTTTCCAGCAACCTTGAGCAACAACTAGTTAGATCAACAGCACTTGAATGTAATTACAGCATAATCAGATTATGCTTTATCTGCAAAATCCATTGTACCTTGGAGCATTAAAAACATCGATTGAGTGTCGAATTATAATGTAGATTTATATGTCACTACCAGGCATCAGTGCAACATATGTTCAAAATGCACTGAGCGGAATGCACAGGCATTGAGCCAATGCTCAAAATGCATTAAGTAGAAACAAAAACGTGAAACCCCCAAAATATAATGTTCAGGAATGAGTTTAGTGTTTAAAGTCTAACTTTAGTGTTTATTACCCTATTATATAAAATTGGTGATATTTTAGCAGAAAATTGAGCTCAACTTATGAGCGCGTCCAAATGTGACCCTTGTCACCAGTTAGATAACAGTTAAAGTTCATGAATCATGCAATCTTAGCACAACCGCGAGTGCTCAACACGTATTGTGGTAATAGTTATCCAATGAAGAAAGTACAAGCTTCCCTCACAAAACGTATGTTTTTCATAATTTAGTGATTTTCATTACCTTTTTACGGGTTTAAGTGGAATTTCTGCAAAATTTTAAGTGAAAATTTTAGCGCAACTTTTAGGATTTTAGCACAACTCTTCTTGATTTTAGCGCACCAAAAGTCACCCTAGTTACCAGTGAACACCCATGAAACCGCTCTCTCTTTTTCTTTCCCTCAATGTAATCACCTCAGAAATTATGCATGATTTGAGATACATGTTTTGCCCGATCAAATACAGAATTCCCACAAAAAGCTTGTACAAACATGCTCAGTGTTTCTTGTGAACGTTTGAAATAAACAAATGTAACAAACGCTGGCTTAGAATGTGTAAATTAGTTATAATGATGTTATAATGCCTGAAGAATGTCTCTGCAGCAGAAACGGTGAATGCGAGCACAGTGGGGAGATGGGTCCGTCGTTTTCATAGCGGTGAATGTTTTGCTAATAGACGGTCTCAGAAGACGGTGCATATGACTTTTTCTACTGATTTCCACGGCTTGAACTTGATGCTGGAGAGTCCGAGTGGTGGCATTACAGCGAATGTCATTTGGACTCTGGCTCGTAATGGTGACATCACGTCTCGTCACCAGTGATCTTGAACTCTTCGTTATAGAAGAAGCTCAAGCAGCAAACATCTGCGGGTGAAGTGATGTGTACAGTGCGGGTGAAGTGATGTGTACAGTACGGGTGAAGTAATGTGTACAGTGCGGGTGAAGTGATGTGTACAGTGCGGGTGAAGTAATGTGTACAGTGCGGGTGAAGTAATGTGTACAGCCCCTACTGGTACCGTATTTATTGGCGTCACTTTCACTGCTATTAAAAAGACGGACCCATCTCCTAACTGTGCTCGCTTCCACTGTGTCTGCTTCATAGTGTTTCTTCAGGAGTCGGCGAATGTCAATGGGTGCATTCCCTTCTGTTTAAAGCTATTCAAAAAGGACGTAAAATAAGGCTCATTCAACACAAATAAATGCAATTAAATTGACTTAGTCTAGGAATGGAATCCGGCATCCCCGAAACGTTACACAGCACTGGCGAACTTTTGGAGTAGCAAATAACCAAAGCTAGGAAGCAACATAGAGTCAAAGATAAAGAGGTTGCAAGGTTTAAAACTGGAACACATCGTTAATCGTCTGCATACTTGAGACTACATAGATATATACAAATATGGATGCAAACATTTATCACGTATTTACATATTTGTTTTGTCAACATATATCTGATCCATATTAATTTCTACCATATCTGATCGATTCTTGCATCTTGGTGAAAGATTGGATATTTTGAATTATTATGGATTGGATATTGGATGATGTATTTGAAGCAAACTTACCGGTCTCAACACGGGGCTGATCGATCACAACTTCCTCATGAGATACATCAATCTGGTTGGCTAGCCAGCACGACGAGCTGTTGCAGCACTTGTCGTGGGTCGATCGTCGTCGGGCACGTTTACTTGCAGTTTGTTGTTGCTGTGGTAGTGGTGGATGTATATTACCATAATGCGCAGAGCTGACATCATGGATAGCTGCATTATTAAAAGGCACTCCGGTATCGAGCTTGGACTGCAATGGTTGCTGCTGTTGTTGCGTCACATTTGTCATAGCAACATCCTGCTCATGACTTCCGATGACATCACGGGACGATACATCCCAGTTTTCGGCCACTGTCGTTTCAATTATTGGGTCGAGGCGGTAGTCTAGCAGCCAAAGCAAGTTGGGGGTGTCAGCTTCCTGGGAACGCTCACTGATAGCGTGATACGCCTCCACATCAGAGTGTAAAACTGTCGACGCCGGCAGATCCGAGATCTTATTTACGATGCCGTGCTCGTGAATGTCCACTGCCGCGGTGGCTGCGACTGCCGTTGCAGAGGGCTGTCGGATACAATGTACATGTGCCCGCGAGGGTGAAACTGTGCGGAAATTGCGACTGTTTCGTGTTGTCGTCGATATTGGCAACGAAGAAATGTTTGGCATGATGGAGCCATTTAGCCCGCCGGAATACACCGACTGCACACGTACTGTTTGTTTAGTGTCCAAGTCACACAGTGTGCTCTGACCAGCTGTAGACTGAAGCAGGCCACAATCAAGGGTCATGATGCCGCCTTACTGATACGCAATAATAACTCGTGTCTTCAATTATCAGGGATTATTCTCAAAGTGGTTCAACACTTCACATGACATATCAGTCGCAGCGCTACTGAGTCACCACCGCATTTTCACTGGATGTCGGTGCTGCACTGATGGGCGGGGCTTAAGAAATTCCAGCTAGGCGATTGGTGCTCGGCCGCTGCCCAATGATGGAAGAGTACGTGCATGACACATTCTGGGCGGCGCTTATACTGCCATAATCAATGTACGACGACTTAAAAGACGTCCGAATTTTGGGTAATAAACCGCAGCGCGACACTGTTCAACAAACATAAAAAGAGTTAGTTTAATTAAGTAATAAAATATATTGTCACTTTGTGCACAATGTTTCAAGGCTATATATGTGTGTGTGTGTGTGTGTGTTTGTGTGTGTGTGTGTGTTTGTGTGTGTGTATGTGTGTGCTTGTGTGTTAATGCACGCATATGTACGTGTATCCGCTTGTCTGTTTGTTTGTATATTTAGTGCCAAAACAGACAGAATTACCAGGAAAATACGTCATAAAAATTTAACAGCTAAATAACTAGAGCGTTTTTCAGCATGAGTATAAAGAAAATGCCGTTATACTCCAGCTGATAGAAATATATACGACTATTCTTGGCTCCTTAGTATAGAATCAATCTTAAATATTATCAACTGTTTTCTTGCATAGTACGAAAATACGAAACTGCTATAATGATTACTGTTAGTATAACATTGAAAATGTATCGTAAATAGCTGCATGTAAATAAGATTATCACATTTCGAATGTTAATGAAAACTTGGAGACGTTTAATTTAACTGTCTTTGGCTCATTCACTAAGTTTCGGTCAACTATGGTAGGCATGGAGCTGCAACTAAGCACATGTGCTGAACATGCACATTGTGTAAACTGTCGATCAAAGGAAAACGCTTATATACTTCACTAGATATATGGATAATTTGCATGCTACGAAATGATACAATCGATTCTGTATATTTTCAATAATGGAATAATAACAAACACTTAATTTAAGTCACTATTCTCCTAATTTATTTCGGAGTATTATTTTTTAACTTGCATGTAAAACCAACATGATGTAATCAGTACAGCACACACACACACACATTTATAGGAACGCGAGAATGAAGAAGAACACCCTGAGTGAATTATAGAGTAATTCAATCAGGGAATAGTTCAGTTATGTTAGACGAGCATATCTTCACTATTGCCAGATTGATGCTAGATGGCTGTGGGGACCATATTGGTGGGCCTCCGCGCTTAAAGCATGAAACACACGGAAGCTATATATACTACGTGTGGAGACTGCCGGCTTTTGGGCTTTTGGCCTATATGCTCTTAGCATAGGAAACTATAATGCTACGTGTCAAGTTCTCGAGGAGTCTATACCTTTTACAATTTCATTTGTCCCAACTGAAATCAAAGTTGTCCCAACTGAAATCAAAGTTGTCCCAACTGAAATCAAAGTTGTCCCAACTGAAATCAAAATTGTTCCAACTGAAATCAAAATTGTCCCAACTGAAATCAAAGTTGTCCCAACTGAAATCAAAGTTGTCCCAACTGAAATCAAAATTGGCCCAACTGAAATCAGAATTGTCCCAGCTAGAACCACAATGTATGTTATTGATTTTACATTTAATATCTAACTTAATTGTTATCCGTACATTATTGTATTTCACATGAAAAATTTAGCATTAGTCGTAAAACATAGATATGTACTACTTACTATGTACTATACAATTATGTGCTATGGTATGTACTACTATTACAATGCAGTTATGTACCGTACGTACTTACTTTATGAGGAACTCTATCAGCCAATATATCAATGTCAGCGTATATACCACCAGCGCGTGCACTTAAATTCTAGCAAAAAGCAAGATATCTCAACTCAACACAATCACAACACAACATGGCCAACTAAAACACCTTCACTAACAAACACGCACGAACGTTTTGCGCTAACAACTGCCCCATGGCGCGCACTCTATCAGCCAATATATCAATGTCAGCGTATAGTCACTGTTCTCGGAGAGCACTCGCGATCAAATCGTGCACACAGACACACACACACACATCTACAGAAACATCACACTTTCAGAGACCGTATATTCCGTCTTATGGCAAGTGTTCAGGCATCACGTGTGTATAGCGCTTGTCGTTGCTAGCCATCTGTACTATGTTTAATATTTTACGGTATATATATTTGTGTATGGTGTATATTTGTGTGTGCGAGGTAGTGCGAGTGTATGTATGTTGGATGCACGTGCTATGAGCGAGCAGGGGAATGTAGGGGGTTGGGCAGTGCGTGCCATGGGGCAGTTGTATGCGCAGAACGTTCGTGCGTGTTTGTTAGTGAAGCTGTTTTAGTGGGCCATGTTGTGTTGTGATTGTGTTGATTTGAGATATCTTGCTTTTTGCTAGAATTTAAGTACACGCGCTGGTGGTATATACGCTAACATTGATATATTGGCTGATATAGCTCCTCATAAAGTAAGTACGTACGGTACATATCTGCATTGTAATAGTAGTACATACACACCATACACCACCATGCATACATACCATAGCACATATTTGTATAGTACATAGTAAGTAGTACATATCTATGTTTTACGACTAATGCTAAATTTTTCATGTGAAATACAATAATGTACGGATAACAATTAAGTTTGATATTAAATGTAAAATCAATAACATACATTGTGGTTCTAGCTGGGACAATTCTGATTTCAGTTGGGACAATTTTGATTTCAGTTGGGACAACTTTGATTTCAGTTGGGACAACTTTGATTTCAGTTGGGATAATTTTGATTTCAGTTGGACAACTTTGATTTCAGTTGGGACAAATGAAATTGTAAAAGGTATAGTTGGTTGCCATACTTTGATGAAACAGTACGTGATCTCAGCGTGAATGATATATGGGATCTAATTAAAGGCAATATCCTCAAATTACGAGATGAGTTTGTTCCCACATTAGTATGTGGAGGTAGGCCTAACTGGAAGCAAGAATTTTTCATATCAGATGAGTTTAAATTATTGATAAAGAGTAAAGATCGTGCCCATCGCAAATGGATGGCACATCGCTACCGAGATGATGCGGACACATTCAGACTTGAATTTTGCAAATTGAGAAACAAATGCCAACAAACTAGCCGCAAAGAGAAGCGCATATATGAATATGGAATCGCAAAAAAGCTAAATACCAGCCCAAAGCTTTTTGGAAGTTCTCGAAGAATAAACTTAATATAAGAAATGGATTACAACCCTTATTTTCAAACCATGAAAATCCTCATATTCTGTGTCATGATGATTTAGGAAAGGTTGAATATATTACAACGACAATTTGTCTCTGTATTTACCAGTGAGCCAAACGGTCCTGTTCCTCAGTCAACAGTGTACAATAGTAATTCTATTGAGCCACCCTTTATTTCGCATGAAAATGTACTGGGCAAGTTATCATCTCTCGATGTGAGCAAAAGTTTTGGTCCTGATGAGATTCATCCTAGACTTATCAATGAGGTGGCCTATTACCTGGCGAAACCCCTAACAATTCTCTTCAATAAGAGTATTGATACGGGAAAATACCACAAGATTGGATGAAGGCTCTAATATCACCGATCTACAAAAAAGGGTCGAACAAAGTCGCAGCAAATCACAGACCGATCAGTTTAACATCAATAGTATGCAAAATCCTAGAAACTTTTTTCCGTGAATCTATGATGGACCACCTTCTGAGCAACAACTCTATTTACCATAAACAATATGGATTCATTCGTGGGCGGTCAACGGTCCTCCAGTTATTGCACTTCTTTGACTATTGCTCTGAGATTATGGCTGTAGGTGGAGTGTTAGATGTATTATATCTGGATTACGCTAAGGCATTTAACTCTGTCCCACACCGTCGCCTGCTGACCAAGCTTGAAGCCTGTGGTATCAGAGGGAAGAGCTTACATTGGATGGAAGAATTTCTTACTGGGAGTTTCTTAGTGGTCGTAGTTAATGGTAAGAAGTCCTCAAGTGCTTCTTTGGTGAGTGGAGTCCCGCAGGGGAGTGTGCTTGGACCGGTACTCTTCATAATATATGTAAACGATCTTCCGAATACTTTGAGCTCCAATCTATATATGTTTGCTGATGATTCAAAATAGTACGACATATAACGAAGCCTCATGATGCCCGAGAGCTGCAACACAACCGTGACATAATTCAGGAGTGGTCTCATCTCTGGCTTTTAAATTTTAACCCTGAGAAATGCAGTGTTATCCTTCGGCATGATTAAAAACATAGTGTGTACTCATCGCTACAATATATATGGACAAGAACTCGAACACGTGGAAACTGACAAATATCTGGGTGTGATGGTGGATTCCACACTCAATTTTGAAGAGCATATTCCCAAAAAGATAAAGATGGCCAATTTTATGATGGTTCTAATCCGGCGAGTCTTCTCATATCTAAGTCCTAGTATGTTTACGCAACTATACAAAGCTTTTGCAAGGACACACTTGGAGTACGCTCAAGCCGTCTGGTCACCAAGATACGAAAGGCTTGTAAATATACTTGAAGAAGATCAAATTAGAGCAGCCAATTCAGTCGATGGACTAAAACACCTGGATTATCCTGAACGGCTGAGACATCTCAATCTGCCCACCTTGAAGTTCAGAAGACACAGAGGCAACATGATTGATATATGGAAACACTTCAATGTATACGATAGAGATCTTCTACCAGAATGCTTCGTCCCACTCGAAAGGCCAAATAGACGGCATGGTAGACAGTTGTTTAAGCATATCACCATCGATGTTATGTTCAAAGTCCATGGCAGTGGCTCTTACCACCGCACCATCACCAAATGGAATGTGGTGATGCCGTGCCGTGAAGCCGTGAAGCCGTGAAGTAGCGGAGACCCCGTCCATGAATTCATTCAAGTGCAGGCTTGATAAATGTTGGGATCAACTCAGATTTAAGTTTGACCCATCTGGCCCGATGCCGTGGTCGGCACATTGCCAGCGTGACATGCATTGATTGGAATTATGGGAGCGCAGCGTAGAGTCGTTTACTCGACTGGACTGCGGAATATGCTTAAGTAAGTATATATTTTGACTTACATGTTCTTGGCTATATATTTTTGGCTTACATGTTCTTGGCTATATATTTTCGGCTTAAATGTTTGGGCTATTTTGTAGGATAACAGCAAGATAGCTGGTGCTTGTGGTTGCTGTGGTTGATAGTGTGTTCGATCGGGATTAGTAAAGTATTGGAAAGGAAGGAAGCGTTACTGTTCGGTACCGTGTCAAAGTGAAACCATTGATCAGAAAATTCTGTTGTGTAAAATATGATGCGATCTGAACACCGTGGTGTTTTGCTTGGGGCACACGTAACAACAGTTCGTTTTGGAATTGAACAATGGCCATTGACTAACGTAGTCATTTTTCATTATATTAGCATTGGACCCTGTCTATCTTGCAGCAAAACGTGTAGCCCCACGCAGCATTTATTTACGCCGATGGAATACACCGTTAAATCTCTATTTGAACGTCATGCCGTTCTGTTTTCCCTGTAGTGCCCTTCAATTAGAGAATTTCGACTCTTTTTTCAAGACTTATTTTTTCGACTGGCCGGTCATAATTTGAAAAGTTACGTATATTTTAAGGATGAAAAATAAAACAGGTAAAGTTTGCATATTATGGTGGGTGGATTTTAAACTGTTATTTTTCTCAAAAATTCAACTAGTGTTAAGCTGCAGTAGATGCAGTCTTCCATGCTGATTCCGAATATATACATTTTATTGCAATTAATTAGAACCCTTTTCCCGGAAATCAAGATGAACATTCAAAATGCTCGGTAACATTGCTCGCTTAGAGTTTAATTAGCTGCTTGGATTTTATAATTCTTTTAAAATCGTAATTGAAGTCAGCTTAGAAAATATGATAAATGACAATATATACGAATGATTACATAAATCACTGAATCAAGTGTAAAATACATAATATTTTTGACTATAATGACACTGATACAAAATCAGTACGCCTCTTTCTCGAACACAGTTTTGCAAGAATGTACTGATGACGATTTTTGTATTCACACAAGTTATTTGAAGACTGCCACTAGCTAAGCACTTTTCTCTACGCTTAGTGAATGTGAGAGAAAATCTGCAATATCAAGCAGTTTGGTGCCACACTCGAACGTAGATGAGATCTTTTCGTCCGTGACATGTTTGGTTGTTGATAGTTCTGGTCCTCTCAGGCGCACGACGTCTATCAACTCCAGCCATATACCAACATTCCAGCTGATTGGAGGAATCTCTTTGTGATGTCTTCACTCGTTTTTTCACAATTCATATATTTACACAATTGACAGATGAAAGATGACAATGAGTACAATTACCTTAAACCACGCTGAAGAAATCGAATGTGATACATGTGAACATGATGCATGTCTCATTTTAGTATCGTCACTTAGCTGATAAATGGTAATAACGATACCCTCTGAATGAAATGTTTGATGTGAAGACGGAGAGAAAAAATGCAGGTTTTGAGTCCGTTTGTTTCTGCCCATGTTGGAGTTAAACCACCTCCGTTCATGCCAGAGTCTGTGGTTGGATGGAGTGCTGTCATGGAGAAACAATTTCATCTAGCCAGATTCATATAGCAAGAAACACGTTTTTTCATGCGATGGCTGCACTGCATCCAGATGTGGCTGCTCGACTCATTCCACAAGTTTTGGCTAGTCACAAATATTCGGAGCTCAAACAGGCTTTGCAGAACAAATTTGATAAAACCAAAGCTGAAGTGATCGAAGAACTGATGTCGAGAATGCCACTACCAGGTCGACCGTCTGAGACACTCGCAGATCTTCAGAGGACAGCGCAAAAAGCTGGTGCAGGTAAAGACATATTGAAGTATAGGTTCTTGAAATCTCTGCCTACGGCATCGCTGCAGCCTTAGCGGCGCAACAGGACTTGAAAACTGAGCACATGGGCCCAATAGCAGATTAATTTGTGCCGCTGATACAGACAGAACCGTTTTGCTGCACAATCGGAAAGTATGGGGAAGACAGTAGCTCGCTCTAGCAGAGGGTACACCTCGCCACGAAATGAAACTATTACCAACCATTACTTGATACCGAGGGAGCTGCGTCCATTTTACGATGCTCAACGACCACAGGGGTGTAGAACACAAGTTTACTTTGAAAAAGAGGTTCGCACATGTGAAGTATGGTGCAAATGACCTACAAAAAGACCTGGGATCAAGTTAGAGCCGTCATCTCGAACTGTGTCACCGGCGTGCCAAGCGTCTATGCCGGAAAACTGAGCAGGCAGATGATCGTGAAAGCGACCACTAATCTGCCACTAGTACTAGTCGCCATGCGAATATTTCTTCGCCCAGTGACATTCATCGTAGACACAAGTGCTGGTGTGTCACTCATGCCAAGACGCCTGGTGGCAGACAGGCATCTGAACCCATCGCCAGCTCGAATCAGCATCGCCAACGGTCAAACAATTCCAGTATATGGTCAACTGCAACTACAGATCGAAATTCGTGGTCTGCGGCGAACATTCAATTGGTCGTTTGTCGTAGCCGACATTGTCGCTCCTTTTCTGGGGACGGACTTCCTGGCGCACCACAACTTGATAGTAGACTGCGGGAGGTGCGAGCTGCGTGATTCAGACACTGAGCTGGCCGTGTCGTGCAAAAGGCCATCAACGTTTTATTGTGGCATCATCATCAACGACTTGACCGCTTTTCCAAGAGAAATTTGCCCTATAATCCAACGGTATCCGTCCGTCATATCGTCTGCACCGAGTGGACCGCCTGTAAACGCCCTGCAGCGAAGCTGGATGTTCACAGCATTGAAACAGGCAGCTCGACACCAGTGTACGCTTTACCGCGGCGTCTAGCTTCGGAACGAGAGAAAGCCGCAAAACAAGCATTTGACGTTCTACTGAAAAATGGCACCGTGCGCCCGTCTTGCTCACCATGGGCATCACCTCTGCACCTCGTACCGAAAAACTCACCAGGTGAGTGTAGGAGGGTGACCGGCGCCTATCGTGCGCTAAACACAAATCAATACCAGATCGCTCTTCGCTTCCACACATTCCAAATCTTTCGTCCAAACGTATACGGTATGTAAATTTTTAGCGAAATTGATCTCCTTCGTGCATATTATAACATTCCACTACAAGAAAAAGACATTCCCAAGAAGGCAGTCACAACACCTTTCTGAATGTTCGAATACTTGTATCTACCTATGGGACTGAAAAATTCAGGAGCCACCTTTCAAAGATTCATGGAATCAGCTTGTCGGGATTTGAAATGTGTATTTATTTATTTAGACGATGTTCTCGTGTATTCTCCAAATAAAGAAGACCACAAGAACCACTCGGAGGCCGTTTTTGCCGTGCTTGACAGGTACAAACTAAAACTGGCTCTCGAAAAGTGTTAATTTAACCAAAAAAACGCCGAATTTTTAGGTTACCATGTGTCAGTTGAAGGTGTGTCAGCCATCATGGACCTGCCTTTTCCAAAATACGCAGCTGAGCTGAGACGCATACTTGGCATGGTAGGATTGTTCGTAGAATGGTGCCTCGATTTGCGCATATCACATTTTCTCTCACAGAAAATTTGCGACTTCAACCGATATCCAAATGTCTCGAATGGAACTCGGAGGCAGAAGCTGCGTTCACGGAGACTAGATAAGCGTTGCAGTCAGCGCGCACGCTTGTCCATCCGTGAAAAACAGCAGTGAAAACGAAGGCCGATTATTTTCACTACTTCGGGTGTAAGGTGGGAGACCAAGAATAGGGATGGGCACCACACATCTTCTGCACAAGCTGCCACACAGCCTTGACTCAGTGGTTGGTGGGCAAGCGCGCGAGTATGCCATTTGCGGTACCCATGATATGACGTGAACCGCAGAATCATCATGATGATTGTTATTTCTGCTGCACAAGCATCGCCCGATTCAAAAAGAAGAATATAGGCCCCATCAAGTGCGCTGACTGCGTCTTTGCTCGTGAACCTGTGCCTCATGATGACGAGAATCCCGTTCCAACACTTCCAGATGATCAGAAAATAGCTGTAAGTAGTGGTGAAGACTTTTCTCCTCTTCATTGAAGAGGATGGTGATGACGAACCAAGATCCAACATCGAGGTCTTTGTTGGACATCAAATAAGACAGATTATGAAGGACGAACCTTTTCCGACAACTCTAAACCCCAAAGAGCTGGCAGCGTGGAGAAACCTCAAAACTGTGACGGAATATTTTTTTGGTAGCGAGCGAGCAGAGAACTATGTATAGTGCAGCAGCTGCTGGGGTCCTTCAGGAAACTTGGCTCCAGGATGTCCCTGAAAATCTAGTTCTTACACCATTACCTGAACTTATTCCCCGATAACTTGATAGCTGTCTCGGATAAGCACGACAAGCGATTGCACCGAGATATTTTGCTCATGGAGACGCGTTACCAGGGGCGGCACAACCCGAACATGATGGGCGACTTCTGCTGGTTCCTGCATCGCGAAACTGATATAGACTGCTGATACAGAGCAGCACAAACGCAAATTCAAATGCCTAAAACATTTTTAATTACATTCTAGTGTAGTTTTCTGTAATATCTGAAATTATGTAGCAATGCTAATAAAATATATGAATCAATGAATACTTGAAAATTTCATTGAAATCCTGACTTCTAGGCAATGGAAATATTTATTTTACTGAATATCGTGACGTGATACAGCAAACGGTTGTAATTTTTGAAATTAACGTATCCAAATTTGTCTAAATCACTCAACACTTCTCCATTAGAACATTTTACTTCTTCAGTGTTTTCGGCAGGTTGCATTCGCTAAAATTTGCTGTTATGAATAAACAACTAACCGTTCTTCGAACCTTTAAATAACCATGCTCTAGCACTGCTCGTGTAGACTACGCTCAGGTCTGAAAGCTTCATATGAAGTGATGGTATCCTTCTGGAGAAAATTTCTCAGTTAATTTTGAAGAAAACATATGTTCCAGTTTGTTGGTATCAGATACACTCGGCACCTCCCAGTAATTTCCATTGCAGTTCACCAGACCGCACTTGCTCGGTATTTTGAAGGCACAAAATCT
This sequence comes from Sacculina carcini, assembly GCA_916048095.2. NCBI lineage: Eukaryota > Metazoa > Arthropoda > Thecostraca > Sacculinidae > Sacculina > Sacculina carcini. The sequence goes on along the minus strand of OU696576.1, from coordinate 126,936 downwards.
ACAGCGACCGATAAATACAAACAATAGCACATATTTCAACGCGCCTACACAGCAACGAGTTGAACACCACCAACACACAAGCACAGATCAACTGCTTTTTCATGATAATGTTGCATGATTCTGCATGATGCTGGTGCAAGTTAGCTCACAATGCTTCCCTCAAACAATCATCAATTGAGCAATCATAAATTGACATAAATCATAAACGGGCAATCAAAAATTGAGCGTTTGCACGCGCCGCGCTAGATACAATGCCTGTCTGATGAAGAGCGACATAATTCTCACAAACTCTGTCTACACTGAAATCAAAATTGTCCCAACTGAAATCAAAATTATCCCAACTGAATTTAGCACTGTTCCAATTGGAATTAAATATTTTCAAACTGAAATGACCAGTATTTTATGACTTATCTAATTGTTTTTCTCAACATTTTTTTGAGAATGTCAGGAGGGCCTGTTCAACTGTAGACTGTTATATGGTCACTCACTGTTAAAGGATGGTTAGCTTGTAACAGCATCCAACATATATGACAATAGAGGTATTAGAAGACGGGCGCGCGGGGGCATTGCAGTGTCACGCGCACCAACAAGAAACCATTTGAATGAATTCAAGCAGCGCGTGTACTTAAATTCTAGCAAAAAGAAAGATATCATAACTCAGCACAATCACAACGCAACATAGCCTACTAAAATACCTTCACCAACAAACAAACACGACCGTTCTGCGCAAACAACTGCCCCACTGGCGCGCACTGCCCAACCCCCGGCATCTCCACACCAGTGACAGTTCACTCCTTGGAGATACTGCGCTCGCTGATAGCACGTGCTAATATCTATATTCATGGTGCTAATATCTATATTCATGAGTGTGAGTGTACGAACATACGTGCTCTCAAATATATTCTCACGTTTCTGCAATTACTTTGCAAATGGTGTAATGCGGTTCTAGTTGGGACAATTTTGATTTCAGTTGGAACAAATCAAATTGTAAATTTTAAAGACCTCCGCCAGCTGACTCAGACATCGGGCCGTGTGCGTCCTATATTTAGTAGTTCTTGGTTTTTATGTATTAAAATATAGTTTGTGGGTAATTATATCTTAATGCTACTTATTTATAGAGTGATGCTTGTTTATATATTTAATCATCGTCTATGCAGATTACCTTATTGGACGTTATATATGCATAATGTGGTGTTTATGAGCAGTTCTAATTGCGCTTCACCTAAAATAAATTATGGCGTGATTTTCTTTTTCCATGTAATTTCTCTTCGCTGTCCATTTCTTGATGATCAAAATAGGAATTGCTGTCATGCAATTCTGTAAAAGCGTGTATTTATAACACCAATGAAACGACAAAGAAATTATATGCCCAAACATCAGCACATAATTAATCGTGAACACTAAATCACATCCTATCTCAATCAATCTCATCAACGCAATTCCGTTAAATTCAAATATCCGCTCTCACTTCAAAACCAACAATAAATGTACAACCATTAACACCACGTGATAAATATGTTCGCGATACGCCAGACATCAAGTAATAATTACATCTCCTGATTTTCAAAATAATCTTCTGGTGGGTCTACTTCATGGTCGACGTACACCACGTAATCATTGAATCTCGCCGGGCGACACGTCTCTCTCCTCGGCCTAACCCTCTCGCGCGGACTCGGACACTCATGCTCATTTTCAGTTGTCTCCACTGGAGTTGAGGAGAACACTTCAATTGGCGACTCATCACTGTCTCTGCTAGTAGACGCACGTGCCGGAATCACTGCACTGCAGTCACGGTCCTCTCGTCGCGGTCTCATATCTCTCACATGCCGATTAATTCCGTCCACCTCAATAACTTCATTAGAAACTATTCCTGTCATCACGCGTTTTCCACTCACCACGTCACACCTATCACCAGGTCGTCGAACCCAAACACGATCGCCAATATCAAACGGAAAATCGACTGTCCTTAGCTCTCGCCTTACCGACGTCGACTAATCCCGCATTCTCACTTGGTAACGGTAAACCATATCCACCGGTCTTTTCTCGGCCCCGTCACTCCCCACCGGCGACATGTTATACAACATAACTGCTTCTCGTACCGAACACTGTTTCCTCGCGGCTATAGTTTTCACTGTTCGGTGGCACCTCTCTATAATGCCGTTACCCTCAGGTCTATAGGCACATCTGAATCGAACATCTACGTTCCAGAACCTCATAGCATTCATGAAAGGTGCCCCGCGAAACGATGTGTCATTATCCAGCAGCAACTGATGCGGTGGTCCTCGCTCGCTGAACACGTCGTGCATTACATTTGCTGCCTCAACACTACTCCTAGAGGACACTCTCCTCCAGATTGTAAAACGTGAAGGTCCACAGTCGATAACACTAATGTATAATTCGTTCTTAACATGAGTAAAGTCTGCTGCCAGTCTGTTCCATGCTGTACTCACACTCAACTTGCCACCTTTCCATCTCAAAGGAGGAGGACAAATTGAGTTACACATCACATTTTTTCATTGCTTCGGCCACCTGTAGCCTTGTAACCCGAATCCCCTTGCTCCGACAAAACAATTTAGTCCGATGGACTCCTGGATGTCCTGCGTCGAGGTGTATTTTCCTTACATCATCTGGCACTATAGCCACCGCACACTGAGGACGATGTGTTTTCAGCCATGACGCTGGTACACGTGTCAATATATTCGCCTTATTGCTAGCAGAATCAACTTTTATGGCTTCCAGTTTAAGTCCATATTCTTAAATCAAACTGCTGACAAAATCGAGCCTTCGTCTCAGTAACAATTCACAGGTAGCAGTCGTCTTGATCTTTCTTTTTCTTGTAATCACCTCCATGAGCCATGCATAAACAGTCGCCGAATCTGTGAACAATTCAATTTCTTTAAACTCTAATTTCACAGCAATTCCGAGACCTTTTATCACCGCGTCCAGTTCTCCTATGTTGATATGATGTGCTTCTTTCCTTAGCCAACAACCGTCCTCCATTGTCCGACCATTCACTTGTACAACGACACCAATAGCAATATCACTCGCATCTACCCACACCTTTGCAGCGTTTCCTTGGGTTGGCCAAATACCCTTCACTGGATCGTCTCTCTTCACCCGATCCAACAGCTCACAAACACAGTTTTGAACGCTTGGGTCCAAAACTTCATCATCCCATCTATCAGTGTTTTCTGTAACCATCCGTTTCAAATAGGATGCCGATACCCTAAGCCAGCTCGCTACGGGATAATGGACACGAGTTTACCGCTCAATGCAAATACACTGCGCCGCGTAATTTTTCTGGACATTCTGGTAATTCATTGGCTCTTTTACACATCATCGTACCGTCACGTGACCTGAACACCCTCAATCACAACACTCTGGTACCGTTGGACACTTGTTGTACATCCTTGCTCTTCAATCCGTACGTCTCCAAATGCTCCTTCACTATCTGTAGCGAGATTATATCTCCATCAACTATGACGTCATCCACGTACGCCGACGTGCCACGAGAAATCTTGTCATTCAGCGACAACACTATGCTCACCACGGTCTGCACGATAGCTGGTGCCGAGTTCAGACCGAAGCCAAGGCGTGTCAGACAGTACAGTTTACCTTTGTAACGCACTGTCTGAAATGGCCACAACGACTCATCGACAACTATCTGCAGGTAGGCTTCGGTCAAATCCATGATGTGAAGATTCTCACCTTTTTTCTCCTCCACGTCCGTAATTTATCCTGGCAAACATCCGCATCAGCAGTGAACGAGTGGATATACGCATTCAAGTGCGGGAAATCCAGCACAGGACGAACTGTCTTATTGTTCTCCTGCTGCACTGCCATCAATGTCAGCAAGCAGCGTGCAGGACCGTACACGTTGTCATCGTACGGAATCAGCCATTGTTCCCGGATCCACGATTCAAGTTCTGTATCAAATGCCGCTCGAGCTTCACGGGGCACATTGTATTGTGCCACACGATTTGGCAGTACTTGAGGCTCAACACCATCTATCCAGCTCCATCGGCACTTCCACACTCTTCGCTCGGGGTCAAAAGCCACGACGTGCCCTGGTCTTTCCTTTTTGATCTGCTGCCCTGCAACACACTGCAGTCGCGTACCAACAGATTCTCCCAAAACCACTCTCTTCTCACCAACGTATACACCTCCTAACTCTCGGATCGCGTTCATGCCCAGAATAATGTCAAAATTTAATGGTATACCAAGTACCACTAGCATATTCAATGTGACAGAACATTCGTTAACTCTTACCGTGCAATTTGCTACACCATCGCAGGTAAAAGATTCCCCTCCCAGTGTGTCCAATTTTGTTTATTGTCTGGTGCAACGATCGCACACCACACTCGACACAATACAACAAGAACAACCGGTGTCTACCAGAGCTTTACACAGCATTCCATTCACAAAAAACTGTCTCTGTCGGAAGCGCCTCTTCAGCTACTGCGGAGAGAGCACCGGCACTGATGAACTCTCTCCTGTTGCGTTTTTTGAACAATTTCTCGCAGTATGGCCGACTTTGTTGCAGTTAAATCATTTCATCAATCTTTTAGGACATTGTCTACTGAAGTTCCCTAGCTCATTGTAGTTGTAGCATCTCTGCTTAGTCAATCCATATTCTTCTCTCCTCCCTCCAAGACAACAATCTTCTTTCGGAGGCATTCAACTCTGATCATATCTTCCTTGTTTCCTCTGCAGCGCCATACGCGCTCTCACCAGCACGTCTTGCAGTGTCAGCTTGTCTGCAGCAGCACCAGTCTGGATAGCTGTGGTGATGTCCCTCGGCAGGCCCGTCACAAAAGCACAATCTAGCAACTCCTCATGTGCACCTCCGAATGACTCAGCCATCACTTTGAGGTCAGCCAGAAACACGTCAGGGGACTTGCCTGGTTGAAGTCGGCGACTGCGAAACCTCTCAAATGCCAAGTACTTGTCCACTCCGAACGCTTGATACAAGGCTGTTCGAGTGCACTTTGCACCACGACGAACGTCTGCAGATTGCAGAGACCACACGTGGAATGCACCGCCCACTAAATGAGCGGGCACCACCGACATCAAATGAACCTCTTTAAGTTCGCATAGCATCTTTGCCCTCGTCCACCATTCCACAACATCTCCGGTGCCATCAAACTCCGGCACTATACGCACGTCGAAACTTCTTCCGGAGTCGCCACCGCACGACTCTGCTACTCCAGGTTCTCTTGACATCGCCATTATATGAAAATATACTGCACTGGCCGCTTAGCTTGTAAAAGCGTGTAATTAAAACACTAATGAAACGACTAAGAAATTATACACCCAAACATCATCACATAATTAATCGTGAACACTAAATCACATCCTATCTCAATCAATCTCATCAACGCAATTCCGTTAAATTCAAATATCCGCTCTCGCTTCAAAACCAACAATAAATGTACAACCATTAACATCACGTGATAAATATGTTCGTGATACACCAGACATCAACTCATAATTAAAATTCATAGCGTTTGCGCTCTTCCCATATCACCTTGTTAATTGATTTATTAATAATAATAATATTAGCAAAGAAAAGAATAGCAGTGAGAAATTATCTCCAACCAAAACTCATTCTGAATATATAAAACTCATTCTGCATATATATGCAAACTCATTCTGAGTTTCTGATGTTTCCACTTACCAGTCACATATCCACATCGATGCTAAAATTCTCCCATTATATGATTCAATAATTTCTCTATGATAATGATATGAGAATTTTCCTTGTGATTCCCAGATGAATCACACCTGGCTACAATGGACAAATATTTGTACCTCAACACATTTCTCACCGGCTTAATCACGAAAACAAAATATGTATTTCAAGCATGAGGTAGTACTCAATTAGATGTGTTTGGTAGTGCAAATTCTCAATAAATTTATCCACGTGACATCATTCATATGGTTACTTCGTTCAACACAAATGAAAAAACCAATGAATAATTGATTTTTGCTTCATAATGCGTCAAGGAAAGCATCTATCTATGTTCTACAATAATGACAAATTTCAAGGTTGATATGATTGATATGAACACGCTGCAGCTGTTGTTTTGAAAATGCTTCTTTCAAAGAATTTATATTTGTAAATTTATGCTTACCTACATTCTAGTGTGCGTTATATCTAAATAAATTCAATTGTATTGGAAGTTCACATATAAGCATACGCTTTTCATGTGCATGAAAATTACACCAAGAGTAATTTTTCCATTAGATACATAACCTACACATTATAACGTCGTGTAATACACACACAATGCTCTCATGCACACATACATCTACACAAGCTCACAATATATCTACACATGCTCACGATATATCTTACACATAGCTTACACATAGCATTACATAGCTTACACAAACACACACACACACACACACACACACACATACACACACACATACAGACACACACGCACACACACACACAATGTACCCCTGCACACATACTATATCCATACGCAATATACTCATGCACACATGCTCGCAATATATCTACACAATTCGCTCATGTACACGTGAACACATCTGACGGCAATATTAATCTACCAATTATTATAATTAATAGACGAATCAAATGGACTTTATACTTCTCTATCTAAGAGCCTTGATGCAATACTTTTCTTGAATAAATGTAATTTGAGTATCCTTTTTATTATCTTGTCGATTCTATTCCACATGCCTGCTCCAACATTGTGAAAACGAAATTGTCTGTAACGTGTTCTATTAGATGATATCAACAATTTCTCCGGATGTCGACTATTGATCTGAAATAAACATTGAAGATTGCTTGGGAGTTTGTTGTGAAAAGCTTGATAAGAAAAAACTGAGATGTTTAGGTCTCTAAGATTTTCTAGAGATAAAATTTTAAACTCCCTAAACATTGGTTTAGTGCTTTCATTTTGAGAGTTATATTCAATTAATCTGATTGTTCTTTTTTGCAGCTTGAATAATGCCTGAAGGTTAGATGAATATGTAGATCCCCAGGTTTCAATATAATAGCCCAGCTGGGATTTCACCGAGCAATTATACAGCAGCAAGTATGTTTTTTGAGTAATCAGTGGTCTAATCTTTGTTAACATTAACGAAAACTTGGAGATCTTTGTTTCAAGCCACTTGATATGTTTTTTCCATGAAATATTTTCCTCAAATATCACCCCATAGGAAGTTTGTATGTGCTACTCTTTTTGTTTGCCTATTTCTAATTTTAATGTCGAAATCTTTTGATTGTCGCTTACCAAACTCGATATAATTTGTTTTACTAATATTTAATAACAATATTTTCATATCAAGCCACCAACTTAGTCTCTCTAGTTCACTATTCATTATATTCTCCAAGTCCTCAACATTTTTACCTGCAAAAATCAAATTCGTGTCATCAGCAAACAAAACTAATTTGGTTTGTTTTAAATAGTCAAATAAATCATTGATGAATAAAAGAAACAGTTTGGGACCCAGCACTGAGCCCTGTGGTACTCCACACTGTACGTTCCGTGGTTCAGAAAAATAATTATCAAAAGAAACGGTTTGTGTGCTTGACTCCATATAGCTTTGTAACCATTGATGTGCCTTCCCCCTTATCCCATAAGCAAACAATTTTTTCAAGAGCAGATCGTGGTCAACCATATCAAATACCTTCTTAATTATTTCCCGACCGAAATTTCATTTCCAATTTTTTTTTTTAAATTGATGTTTTTGAAATATTTCCATGGAAATAAGTGAGTTTCTGTAGTGTGATCGTGTGCAGTGAGACAGTGTGTGTGAGAAATTGTGTCTACGTTGATTGATATTGTGTGTGTGTGAACGTTTTAGTGTATCTATGTGTGATCGTGTACAGTTGAATTGCGTATTGCGTGCGAGAGTGTGAGCGAGTGTGTATAGCTGTGTCGTTGTGTGTGTGTGTGTGTGTTTGTGTGTGTGTGTACTTGTGTTTGTCAAGTGTTGATGCCCCGCGGCGGCGAGCGAGTGACCGGCTCGCCACTGATTGGTTGTTTCGGTGGATTGAGGCCTGTGCGTGTGTTTGTGTGTGTGTGTGTGTGTGTGTGTTTGTGTGTGTGTGTGTGTGTGTGTGTTTGTGCGCGCTCCCGTGTGTCACGGTGTGAGCTTGGAGTCTTGTTCGTGGTGTGGTTGCGGCGTGACGTCTTGTAGGCGCGCGTGGGGCAGTGATGCCCCACGCGCGCCTGTCTGGAACATATCTTGATTTTTTGTTTGTATCTACAGATTGAAAATTTTATTTACTCATCTAGAGTTATAAATATTTACAAAATAATTATGGGTGGCCAGCCAGCCAAATGTCGTGTGCCAAGTGCCAGTTAGTGCACTTATACTCGTAAATAACATGCTTTTGCTTTCTATCAATTTTTGACTGCAAGGTTTTGGAATAGCCACTGCAGGCAGAGCCGTAGTATCCGCCCCCCGTACCCCCTTCCGGGGGCCCCCTAATGTTGAGGGACCCCGTTGCTTCACGTATTATGTGATTATGTCTAATAAATACATTCATTATTTGGTGATTTATTTATAATGGGGGCCTCAAGTGGTGCCTTCGGGGGGGCCCATATTTCCTCGCAACGGCTTTGGCTGCAGGTCTGGGGGGCAGGGGGCAAATAATCAAGAGTTCCACTTCTAGGGCTTGCTATTTCAGGGCTTAGGGAACTCCGAAAGGTATTTTAAGCTTAAACACAAAAATATGTTATACGAGTAGTTTCATATGAGATGCTATTTTGTTCGTTTAACTAAAGAATAATAATTAATTTTCGAAAATGACATTTTATTTTCACTTATTCTGATAAAAATTATATCCTTGGCATCATTGATTGATATTTATTTACAAAAGCCATTCAAGGTGGAAATATGTAAAGATGAGCGCAATATTACACGAGGTACAAAATGATAACAAAACAATTCAATGCTTCAAACAAGTTAAGCCAAATTATGATATTCATTGAAACATTCGCGCCCTCGAACAAAACACAGGTGTACATAGCAGTTTGCACATTTGACAAATGTCTTCCTGTCGCAGTTCTTTCGGAAGCACATCACACAACGACCATGTTTGTCAGCCCATATTATATTGTGGTGCGACTCAGGCACAGACACATCGCTATTCCTCTCGGGGATACTCATAAGGCTCAGTGACACAGATTGCCGAAATTCCTTGAGTGTCTTCGCTTCGGAATCTGCGATGTTGAGTTTCTGATAGACTATGAAAGCATTCACAAGCGCCATCTCCAGATAGTCCCAGAATGGTCGAGTGTAGTACTTTCCTGGGCTTTTCCTATCTACTGCATATGTGCTGCTTTTTTGATGCATTATATCTGTGCCTCTCATTCCTGGATTGTATCGAGTGACCATGAGGGGACAAACGACTTTCTGTTTTTTAGCATGCCCCTTCTTTCGTCGACTGAACTCAGCTGTTTCATGGTCACCGTCAATGCAAGAGATCATAGAGACCGCCTTACAGTCCCTCCACTTGACAAACGAAATTTCATTGCAGTGCCGAGATTTAAACTCGCCTTTCTCCATGTCTCTGTCAGATTTCAGGTCTTTTGGAAGACCTTTTCGGTGAGAACGAACAGTCCCACACGCAAATATACCCTTCTCCTTGAGACGCATGAACAAGTCCGGGCTGGAGTAGAAATTGTCCATAAAGACACGACAGTTTTTTACTTCCAGGCTAGCTGTCAGGTCCAGGACAACCTGAGTTGTGAGCCCAAACTCAGACTGAGCGCTCTTTCCAGTATAAAAATCAAATTGGAAAAGATAGCCTGTTTCACTATCATTGCGACACCAGTATTTGAATCCACGTTGTATGGGCTTGCCCGTGATATATTGCTTCATGGCCGACTGACCGGTGAATTTGGTCATTCTCCCATCGACACTCCGCTCTGATATAGGCTCCATTGCTGCTTGGAAAGTCTCGTTGAAGTGGACTATTAGCGGACGGATCTTCCAGGCGCGATCGAAGTTTGGCTGTTTGCGGTCCGGACAGTCTTCGTTGTTGACGAAATGCAAGGCTCTTCTAATCTTCTCGAAACAAGCCCGATATATTTTTTCCTCCACGATGTCGACGTCAAGGTCTCGCGATTTGGACCAGTAGTCTCGAATATCTGGTAGAACGTGATATCCCATCAAGAAGTTCATACCAATGAAGCAGCTAAGTTCTTCTTGATCTGTGACAAATGCCTGACCCTTCTGGTTCATATAGCGGTTACTCTTTTTGACCAGAATATCATCGAGTAGGCTGCTGAACTTGCACACGTCGTAGAAGACTTGACGAGGTGAAGGAGGATTCTTACTATTGTAGTGCAGTTTTACTGCCCCTAGACCAGGCTGTGGCTCTGGTATGTCGAGCAGTGGACACCGGCGAGACCACTTAAAGTGAGGAGCACTGGAGTCTGCCGCTTCATCATCCACTGTGGATTGGGCGTCCTCAATGACAACGGCTTGGACTCCACCAGGGCCAGGGTAGATGCTCAAAAATCCGACATCCTCATCATCAAGCCGAAACAACTCGTCTTCATCACTCAGATCAGCATCCAGTAATTGAATTGTCTCGTCATAGCTCACAAAAATATGTTCTTTGGCGAAGATTAGGCATTTGCAAAACCATATACAAAAACTCGCCAGAATGCACAAAGGAACACAATGATACATTACATGAGCGTCTACCCACATGCAATGAAATTTGTCGTACGATAATCCCGTGCATACTGTGTTAGGCATCCCTCAGTTGTACACGAAACAAACTATCTTCGGGGACATTAAGTAGCACTTGCCGACATTTGGGTGGCTGAAAACCCAATTTTTAAATGTTAATTTTGTGGTTCCTTCGGAAATAGCAGTATTGAATTTTTCTGCATGCATTCTTAGGAACAGTATCTTCAATGAAAATCAACCCTCAATGGCATCCTTCTAAAAAGATGGAACTTATGGTTACTCAAATTTTGGTAAATTCAAATATCAGTAGTCGACGAATTTAATTGATTTTTATCCAATGTTTTTTATCAGAGTTACCAAAAACACCACTAACTCAACATATAGATCCCTAGCAATGAAAAAAACTTAATCTAGATATTCTGTCACCATCGCTCCGAGTGCAGTTGACAAAAAACTGCATCAAGTCCTATGGGTGGCCAGCCACCCAATTGTCGGGAAAGAGTTAAGGTCAATGAAAATACCGATAGTTGTCAATTTTTTATCTAATGAATCTGTGATATAATTTTGAGAATCTAGTACTGCATGATTAAGACTTTTATTAGTTTGGAACCCATACTGTCCGTGATTAATGATCGTGTCTTTCTCAACATAATTGTCCAGTCTCTTCAAAAAACACTTTTCTAATAATTTCGAGAATTGAGGTAGTAGAGATATAGGTCTGTAATTTGAAAATTGTGTGTTGTCTCCTGCTTTGTGTATTGGGCATATTTTTACCGTTTTCATGCCTTTGGGAAATGTCCCTACCTGGAAAGATTGATTGAATATGTAAACAATGAATACAAAATTATGAATACATAATGGTTCTAAAATGTATATACTTGATAATTTTATCAGTTGCATGTTAATACCGTAAATATCATCTGAGCATTTGCTTTCACAGGCCCTAATTATATCTAAAATTTCACTTTTGCTTATGGGCTCTAGAAACATACTGTCACGATAGTCTCTGGATAACAAATTAAGGTATTCTCTATATTTTACATCTTTCTTAAGTATTTGACTTATATTTATAAAGTACTCATATAATTTAGTGGCAATATGCATTGTATCAGTGACAATATTGTTGTCCTGATGAAAAAGAGCAGGGTAATTATTTCTGACTTTTGGATTCCCAATAATTTCCCTAATATATTTCCAAGTGTGTTTGATGTTGTTGCATTTTGAGAATACTTCTGCATATTGGTTTTGTTTGGCTACCCGTAATAGAGTGGTGAGCTTGTTTCTGTATTTTGTGTAGTGTTTGTGGTCCTCCACCAATTTACTTCTGATGAACTTTCTGTACAAAATGTTTTTATTTCTACATGATATCTTCAATCCTTTTGTCAACCATGGCAAGTACGTTTCATCCTTATGATGAAGTTTTCTTAGTGGAAAGTGTATATTTACTATTGTCTGGTATTCATGCAGGAACTTATCTTTCCAGTAATTATGCAGGAACTTATCTTTCCAGTAATTATGCAGGAACTTATCTTTCCAGTAATTTCCAGTATTCTATCTTTCCAGTAAGGCGCCGTGTTCGGCGATGAACGAGCGAGCGCGAACAAAGAAAACCGCTTGTTAATCGGGCTTACGGTTCCAGAGATATAAGACTCTCAAAAAGCATGGGCAAAGTTTTCTGCTAAATTATAAGAGGGCATATGGCACGTGCCACATGCCACACTGGGCACTGACATAATTCGGCATAGTCTCATTCGCGGCAGGAAGGATTGGGCTACCCAACAAAAAACGCATGTAAATCTGACTTATGGTTCCAGAGATATAAGCCTCTGAAAAACGGGAAAAAAGTGTTTTTCGAAAAAGTAGGAGGGCATTTGGGACGTGCCACGTGCCACAGTGGGCACTGACATGATTCGGCTCAGTCTCATCCGCGGCAGGAAGGATGAGGCTACCCAAGAAAAATAATCATGTTAATCGGATTTATGGTTCCAGAGATATAAGCCTCTGAAAAGCGTGACCACGGCCGGCCGGCGGGCCGGCCGCTCAATCATTTTTCTAGTAACACCAAGTATGAACTTGCTCGCTTCGCTCGCTCGTAATCAAACGAATAATTTATCCTGTGTCTCAATCCAGCTCCAATCAACTAATTGTAATTCATGAATAAATGCCTGTTCAGATTTTTCTTGTATAATTCTTTTCAGTGTATATGTGTTAGCTGGAGGAGGCTTAATGAAATCTTTAATATTGCAGTATACTGGTGAATGGGCACTTATGTCAAAGGAAATGGTGCCAGAAGTTATACTGTGCCTAATGGTATTTGTGAATATATTATATATGACGGTTGTGCTGGAAGTTATTACTCTAATGGGATATTTTATTAAAGCAATATAGACCAGGCTGTGCATGGTGTTGTTAAATTGTTGTGCATTGTATTGTTCTGATCTTGATATGTCAATGTTGAAGTCCCCGGGAATTATATTGTTTGTAAATGTATGTGTTGATAAGATGTTGCGCAAGTGCTCTGTGAAATCATATATATTGGAAGATGGTGTCCTGTGAACTACAGTCATATATATATATATATATATATATATATATATATATATATATATATATATATATATATATATATATATATAATTTAATTTTATATATATAATTTAATTTTCCAAAGTGTATCTGAAGGAAGTTACGCCGGTGTAAAGTCAAAATGTCATGTTGCCAATTTGACAGCTATTATGCGTACTTGCGATTACACATGAATATACACTGATTAAATTTCACTGAAGTCCAATCACAATTTACGCACTTGCGATTACACAGGAATATACTACTGTGTAGAGAATTTTGTGTTCTACAAGATAAGCTATAATTTATACCCACAAATGATACAAAAAACGTGTAAAATTGGCAAAATTCTCAAATACATCCAAAATTACACTTGAACACCGGGCGACTAAAATTAATTCATTTTTCTACTATTTCTCAGTAACTATTTGTTACACATAAAAATAAATTATACCATCGTTCTAGAAATCTTTTCTTCTACAATACGGTATAATTTGTAATTTTCCAAAGGGTATCTGAAGGAAGTTACGGCGGTGTAAAGTCAAAAGGACATATTGCCAATTTGACAGCTATTATGCGCACTTGCGATTACACAGGAATATACACCGATTAAATTTCACTGAAGCCCAATCACAATTAAGAATGCATCATATTATCTCCAAGCATGGATGGTGTGGTTTTATTGCGTACAGTTTAATTAATGCTACACTCTACTGAATATAAAGGCTTTATTGTCCTCAATAACGTTCCGCACGACGGGCGGGTAAAATGCTATTGGGAACAAAGTAAACTACTGAATTTAACTGTGTAATTTAATTGGTTTAATTTCAAGTTGCATAAGCATAAGTTGCATAAGGATATGGGTTGCAATATCATGTAATGCCAACTTATGCTGTTTTAGCGGAAGCATTAACCTGGAATTATAGAGATGACAGAAGGTTGCATTGTTTTGATAGTGTTGTGGAAAAACATGTTTTCTAAATTGAAACATAAATTTCACATTTAGACTTTTAGATTAGCTATAACTTTCCTGTGGGTTTGTTTTTATTTTTCAATTTGCACTAATTTTTTTATGAATTGAATATTAATTATATTTTATGAACTGTTCCGCACGACGGGCGAATTAAATGTATCTATAAAGAGTGGGTTTAAATGATAGCGAGGTATATGATATTTTGCTAGCAGTAAATATTCTAGCGATAAAAGTAGAATAGCTCTTAAGCAAATGATTTTGGAGAATGAACCTTTAAATATATTTTGCGATCTGATGATATTATATATGTATTAGGAATAATACGTAGCAGAATATAGATTGCATAATATAATATCGGCTGTAATATCAAGGGCTGTAATATCGGTGTAATCCAAAAAATAACAACTGTATGAATATGATGCATTAGTGGAAGCATTAACCGGGAATTATGAGATAATATGATAATGGTGTATAATTATATCGCATTATGCAACAAATGTGAATTTAGCTGCCTTACAGTTTGGTCCCGATACTATATTGGCGGGTTGAGAGAAAAGTATTGGTGGGCCGCGTGTTTGGGACCCCTGGGGTAGATAATCTCAGACTTCTGATTACAAATTATGATATTTTGTGATCACAAACTAATAAGTTAAATCACCTCAGACTAGGCTGAGAGCGGTCAAGATTGGACAATTTGACACATTCAAATGATCTAAAAAAGTGTTTTTAGATCATTTTTTCAAATGGTTCATTTAAAAAAAGTTTTTTTTTTAAAATAAAAATGTTCCGCGGGCAGCAACTATAGACAATAGAACGTTCAATTTACCCTGTAGAATTAATCCATACACAAAACCAATGGATTTGACTTCAAGATGCAGAACGGATCGTGTTCGAGTTCTGAATTATTCAGCACGACGGGCGGGTTTAAAAATGACTCAGGCGGACTGAGGGGAAATATTGTGTCGAAATAAAAATAATTAAACTTATAATTTTCAATTGATTAATATTTTTATGAGTGTACCCTATTTCATTTTTATTTTTCCATATTTTTTATGAATTGAATATGAATTTCATGTTATGAATTGCTCCGCACAACGGGCGGGTTTTAATGCTATATATATACATAAAGAAGAAATTATCTGTCTGTCTGTGTATGTATGCTTGAATATGAGGTGACATAATTGCGCTGGCTCATGGTTCGCTGGTTCAATTATCAGGGGCTTCAAACGCAAACGAAGCGATGGCTCATTTTTATGAAATAAAAATGTCCCGCGGGCAGCAATAAAACGTTCAATTTCACCGTATAGAATGAATTCATATACAAAACTAATGGATTTGACTTCAAGAACCAGAACGGATGGTGTTCGAGTTCTGAATTTTTCCTCACGTCGGGCGGGTTTAAATATGAGGCGGGTTGAGTGAAAATATTTTGTCAAAATATAATTAAAAATAATGAAATTTAGACTTTTTAATTGATTAAGGTCTTCATGAGTTTGCCTTATTTATTTTTAATTTGCAATATTTTTATGAATTGTTCCGCACAACGGGCGGGTTTTAATGCGGTTTTAATGCTATATATATACATAAAGAAGAAATTATCTGTCTGTCTGTGTATGTATGCTTGAATATGAGGTGACATAATTGCGCTGGTTCATGGTTCGCTGGTTCAATGATCAGGGGCTTCAAACGCAAACGAAGCGATGGCTCATTTTTATGAAATAAAAATGTCCCGCGGGCAGCAATAAAACGTTCAATTTCACCGTGTAGAATGAATTCATATACAAAACTAATGGATTTGACTTCAAGAACCAGAACGGATGGTGTTCGAGTTCTGAATTATTCCGCACGTCGGCCGGGTTTAAATATGAGGCGGGCTGAGTGAAAATATTTTGTCAAAATGTAAATTAAAAATAATGAAATTTAGACTTTTTAATTGATTAAGGTTTTTATGAGTTTGCCTTATTTATTTTTAATTTGCAATATTTTTATGAATTCTTCCGCACAACGGGCGGGTTTTAATGCTAGTATATATATAACTTACATTTCATATCCGTGTTCATCTTGATCGATAATCATTCAAATAAATTATCCATAGATTATGTCATTTGTTCAACTGAAACCGCATTATATTTTTTGTGTATGTATAAAGCAACCCCACCTGATCTTCTATTATTTCGATTTAATGTAAATAATTTATGTGATTCTGAATTATATAAATCCAAATGAGTACTAGAATCAAACCATGTCTCACAAACTGCTATTATATCTACGCTTAAGATATATTTTTTTATGAAATATGCAAAATTATACTAATTACACTTGAGGCTCCTAGCATAAATATGCACGATATAAAGTCCATTTGTTTCGCTTACAAGTGTAGAGTGGCGGTTGGTTCAGCACGTAGTCCAGACGGTGGGCGCTAGAGGGCGCCAAGTGATAAGCGCCAGGGTCAAGGTGAGCGACCCTGACCAGTCACTGTACAGTCGTTACACAGTGCGTTTCACTAGTGGTGGTGTGCGGCATTTTATTGTGAGTAATGTGTATGTAATTATATCATATGATATTAACGTAGTAATGGGTGTGTAATTGTATCATAGTATAACTCATGGCATTAATCCAATTTCAGATAGTTTGATTGCTGTGTAATCGAATCATTCACCCACTCGCTGTTTAACGTCACGATTGGATGAATGGATAAGTTATGTATGGTCGTGCGTCACGACCAGAGTTATCATCAATATGTGAGTCTAATACGCCGTTGCCGTTTACGTGTCTTTGTATTTCAGGAAATAACATTCGTGATGATAATATACTCGTGCCACGAATGTCGTTTTTGATCATGTTATTTCAATAAGTCACGTCGTGCAACATCCCGATGCCAAGAATGTCAGTCTCATTGCGATGTGAAGCGGCCGGCTGTGGAGAGTTGAAGACAGCCGAGGACATGTCCACATGTATCGCACTCATGCAGCTGCATCAAAAGAACGTGCATGAATCCTGCGGATCCCGTCAGAAACCTCCAAAGATCTCTCGCCCCTCTATTCAGCAGAGCATTGACCAAGAAGAGTGGGCTGCATTCACCAGGAGGTGGCATATGTTCAAGAACGGGACAGACCTCACGTCAAATCAAGTCACTGCCCAGCTGCTGGCCTGCTGCGAACCAGAGCTTGAGTCGGCGTTGTTCAGGGAGGATCCAGAGATATCCAACAGAAAGGAGACGGAGATCTTGGAGGCTATCGAGCGTCTGTCAGTGATCAAGGTGGCGCTCAGTGTTCGGCGCTCGGCGTTGCTGCAAATGAAACAGGATCCCGGTGAGAACGTCCGGCAATACGTGGCCAGACTCAGAGGCACCGCCAACGTTTGTGATTGGACAAAAACCAGTGTCTGTAGGGCTCCCGGGTGTTCCGGTTCAAGTGTGTGTGACTACACAGATGACGTTGTCAAACTTGTCATGCTGAACGGCCTCTCAAACGATGAGATCAAGAAAGAAATTTTGGGAACGGCTGGCATCGACAGTAAAACGCTTAGCGACACAATTGCACTGGTAGAAAGCCGAGAGACAGCATGCAGAGCCATGGAGAGTGTACGCTCGGGAGTGGCAGCCAGTACCTACAAGAAAACAGCGCGCGTACTGACTACACCGGCCCCTGACACTGCAGTCAGTGAGAGTGAAGATGAACAGTGGAAGTTAAAGGTGAAGATGCGATGTCGCTGTGGACGCCTCACTCCGAAGTTCGGCAAGATAAGGGGAAAACTCAAACATTTTGACACATGCTTGGGCTGCTGGAAAAAGTCTCGCGCAACTGAGAACAAGAGTTCTGCAAACAGAAGCGGAAGTGCGGAGGCCACATTTCACCATGTAGCGACGTCAGAGCCGGACAGCTAAACTTTGACGTGGTCACTGGACTCTCGCCCACATCCGACTGTGAACTTAAGCGTCATCGTCGACGCAGACGCGTACAGATCAAGAAGCATGACCCCACCGCCAACGCAACTCCATTATAGCCGACGTGACAAGGAAAACTAAATGTGTCGACGACACTCTTCTGTGGGACGACGACATCCAAACACACTGGTGGCGTGTGTTAGAATACTTGTCGCTTGTCGGCAGCAACGGTGTGGTGTTGAATCCGTCAAAGTTTCAGTTTTCAAGTTCAAAGGTCGAGTTCGCCGGGTTAGAGATTGCTGAAAGCGAAGTCAAACCGATGACGAAGCACTTGAAGGCGATTGAAATGTTTCCAAGACCAACAAATATCACAGATATACGAGCATGGTTTGGTCTTATCAACCAGGTGTCTCACTACGGTCGACTGATAGAAATCATGAGACCATTCAAGCATCTGCTGAGTACAAAATCGAAGTTCTACTGGAACGCAGAGCTTGACGAAGCTTTTAAACGATCAAAACACCTCATTATCGAAGAGATACGACAAGGAGTAGAAATATTCGACCCCAAGAGGAAGACATGTTTGAGTACAGACTTTTCCAAGACCGGCGTGGGATACTGGCTCCGTCAAAAACATTGCCGATGTAATTCTGTTATACCTGGGTGCTGTCGAAGCGGGTGGCGAATCACCATCGCAGGGTCAAGATTCCTTCGCGACGCAGAAACCCGCTACGCTCCAGTAGAGGGTGAAGCACTGGCAGTCGCGTGGGCATTGGAGGACAGCCGCTTTTTCACATTGGGCTGTAATGATTTGGTGATCACGACTGACCACAAGCCGTTGACAAAAATACTGGGAGATCAGGATCTGGGAGACATTACAAATCCGAGGTTATTCCGCATCAAGCAGAGAACTCTGCCGTGGAAATACACAATTGTGCATGTTTCAGGCAGGTGTAATCCAGCTGCAGACACTACGTCACGATACCCGGGAGACAGAACACACACCACGGGCGAAGATGTGGCGACAGAGCCCTATGACAAAAACTACTTGAATGTTATACGTGTGCATGGGACAGACGACGACATGGAGGCGTCTGTGGTCGCATCGGCGCAATCAAAAATATGTTCACTAGACGCCGTCACGTGGGATAGAGTAAAGAAATCGACCAATACAGATGAAGTGCTCAGTTTGCTGTTGCCACTCATCGAACACGGTTTCCCGACAACAAGAGATTACTTGCCAGAAATAGTACAACCGTATTGGCAATTTAGAAATCAATTGTCAATTGTCGACGGAGTTATCATGATGGGAAACCGCGTTGTGATTCCATCTGATCTTCAGCACGAAATACTTCAAATTCTTCACGCAGCACATCAGGGACCCAGCAGAATGCAAAGTCGGGCAGCAGGAGCGGTGTTCTGGCCACATATATCGAAGGACATAGAAGCTACAAGAGACAGGTGCTGTGACTGCTGTAGGATGTTTCCATCACATGCTCGCATGCCTCCAGTGGTCCCTGTGACACCAACACGCCCGTTCCAGGCTATCGCAGCGGATTTCTTCGAGATCCGAGGCACTAGCTATTTGGTGATAGTGAATCGGTTTAGCGGATGGCCTCATGTTGTGGCCTCGTCAACGGGAGCCAGAGGATTCGTCAAAGCCCTTCTCAATTACTTTGCCACGTTCGGTGTACCAGAGGAGATCAGCACGGACGGAGGTGCAGAATTCACCGCTAAAGAGACGGAGGAGCTCATTCAACGATGGGGTGTTGCACACAGAATATCTTCGGCCTATCATTCTCAGTCGAATGGACGAGCAGAAGTTGCGGTGAAATCCATGAAGCGACTAATGACGTCGCACACTAACGCACAGGGCGGTATAGACACAGAAGCGATGTCGGCTGCACTCTTACAGTACAGAAATACGCCGGACCCGGAGATTGGTATGTCACCGTCTTAAATCGTGTTCGGGAGAAATGTTCGTGACTTGCTTCCGGTGGCTCAAGGAACACAGGTGTTCGACAACCAAATGGTCCATCCCATTTGGCGCGACAACTGGTCGAAGCAAGAAGAGGCCTTAAGAGTTCGGTTTGCCAAGCAGGTTGATCAGCTACAACAAGGCGTTCGTAAGCTGAAGCCACTCTCGACTGGCGACGTGGTGCTGCTCCAGAATCAGAACGGCCGGCACAAGCGCTGGGACAGATCCGGAGTTATCGTTGAGGTCAAGCCTCACGACCAGTACGCGGTGAAGATTGACGGTTCTGGCCGGATAACTCTGAGAAATGGGCGGTTTTTGTCAAAGATATCTAAAACAGTGTCACAAACGACAGCGCAGCCGGTCAGCGAAGGACCTGTTCCCATTGCGATATCTCCAGCTCCCGTCCGGCAGTACAGAACACAGCGAGAGTCCGGAGATATCTACACAGATGAAACTATCCACCGTGGATACGGTCAAGCAGACGGCGCTCTCGCTCAACCCGGAAATATCAGCCAGGAGACCAATGCGCCGACATCGGATGAGTCACCAGGCCAGGATGTACCGGCACAGCCGCCAACGCTCGAACAGTCATCACCTGCGCCATCTCAACTGCTCGAACAGTCTCCACCACCTGTGCCATCTCCGCCGCCTGCGCAGTCTGCAGAGCGCTCTCGCCCCGCTCGCGCACGTCGACCACCAGCCTATCTGCGGGACTACGTGGTGTACTCAACGAGATACGGAAGTTCACGTCCTCCAAAACTGTGAACTGGGGGGATGTAGAGTAGCGATTGGTTCAGCACGTAGTCCAAACGGTGGGCGCTAGAGGGCGCCAAGTGATAAGCGCCAGGGTCAAGGTGAGCGACCCTGACCAGTCGTTGTACAGTATTACACAGTGCGTTTCACTAGTGGTGGTGTGCGGCATTTTATTGTGAGTAATGTGTATGTAATTATATCATATGATATGAACGTAGTAATGGGTGTGTAATTGTATCATAGTATAACTCATGGCATTTATCCAATTTCAGATAGTTTGATTGCTGTGTAATCGAATCATTCACCCACTCGCTGTTTAACGTCACGATTGGATGAATGGATAAGTTATGTATGGTCGTGCGTCACGACCAGAGTTATCATCAATATGTGAGTCTAATACGCCGTTGCCGTTTACGTGTCTTTGTATTTCAGGAAATAACATTCGTGATGATAATATACTCGTGCCACGAATGTCGTTTTTGATCAACAAGATTGGAAAATACTAAATGCGTTAGGGTTTTATCAACATGATGTAAATTATAGTGTGAATTATGGGGAATGAATTCGTCTATACAATGAGTATTATGCATGTGGGAAACCCGGCTTGGAGCAAATACACCGTCAGCACGTTCAGCAGCATATTCGGTTTTTGTTTTGATTTCTTCCAGCTGTTTGGAGAGAACGGGGCAGCATCTGTCGTTTGCACAATGATTTACTCCGTTTTTCTATGTCGCATGTAGTTGATACACTTCTTTTCTTAAGCCTGACACTGTTCGCCGTGTGGTTGCCTGCACATATATGACAACACGGGCCATTTCCAGCAGCTCTCCATGTGCAATTTTCCGCCACGTGCCCATATCTCTGGCAGTGGTAGCATACAACTGCATGGAAGCTGTCCATAATCTTGTACTGTCCCCAGTCCAGTCTCAATGCGTCATTACATTTCCCAATCGTACTTCGTACCTCGGCATCGCATTTAATAATGAAATGACGAGTTCCCGCAGCAGCCTTTTTTGTACGTACCACACCCATACGTTTTTCGATACTTTCAATCTTATTGAGTGCATAATTTTTATCTATCAGTTTCTCTACAATGCCTTCGCTCTCTTCCGCATTGACATTGCATATCATTATTTTTGGTTGCAACTTTCTTACCGTTTTAGTTGAAATATCTGAGACATTTTTCAAGTTGGTTGCGGCAGCATCTCTCTCTTCCTTTTTCTCAAAGTTCATCATCATTTTTCCTTTGTTCGTAAACTTGGCTTGCTTCAACGGCACATTTTTTAGCGCTTCAATCATCTCCGGTTTTTTACTTTTAACGTTTTTTCTTCGTTGGTGGCCGACACCACCAGCAGGTTCTTCGTGTTTCCTTTTTTACTGCTGTCAGCCATGGTGACTCACCTGACTTCTCCAAACTTGCTTCCGCTTGGCTTTCATCCTTCGTCGTCTTCACAAATATCTCCAGTTCTTCCACCTTCTTCGCAACTTCTACCAATTGCCTTGCCAACTTATCATCTCTGCAAATTTTTTCTTGCAACTGTTTGCTGTTCTCCATCAATTCCTTGTTTTGTTCCATTAACTTATATAAATCCAATTATATAAATCCAATTATCCTTCACTTTGCTACATGCTCTTCTTTTGGCAGATGTTGCCATGATGATGATGATGATGATGATGAAAATATTTCTAATTAAAAAATGCTCAAGATACAACAAATTTGATTGTTTTACTTTAATGCAATTGGATATGAGAAATAATGCAAATTATAGGAGCTACAAAAACGTGTCCACACACAATGACTGCACAAAAGAAACTAAGTCGAATGAAGTCGAAACTAATATGAAGGATTAGTCGATGTGGGCGGAACGATATGCGGCCATTACATCTGTACAGTCTGTACATCTGTACATCTGTTCCAGTCTTGTTCTTGTGTTCGCCGTGTGTGGTTGTGTTTTTGTTCTCTCATTCGTGTTATCTGTGTGCCGATCTCGTCGTCTTTCTGCCTATTTTGCTAGGTCTACTCCACCCTCTGCAGCCAGCGAGTGTGCGTGTAAGTGTGGTGAGCCGGTGGGGGATGCGTCTGTCATCAAGTGCGTGGGATGCGCCAGCATGTTTCACGTGTCGTGCGCCGCGCTGACCAACCCTGCGTATAACGCTATACGCAGGTACAAGCTCTTCTGGCTGTGCGAAGAGTGCAAAGACGAGTACCGCGCGTCCCGTCGCCCCTCACTCACCGTGGAGAGAGTGTCTGTGGTGATCGACAGCCGACTGGAGACATTCCGCGCCTCTCTTCTTCGTGAAGCAAAGCCCGCCGACACATGTGCGCCCTCAAACTCTGTCTCAGAGCGTGACCAGCCCATGAGTCATGCGAACGCTCTAGTGCTAAATAGCAAAGGAGCAGAGCCGGTGAAGGCAGAGCGCGTGCAGTCGGCCCTTTGCACTGTACCGGTGGCCAAGTCTCGCCCAACAAAATCTGGCGGTATGGTGCTGCACTGCTCCACTGAAGCCTCAGCTAACATGGCAGCCAAGTCTCTGAACGAGCATTTGGCTGATGAACTTCATGTGGCTGTCACGGGCAATTCTGCCTCTCGTCTCCCGCGAATCACTGTGGCAAACATTCAACCAATGTCACCTGAGGAAGTCATCAGCTTTTTCGGCTGAAAAACTCTCATCTCGCCAACATCCCAGCGTCACAGATGAAACTGTTGTTCCTGACGAAGCCAAAAGACGGCCGCACCAATGCCGTGCTCGTCGTGTCTCCGGAGGTGCGCCAACTGATTCGTGTCGCTGGCAAAAGAGTGTTTGTCGGGTTGTGCAGCTGCCCGGTATACGATCGGTACTGGGCGACTCGATGCTGGAAGTGCTCGGGTCTGGGCCACAAATCTGATCGCTGCCCATCAGCTACAGCAATTTGCGGTCACTGCGCTGGTGCCCACCTGTCGTCAGCCTGCCCTGACAAGAGCAAGTCAAAGTGCTCAAACTGCTGCCGTCATGGTAAACCTTCGGACCACTCTTCGTTTTCATCCTCTTGTTCCTCGTTCATTGCTGTGCAAAATTCTCTCCGCCAACGCACTATTGTGTCTTCCTCACACTATTCTGAGTTGTCTCCTGTCACCGCTTCTTCCTGACAACCCAAGTCTGACTCTTCTCTTCCTGAAATGCGTGTTTCTGACTCTACAGATATTGCTCAATCTTGTCATTACTCACATCTGGTTTATCTCGTTACCATCCACCAATTCTGCTATTCCCAATCTCACCCAATCTGCTCATATATCTCCCTTAGCCGTCAATAATTGTATTTCCTCCCTGAATGGTCTGCTCAATATTCGATCTGTACGTAATAAAGCTAATTTTGTCAATTTTTTGCGTCGATATGTTTCATGCTTCAATTGATGAGGACTGGTCGCGTTCTCTGCGTTATAACCTCGAAATCAGGAATGATGTTCCACTGACCGAATGTATTTCGAAAATGGAGTCATTGTTGCCCTCTGAGCGGAACATAATTATCGACCGTCGTGATTTTAATCTGCGTAGTCAACAAGCCGGTGAGAATTTTGATGATTTTTGTGCTCTGTCAAAGAAATCATGTCGTTGTGCGATTTCTGCACATCATGCAGCAGCAACAGACTGCGCGACAAAATTCTACTGGGTACATCTGACGACAATGCGTTACATCAAATGCTCCAAGAAAAGGATTTGACTCTAGAAAAATGTGTCGTTATTTGTCGATCATCACAAACCTCTGCTGTCTATTCGTCGTAGATAAAGCAGCCGGAAAAAAATATTTCTGTATCAAATGTTCGCGGCAAATCATCTCACGCCACTGAGAAGTCATTGTGTTTAAGATGAGGTCGTTTTGTGAAAGCAAAGACCCACAAATGTCCTGCAGCCGGCAAAACGAGCACGGTATGTGGCAAACCGAACCACTTTGCAGCGGTGTGCCGCAGTTCTAGCAGACACAACAGATCGGACAAAAATAAATCTTCGCATTCAACAAAACGTCGATGGATAAATATCAGGCGTATCACGATCAGTGGCATCAGCCACGGCAAAAAGAAGCGACGCAAAGTGCGACCCGTAAAAATTTGTGTCAGACCATCGAAAGGCGCATCGAAAGTAGTGTCGTGGGTCGCCGACACCGGCGCCAATGTATCTGTTATTAACGCTTGCGTTGCCAAAAAAACTTGGCATCAAACAATCTGAACTGGCCCCGTGCAGTGAGAGACTCCGGTCAGCCAACGGCGGGCACCTGCACTGCGTAGGCACCTTCACCGCCACTGAGCTGGGTGATGCGTCGTGCAGCACTACATTGTATGTGGTGCCAGCGGCGAACGACGCGCTTTTGTCGTGGGTGGAGGCGGTTGACCTGCGCATTATCCACCGAGCGTTTCCACAACAAATTCCAGTGTAGAATGTAACTACGCAAAGAAGGGATGACTCGACTATCGTGCCAAAAGCAGCCGCACAAGCCGAACCCAAGTCACGTCCTGTAATCAACAACCAGATCGACCGGAAACGTCCGACCTGGAAGCAGACGTGTAGCCCAATGCTTGATGAACGATCACAACATCTTCAGAACTGAAAGCAGCCTTTCCGAGAGTATTTTCAACGAGTGGTCCACTGCTAATCATTGATTGACCTCTTATGCGGATATTGCTGTCTGATGCGCAGCCCAAGCACATATATGTTCCCAGAGTGATACCACTAGCGTATCGGGAATACATGAAGCGTCACATCGATGAACTGCTTTAACAAAACGTCATCGAGGCTGTGACTCACCCGACCGAGTGGTGTCATGCTGTTGTGCTCTTGCCTAAGCGTAGAGAAGGGCCATTGATGATTGTAGACTCACTATCGATCTAACACCACTGAACAAGTATTTGAAACAACCAACGCATCCTGTGAGAGCTGGCATTGATGTAGTCTCTAGTATAAAACCAGGAACAAAATATTTTAGCACACTGGATGCTAAAAATGGTTATTTTAAAATCTCCATCCACGAAGATGATAGAGATCTAAAATGTTTTCTCACACCATGTGGTCGCTTCAGATTAAAAAGAGCACCCATGGGCTTGGCCTCAAGCGGCGATGTATATAACACGAGATGCGATGCTGCTCTTGCTGGTATGCTGAATGTTGGCAAAGTGGTTGGTGATATGATTGTGTACACTTAAGACTACGAAAGTCACCTGGAAGACATTTGGCGGTTGTTGTTGGCATGGTGATAAGTTTGACTTCGCGCAATCGCAAGTGCATTTTTGTGTCTTTGACGTGGGACCAAACGGATGTTCAGTTGATTAAAAGAAAATTCCCGCCCTCAAGGAATTTTCTGTGCCGAATAATCTAACCGAACTTCACTTATTCCTAGGGTTAGCTAATCAGCTGGGACAATTTTCGACCGAAATTGCTGGTACCGCCGCATAACTATACGAACTTTTGAAGAAAGATGTGAAATGGCATTGGGAGGAG
The DNA here is from genome assembly GCA_916048095.2 of Sacculina carcini. Taxonomy (NCBI): domain Eukaryota; kingdom Metazoa; phylum Arthropoda; class Thecostraca; family Sacculinidae; genus Sacculina; species Sacculina carcini. The sequence continues at coordinate 100,623 of OU696576.1, read as the reverse complement.
AGCGTTTATACACGCGCTTTCGAACCAACCAAAAATGTGCTGACTTCTCCCAAATACTGGATTTCTTCCGGCCGTCACGAGAGACTCTCGTGGACACATATGCAAAACGACGACTAAAGAGACTCGGATTTGTGGTACGCGAGCTAGATGAGAGCAAGAAATGGCGTCTCATCCATTGTGGTTCGCGGCGACTTTCAGATACAGAAACTCGCTACGCCGCTATTGAACAAGAGCTATTGGCTGTAGTATGGGCCCGCAGTAAATCTCACAACTACATCGCTGGTCTGAATAACTTCACGATTATTACTGATCATAAACGTCTTCTTCCAATCCTGAATTCAAAAGGTCTAGCGCATATTGCCAATATTCGTTTGCAGCGGTTAAGAGCGAAGCTGGCTCATCTCCAATTTACTGCTTTATGGTGCCCTGGCAAGAAGCACGCTGCTGCCGATTGTCTCTCCCGAGCTTCGCTCGACTGCGAAGAAGAAGAAGAAGTAGCTCTGGATCCGGTTCCTGAAATTGGTGCTGCAGCAGTAGCTCAGTTAACGCATGAGAGCGACGAATAGAGCTATGTAACTGGCGATGGTCTTCTAGGTGAAATCGAAGATGCGATAATGAGTGATCCGGAGTGCATTTGCCTCAAAGAAGCTATTCGACATGGCTTTCCTGATGATCGTCACACCTGTCGAGATGAGATAAAACTTTACTGGAACATCAGCAGTTAATTATATGTAGACGGAAATTTGATACTCTACGGAAAACGTCTTATAATTCCTCGTAAAAAGCGACGAGATATCATCCGCAGACTTCAGAGTGGACACCAGGGTATGAATCGCACTATAGGTCGAGCACGGCAGTCGGTATTCTGGCCGACAATACAAAATGATGTCAAAATGGCTGTATCGTCATGCTCTTCATGTCGTCATTACCGCAAGAGTCAACCGAAAGAGCTATGCTATGGTGACGATCAACCTACTAGAGTGTTTGAAAGTGTCGCCATGGACTACTTTCAGCACGCCGGTCGCACTTACCTCATATATGTGGACAGAATTCGAACTGGCCTTGTGTCGCAGAATGCCCACGGTCAGACGCCACATCACGCCATCTCATCGGGACGCTGCGTCAGTTGTTCGCAACGTTCGGCGTACCCAACCGTCTTCGCAGCGTCGGTGGACCGCAATACACTTCTCGCCGAACGAGAGACTTTCTTGTGCGCTGGAAAGTGCAGCATGATATGAGCAGTGTAGAATATCCGCAGGGGAATGGTCTTGCGGAATCAGCGGTCAAGCCATTCAAGCAATCCATTTACTCCTTCGACTCGAAGTGTATTGACCTGTATGCCATTGTCGAACAGCAAAAAGACGATACCGAAATAACTTGGCACATTTACAAATTGAAATTGTATCCGCTAGATGTGAACGTGAGTATTTTGTGCGATGTGTCTACTCCTCAGCCTCGTCCGTTCTTACCTCAGTCGTTTCGCAGAGCAGTATTTGACCGCTATCATCAGCTGTCTCATCCGGGTGTCAAATTGGCCTGCGACTGGGAAAGGCACGATATTTTTGCCCGTGCATAGATAATGACATACGGCGGTGGGTGGTCCGTGAGTGCCTCCAGCGTCAGAGGTATAAAATTCACCGGCACACTAAGAGCAGGGTGTAACATTCTGCTCTTCCGTCTGCGAGGTTTGAGGTGACACATCTGGACATTGTTGGACATTGCCCGCTGCAATACTACCAGGTCAGTCACATCCGTCGCCGTGTCGTTATGTTTTGACGAGTATCGATCGAGCGACCACGTGGGTGGAAGCAGTACCAATTCAAGACATCAGCGATGTTACAGTAGCAGCTGCCTTCATGGAAACCTTGATTTGTCGCTTCGGTGTCCCAGTTTATGTGGTAACCGACAGAGGCAGCCAATTTGAATCGTTTTTTTTGCTGAACTTGCAAAAGTGATAAGTTTTCACAGGTTAAGAACAACATCATTTCACCCTCCTTCAAACGGCATGATTGAGCGGGTTCACAGAACGCTTAAAATAGCCCTGATCCCGCGAGGCGAAAACTGGACCAGGTCGTTGCCGGTGGCTCTCTTGGAACTACGGGCGCGCATCATGAAGGCTATCCACCGTTTACTGCCATCACAGGCTCGGCTCTGCTTTTCCCGCGTATCGCCGTGAATAACAGTTCCTCACCTGAATGCGATCACGACTTCATACGTCAACTCAGCACATATCTTACACAAATTGATTTCCATGTGTTGTCTGGAGGTACTCACAATTCTACGTCGAGTCCACTTTCATTCCGAAGAGCCTTTCGTCGTGCACTTACGTGTGGGTGCGAGTGGATCGTGTGAGACGGTCATTAGAGGCGCCATATACTGGTGCCTCCAATGTCATGGCTCGATCTGACAATTTTCTACAGTGGAGCTGCAGTCTGGAAAACGGGATACAGTGTCCATTGATCGTTTAAAGCCGGCCGTGGTTTCGTATGATCGTCCGCGAGAATGGTTGGCTGTGGTTCCCGTGGATCGGTCATCGACGCATTCGCAGTCTGGAAATAACGCTCATACTGCACACGACCAGCCGACCCCAGAAATTGGCCAGAGCAATTCCACTTCGAGAGAGCCCACCACGACGCGTACGGGTCGCCGCGTGCGTTTTCGGAAGCATCCGGAACCCATTATTTTTTCTTCCGCTCAATTTCGTGTATTTGCTTGTATTCTATGTTTGTATTTGATGTGGTATGTGTTTTTCACTCCATTTTTGATTTTATTACTGTTACTACACTGTTTCGCAGTGTAGCTGTGAGCATTCCACTTGTAGCGGGGGACTATTGTACAGAGGAGAATTTGCTTGATTGGCGTGACATTGAATTATGTGTGTTCACTGTACTTACCGATTTGTTCGCGCAGGATTGAGTCAGAAACTCGTGTCTCCTGCCTTCCAGAGATCATTATTTTCTTTGAATTTACTTGTTGTTGGCTGTCCTATTATATTTTGCGCATTTTATTCCAAAAATCTATTCTACGTTGAGGGAAACTGTACTTCTTTATATCTTTTTTGGCTCTACTTTTTTGAAGACTTAGAGCATGTAAACGTGCGGAACTGGTCGGCTGGAACATACTGGTATTTTGAATATATTCTTTGACTGTCATATATCTATATATAGCTATTACATCTCCTCTGACTCTTCTTTCTTCTAGTGTAGATAGGTTCAATTTTATCAGTTTTTCATTGTAGCCTAAATGTCTTGACTCGTGTGATATTTTTGTAGCTGATCTTTGTACTTTCTCTAGTTCTTCCTTGTGCGTTAGTTGTTCCAAGCAGAGCCGAGCCTGTGATGGCAGTAAACGGTGAATAGCCTTCATGATGCGCGCCCGTAGTTCCAAGAGAGCCACCGGCAACGACCTGGTCCAGCTCTGTAAATGCGGATTCCATATTGTGACAGCGTATTCTAGAGATGGTCTGATGATCGCTATTATTAGCTATTAGATAGCTATTTTTACTGTGTGTGTGTATGTGAGTTAGTTGGTTAGTATATTTTAAAGGCACACGTCTTCCTAACAGAAGTCGATCGGCCCTAGTATTGGTTTCAATAATTGTGTCTTATATTCTTTGTGATAGGCCTGTGCGAAGTAGGTATATATAGGTGTGTTTTTTATGTATTGTTTAATGTTCTCCGGTAGTGCGTTTTATCCTAGAAGTGTGTCCATGTTTATTGCGCATATGTATCTTTTTCCTAGTCTCCGCCTCAAGATGCTCCTTTCCTTGTGATAGTGTGGACACTCCATGAGAGCGTGGGCCACTGTTTCACTCTCATTCGGACAGTGGGGGCACATGACACTGGGAGCCATTCCAAGCCGGGCCAAATGGTGATTCAGACGTGTGTGCCCGGTGACGAGTCTGAAATACGCTACCTCTATACTTCTGTGCATCTGAGTGTTTCTACTGCGATTGTTGTAGACTGACTGCAGGCTGGTTGAAAGTTGTTGTTGTATGTATGTGTGGAATTGTGTCTGGGCTGTTCTCATCATGTTGCGGTGTACTGTGCTCCATTCACGCTGTGTGTGTGTTTATGTGTGTGTCAGTGTCATTGAGCGTTCTGTGTATCGTTCTCTGTCTATACCTGTGTGGTCGTTCATGTGCGTGTCCTCGCTTATCTGTGCGTGCATGTACGTGCGTGTCTGTGTGTTGTGTGTCCGTCTGCGTGCACGTGCGTGTCTGTGTGTCGTATGTGCGTATGCGCGTTCATGTCATCGTGTCTGTGTGTGTATATGTGTGTGTGTAAGTCGTTTGATTATGAAATACAGTCAGTCAGTGTAGCTCACAGTGCTGTGCAAATTAGTTCGGACAGTGGTAAATTTTGCATAATATTTCGCATCAATCAAACTTTTTGGCTATTCTGCTTACGGTTTCATAGTTTTCCAGATATATTATTGTTGTAGTGGTGTTTGGCAACTGATGTATGTCGTGAAGACATTCTAATGGTGTTTGGCAACTGTTATATTTCGTGAAGACAAACTGTTGCTACGGACGTCCTGAGTCATATTTGATTTTGACGGATTATTCACCTCCTTTTCGTAATGGATATCACTCCTAAGAAGCGTGCATACATTGTAGCACTTAGAGAACACAGTGGTTTCACTATTAGACAGATTTCTGACAAGATGAAGGTGGTTGAGTCAACTATTGGTGATATTCTGAACAGATAAAAGGACACTGGTGAATCTTAAACACGACGGCAAGGAAGATGCGGAACAAAACGCCTCACGATGACAAAATTATCATCAGAAATAGTGTGAAGGATCCTAAGAAAACCCGTGCAGACATTCAGAGAGATTTGTCTACTGCAGACGTAAATATATCTTCTTCGACTGTCCAACGAAGGCTTCTTGAGGCTGACAGACCTGCCAGAAAACCTCAAATGAAACAGTTATTAACATCCATTAAGAAGAAAAAAACGCCTTCACTGGGCACATGAACATGCTGGATGGACAACAGACGCCTGGAAAAAGTGAGTTTTTAGACGAATCACATTTTGAAGTTCATGGTTACAGGTCACAGGTCGTAAGACGAAGCAAAGGTGAGCCGCTTCGGCCGGGACACATTCAACAAGTGCCCAAACATCCACCTAAGAAGATGTTTTGGGGTAGTTTCAGCGCTAAAGGTACAGAGCGACTCATTAACGTAGAGGGCATGATGAAGAGTGATAAATACAAAACTATTTTGCAGACTCATTTGCTTCCTACTATGAGAAAGGACTTTCCTGATGGAGACGGCATTTTCCAACAAGATCTGGAACCATGCCATACTTCACGTAAAATGCGCACATTCTTCAAAGAAAGTGGACTGACGCTTCTATAGACTGGCCTGGAAATTCTCCTGACATCAATTCCATTGAAAACCTATGGGCTTTAATCAAACGAAGGCTCCAGAAAGAAGACTGCTCGACAATGCAAAAGCTAATCAGTGTTGTAAATAGGGTCTGGTATCATGATGAAGAACTGGCTAAAATGTGTTCAACTTTGGTCGAATCTATGCCAAAACGTGTTCAAATGCTTGTAACCGCAAAAGGACATCATATCTCGTATTCATTTAATAATCTTCTTACCTCTGACGTGTTTTCCCTAAATAAAGCATCATTATTGTAAAATATTGTATAATTTCATTACTCTCCGAACTAATTTGCACATCACTCTATATTGTGTGCTTTGCGCATCTTGTGATTATATGAACACCATAAAATACCTAAGTTATCGTATCTACGCATAATGACACACATGCTGGTATTTCTTTCCATACAACTAGTTTTTATTGCCATATGCAGGTCAAATATAATTCAGAGAAGAGAGACTCTGACCTTCAAATTTTTGGGTTCACCATTAGGTGCGGATAATTCATGCTATGACAGTCAATTTTGAAAACGATAGATTTACAACCCTTATTATATATTCTTAATTAAATAAACACTCGATAGGTTTTATATTCATAATAAATTTAATGTTTTTGATTTATTGTTTCATGTTTTATATCAAAGTGAAACTAGTCAAATATATATTGGCTGAATTGATTCCTTGGATGCCGTAACTGCCTAGTTTAAATATTGACCTGTAGCGAGAAAAAAACGTGGGTATATTCAAACTAACAATTAACACAGAACATGAAACATAATAGTCCCGATCAAATGGACTCCGTGGTGTAGTGGTTAGCACACCCGCCTCACAAGCGGGAGGTCCGTGGTTCGAAACCCGGCTTAGCAGAACTTCATTGGGCGAATTCTATAATCCAACAGCCCTTGTCCACCCAACAGAAAATGATGGTACCAGATATCAGTCATGTGTTATGACATACATCCTGGGGAGATGGCCCTCTCCAATACGTCTTAGGTCTTTGTGGCGCCATAGCGTGGAGAGGGTCGGTTCTGCGGTGGCAGCGAGCTGCACGGGGCCCACCTGTGTGTTCATAAGCTTAGGTTTCTTCCCGTGTAGCAGCTGCCACTTAGGCCTTTAACCTTTAACCTTAACCAAATGCACAATGCAGCCTCAATAATTAACTCTCAATAAATCCACAACTACACGTGCCACTAAACACAGTCCCTGCGAGTCTCAGTTCATCGCGTTTTCTATTTCTATTTCTGCTCACATTATATATACTTATTTATTACATCATCTTTGTAGCAGATTGTTGTACGCTGTGGGTGTTTTTGAGCAGTTTTGATTCAGCTTCACTTAATATAATTTCCAGTTTGTTGGTTGTTTAATGTTATTTATTTTCTATCTGCGCCTATTAATTATCAACGTTTGTGGGATTGTACATTTCAATTGACAAGCAACCATTCGTGTGGTTATTGTCGCTAGAATACCCGCACTTAGTGCCTCTGATCTATCATTGTCACTTATTTTTACCTGGACTGGATCATGACAAAAATTATATAAGTCTATTGGCCCCAATCGATTCATAATCACATATGAGCCGTAAGAAATCAGAGATCAGAAATGTATTGCCACTTTCATACAACAAAGTATTGGCATGGATGAAATTTCACATACAAAGTACACATTGCACACACAAATGAAAGTAAACCATGAACAACGTAGGCTTACAGCGGAATAAGACACCAGTCACACAAAACACCTACACTACAGAATACCGATTATTATCTTTGGGCTCAAGAATCGATGACATATCCAAAGTACACTTATATAGTTTGCTGCTGATATATTTATAGGAGATCGAAGATGTTTTTAATAAACATTGCTTGAAATAGATAAAACATTATTAATAACATGCCATACCAATAATATTCATAATATTGATCCGCATCAACATCGTTATTGTATGATTGGTCAATTTGTCAGGGGAATTCGAATCGGCATAGGCAATACCACAAAGTATAGAGTCGGAATTCGCATCGCACAAGTCTATATTAAAAATTGGCTGACCTTTTCGTCGATGTTTATTGTCATAAAAATATTCAAGACATATTGTAAGCTTTAAATGCTAATTTTGTTAGCATATGAATACGGTAACATTTTAGCGCAATCTATCCATCTTAAGAAGCCAAAATTATTTTTTTATCCTATTAAAGTATTGCAGAATATATAAATGGAACTTTTGCTACTTTTTGTTTTAGGGCAATTTTTGCATTTGTAACTTTTTAAAGCAATTAGCAATTTGTTATAGGGTAAGTTTAGAGTTTTTAGGACCATTTTTGTATTCTGAGGACATTTTCGGTAATGTGTGGTATCATTGTATCAGTGTGTGGTATCAGGTTGTGTGTGGTATCATTGTAACAGGTGGTGCTAGTCATCTTGTATGTGCACGCGTCGTAGACACAAGGAAACAATGATTGGTATAGACGCGTACATACTGATATAGGCTTATATGTACCCCCAAAACTAGAGTACCGAGTATCAATGTGCTAAAATACCAAATTAAGAAAAATTATTTATCTAAATAGACGAGTGAGCTGCTGTCGTTGCCTTTTATGTTTATCGTTTTATAGAGCTTTTTAAATGCGACCATTCACAAACAGACGAACCCAACAAGTTGAAAACAGTAGGAAACATTTAGGACAATTTCATTCAAAACGTTCAAAACGTTCAAAGCGGCTCGGATAATCGCTGGCGCTAAGTCTCAATTTGAGTTAATTCTTCCCTCAAAATATTAAACAGTTTCTGCCTTTCTCTTCTTCCCTTTGTTCTGTTAAATTGTTTTTGTTTTTAGCACTACAAGGACCAGAACCGTCAATTGACGACTCTAGTCCATCTAGGGAGTGCAATTTTCCGGTCCTTCTAGTGCCGGTCCTTCTACTGTGCCAATGACAGCGCGTGGTAAGCAAAGGTTTCTTCAATTAGTCCTATACAAGATAATTGTCGGTCTGCGTGTTTGTGTTGAGTCAGTATTCACATATAGGTGGCAACATAGTACAAGTTGAACAGTTGTTTTTCAACTGTTCCCGATGCCCTTACATTCTATATCATTTGGGACTCATTTTTCACTGAATATGTACTGCTGCATGTAGCGACGCTGTGCATAAACACGAACTCACGTGCAGGCGCACACAAACACATACACATACATACATACACACACACACACACACACACACCATACGGGCGCACATGAACAGTCAACCACAGCCAAGTGGCCATACAATGATGCGCAAACGCAGTGGGGCGGGAGTGAGGTGAGGCGTTGCTGCAGAGTCACGATGCCGCGTGTTTTCGTGCCAGTGACAGAGCGGTGCGCATATACGCCTGACGCTGTGGTGCTGACGATTCAGATTGAAAGTTGAGCAGCGCGTGTGAACACAGGTGCAGCGGCAGGTGGGCACAGCTTGTCATCGCTGAGACACGTAGCTGGTGAGTGCTTATCACTGCTGACATGCATATTTACGCAACAAATGCACTGAGTTATGCATGCTGTTGTATACCAGTAATATTGAGTCATGCTCTACCCATATGTTAGAATGAGCACAGCCAAATTTATGATATGATGAGATGTTTTTAATTATGTTCCGTTCTTATTGTGTGGTAAGATGATATACATAAGGTACTTACTTTATGATAACCTGCTTTCCCGTATACTTGTGTGAGCGTGTTTGTTTTATTGTTGTGTTGTGTGCACGTGTATGCTTGTTTTTTGTACCTGTATGTGCCTTCCTCCATGTGTATCGTATGTGTGCGTGCCATAGACTCCTTTAAGGAAGGACTGGAACGTCACGACCTCGGGTTTTTTAACTTGAGTCTGAAAGATTAACTTAATGCTTAGATTAACTTGCTGCTAACTTAATGCTAAAGATTAACTGAAGTCCTTAATGAAATGACTTCTAGAAGAGCTAGAAACACGTTCTATGGGTCAAAATGGGGTTTTTGAGGACGCTGAGTTCAATAGTAACATTTTTAACACCACTTGGGGTCATCTCCAAGGTCAAAAGGTCATATTTCAAGGTCAAATTTGTGAGTTTTGATCATTTTTGCTCGTTTTTTGTGTGTAACTCATAAATGGTGAGAGATGGATGATTATATTAAGAGGCAAGTCAAAGAGCTGTAAGTTTAAAGTCGTACATGCTGCATTATTAGTAGCTATCAGGTGCATCTACAAAAGATGAGCGAAGTGAACTCATTGATGAGATCGCTCCTCAAGACACTCGGGAGCTCTTGAGGTTTGCTTTTAACCTTAAGCATAAAGTTGTATATTTGGCTGGATATCTTGCTCATAAATATGGTAATAGCACTAGTATGGAGGATATAATGGGTGATGAAGATGGTAACGAGGTGTCATCTGAGTTCTTAGATCATTTGAATAGAGGTGGACTGAGTGTGCCAACTATTTCAAGCGTTTATTTTTGTACATAATGCCTATAATTTGCATGCCATGACTAAAATGCATTGCGCTTTCATTTTGCTGAATTGTTATCTTTTGTAGATGCACCTTTAGCTACTAATAATGCAGCATGTACGACTTTAGCTAACATTATATTGAAAGCTCACGTCCTCAATGTAAGTGACAAAGAAAAGGCTGTGGGATGCCTCAGGAGGCAAGAAAAGCTCAGCTCTACAGACTCTACAGACTCTACAGACTTACAGCTCTTTGACTTGCCTCTTATTATAATCATCCATCTCTCACCATTCATGAGTTACACACAAAAAACGAGCAAAAATGATCAAAATTCACAAATTTGATCTTGAAATATGACCTTTTGACCTTGGAGATGACCCCAAGTGGTGTTGAAAATGTTACTATTGAACTCAGCGTTCTCGAAAACCCTCCATTTTGACCCATAGACCGTGTTTCTAGCTCTTCTAGAAGTCATTTTATTGAGGACTCAAGTTAATCTTTCAGACTCAAGTTAAAAACCCCGAGCAGGGGACGTTCCAGTCCTTCCTTAAAGGAGTCTATGATGCGTGCATGTTGGTTGATTTTTGTGTTCTGAATATCTCATCGTCTTTCAAATTTCGTCTGATCATTTCTGCCTTCTGTCTCACTTCCATTTGCTGCTTTCCTTTACCAATAAATAACAGCATACATTGATGATCAGACTGAGCGATGCATTATTTCATTGCACATACCTCGTTGCTTGAATACCGCTACGTTACAATGTACATGCGCTCATCCTAATCGACTGGGAAACGTTTAGACTGGATAGATGTTATGCGCACTCGGTTTTCAAACTTTGTTAGTGATCTTTGGGTGCAGATGATGTTCCGGTTCGCCATCGCTAAGTGTAGAATTTATATGCTATGCAATGATCATTGAGGAATAATTTTCAATGCTCGGTGGAGCACGGTAAATTATAATTCTCCGCTCTCCACGTCGTTGTTTATAGTCAGAGTTATTTCTGCGAAATTGTCCCGCTTAGCGTGATCGTGTTATTGTTCAATTCGGATTTGTTCATCAGTATGTTCTTAATATCTACATCAGCACCGATAGCACATACTTTTTTTGGTACAATGTGTTTTTTTCCGGCAATAGCCTTGAGGAAATTGTTCGCATTGATCAGACCAATATTCTCGTTAACAAATGCAGTACTAAATAGATAACTCAGTGAAATGAGTAATGCACAAACTTGTTCACATTGTTGTTGTTTTTCGTTATGTATGTTGCTTTGTACATGTGTTCATAAGTGTTGCCATGTTTCAGTTGGCATTTACTTGAATTGGATACTTTCTGTTTTCTGTTATTCTACATGCATGTGATGAACTCTTCGTCAAACACTGGTGTAGCCCGGCCAGTACGATCTTCCACAACTATGAGGGCGCGCTTCTATTTGATTTAATCGCACTCTACACGGGTCGTTTTTTCAGAAATCAACCTATTCAGAGAATGGCGAATACCTAGAAGCAATGCAGTGATTATCGGGTCTCAGTGTATTATCGTTAAATAGCACTCACTACAAAATTGCTCGTGCAGCGCTTTGCCTATGCGCGCTTGTATGACTAGAGGCTGAAAAAGTTAAACTGTTTGCATTGTAAGTTTTGGTGATTATTATGTGCAAGTATGTTATCGAATTTCATAAATTATATGTTTTTTAATGGTACATTGACCGCTACTCGATGCTGCATTTACTGGCAGCATTGATGTGTGACTATTAGGTCATGTTGAGAATGGGAGATTGCAAGAAATTATGAATGTCTTAATGGAAACAATTAAATTTAGGCGTTTTCAGCAAACACAATCCAAACCAAAGATCAATACACTATTGGCTCAATTTGTCATAACTGTTTTCTCATGTTATATTTGAAATAAATTCATGATCATGTGAATTTCTTTATTGCTTTATTATTTGCTTGTGCTTGCTATTAACCCATTTTGGTTGTTTTGTGACTTCACGCTCTTTTACCTGTTCATTTCTCCCCTATTCTTTACAATTGTCGTTTTACCTCAATTGATGTTTTCCGTTTTTCGCGCTTGTGTTTTACCGGCGCTATAGCAAATACACGTTGTTGTCGTTATTGACTTAGACAAACGTTTGTCGAAAAAACACTATTGCATTTTTATAGATCTCATTTCATAGATGTTCAAATATTTTCATGTTCTCCTCTGTGGATGGCTAAAAAACTCCAGCAGCCTTAAATTTCAAAGGATGTATTTTGACCGATTAGGTAGATGAATAAGTTAACATTTAGTGTCGTAGTTATCATCCAACATCAGTCTTGCTTCTTTGCTCAAGCTGTGAGGGTGTGTCTGTGTGCTGCTCCAGCCTTGTTGTGCTGTTTTTTTGGTGTTTTCCGTCTGACTGTCCCGGACCGTCCCTGATCTTATCAGACGCCTTCGCCTCACTTAACTATGTGTGGCGACTAGTAACGCGCGTCCTTGTGGGAAGAGCGAGGGAGGATCCGCGGTAAATTGTGAGGGGTGTATTCGCTCCTTCCATCTGCCATTTGCTAAGCTGTCTCAGACGGCATATAATTCCGTCTGCGGGTACAACTTATTTTGGATTTATCATGGCTGCAGAACTGATTATTTGACAAATCAGCAAATGAAGTAGATGACAGATTCTATCGGAAGCCGTCTGAATAGCATTGAGGAGAAACTCTCAATGATGAGAGTCTGCCGATTATGGAGTCTGTTACTGGCTCTGTGGCTGAGGATAAACCAAATATAAGGTAAAACTGGTGGGTCTGTACAGGTTAAGTCTCTCAAAACTGCTTTGAGTTTTATGCCCTTGACCAACATTTGAACCATTCGTTGTGGAGACATTGTTCTCAAGTGTCACTCGAAAGATGCTATTGAGCAGGCTGCGTCTCTGAGCAACAATGTGAACAACATTGATGTGCAGGTGAACTCGTTTCGTTAATTCGCTTCAAAAAGTAGCATCGCCAACGTCCCGGAAAGCATTGAGTCTGATGAATTCATGCTCAGTTTGAGAGCTAAGAATGAGTGTTTGAAGGAAGCGCAGCACCATTAGCTAAAGTTCATATTCTTCACGAAGCCAAATATCCGAGGTTGTCGCTATGCTGTACTGCTGTTTAATCCAGAGTACGATCAGTGTTACGCAGCGCTGGATATTGTGTGCTTGTGAATTTTTGTTCCTGCAACGTTTATAATTGTTTCTGGGTCACGCATTGCAGAAAGTGTGCTGGTCTAGGCTATAAGCAGGTAAATGTTCCGCTTCAGCCCCCTGCTGTGGTTTTTGTACGAGACCACACTCGTCACCAAATTGTTCTTGTGATTGCTCCGTAAAATTCGCTGATTGCCGCCGAGCCGGTCGTGATGACTAACTCTTCATTCTATTCGATGTGTCCGCGTCTTTTCTTCATGGTTATTTCCTAGCATCCAAACACGCCATTGTCTCACCTATCCTCAAAAAACATTCTCTCGACTCCTCCATCCCTAGCAATTATATACCTATTTCTTTGCTTCCTCTTTCTTCCAAGCTTCTTGAAGCTGCCATCCTTCCTCAGCTCCGCCCTTGCATATATTCGGCCCTAGATCCATGTCAATCTGGTTTCGTTTCTGGACACTCAACTGTAACTCTTCTCTTCTCTCTGCTTAATGATATACTTGCTTTTTTCTGTGGGTAATTCTATGCTTTTAATTTTGCTTGACTTTTCTTCCGCTTTTGAACCACTCTAATCTCCGCCAGGACCTACATCATGCTGGTCTTTCTTCCTCAGCGCTGTCTCTATTGTCATCATATCCTGCTGATCGGTCATTTTCGGTGCGCTGTAACTCTGAATATTGACATTCTCCCATTATTTCTGGTGTTCTCCAAGGTTCACTTCTCGGCCCTCTTTTGTTTAATCTGTATGTTTCTTCCCTCTGTCCGATCCTCCGCACCTATCCTATATCATTCCACATTTATGCGGATGATATCCAAATTTATTTCCCATTTTCGTCCTCTAACATTTATCTCATCAACCAACTTCTATCCAACATAGCTGCCTGGTCGTCCCCTAGAGATCTTCTCTTTAACCCAGATATTACCGAGTATATTTTATTTGACACAAATGACACAAATAATATTTTTAAATATCATTTTTGTCATTTTTACTAGCTCATTTAGTTTCCTTCTATGAGCTATTACTCTTTTATTTTGTTAGCACCAGTTTTACTGTTCTACGCGCCTCTGCTTTACTTGACGGTATGTCAAATACATGTTTGTTTGTTTTGTTTTTGTCCATCCTTCATGAATGCTCATTCATGTTTTCGCTCGCGCACATTTCTGTTCGATGCTGATTCTTACTGCCAAACAATCTGTCAGAATATTGTCAAGAATAGCGGTACCCTTACCACTACTTCCACATCAGCTTGACCAAATCGGATTCACCATACATTTCCTATCGGATTTATTTATTTTCGCTCTTGCCGGTACAAGGCTGAATATATCACATACCTTCACCAATAATCATTTTTTGTTTTTGTGCTTAGCTGTAACTTGGTTGTTGGACAGTTCTTCTTTTGCCTCTCATTCTTCCACAAATGTTTCATTTTTGCACCATTGTCGTTCCTCTTCGTTGACATCTCTCAGTGGGGGAGTTAAATTCTTATTTTATAAGTCTTTTCATCTTCATATTCCACATTCAACCCGCTCAAATGTTTGTCCTTTGAATTTATGGCTGTTACTTCATCCATCTCGACCTGTCCCAATGATTGCATTGTAACTGTTTATCGCCACAACTATCCTGACACCACGTGTTCCTTTTTTGATGATTTTTCTGACCTCATGAACATTGTAGTTGCCTCATTCTCTAATCGCTATAGCCAACAATTGGCCTCGTGTGACTGTTGCTTAACTGCTTAACCTGCTTAACCTTCGTGAGCTTAACTGTTGTGTGACCTTCCGTTCCTACAAAAATTTCGACCCTGCAAGCTTCCCTTACCTTCTATTTTCTAAACTACCACTTGACGTTCCCCGTTCCGCCACAATCAGTTATATATATGATATATTTTACAATACTCTTTCGTTTATCAATCAGTCTATTTTTTCCCTAATTACTCGTCCTAACTCTCTTTCCTGATCGCCTCCTTTGCTGAATCCTCACATTTCCTCACTCAAACATGACTCATTCTCGCCGGAGTCGTAGAATTGGTATTGTGCTTCTCGCTCTATTCATATTTTACCAAGGCAAAATAGTCTAATTTTGGTTCTCGCCTAAGTAATCTCTACAGGTCTCCAAAACTCCTGATATCTACTTCGAATCCACTGCGTGGTTCTAGCTGCACTAGCTGCAGTCGAAACCATAAGTTGGTGGAAGCACTACCCCTGTGGGCGTCGCTTCACGCTAATCACAGACCAGCGGTCTGTAGCCTTCATGCTGGACCAGCCTCACTCAAGTAAAATACAGAACGACAAAATTCTCCGCTGGAGAATAGACCTAGCTACTTTCTGTTTTGATATCAAATTCCGTCCGGGTCGTGATAACGCCCCCGCTGACACGTTGTCACGAGCTTGTGCTGCCATGGGACTCACTTCACTGTCTGAGCTGCACAAGGCATTGTGTCACCCCGGTGTCACACGAATGCATCACCTTGTCAGAACTCGGAACTTAGCTTTCTCTTTGGATGAAATCCGCCGCGAAGGTTCCTCCTGTCGCGCCTGTGCCGAACACAAGCCTAGGTACATACGGACGAACACTCCTCCTATCTAGGCGACAGCAGCGTTTGAAAGACTTAGCGTCGATTTCAAGGGCCCTCTTCCCAGCACCACGAGAAAGAAGTATATGCTACCGTTATTGATGAGTATTCTCGCTATCCTTTTGCGTTTGCGTGTTCTGATATGTCTTCGTCAACTGTGATACGTTGCCTCAATCAACTATTCGTTCTCTTTGGCTTGCCAGGATATATTCATTCCGACCGAAGAACGGCTTCATGTCCCAAGAGATAAAGGACTACCTCCATTCTCGCGGCGTAGCAACGGGCCGGACGACTCCGTACAACCCGAGGGGAAATGGCCAATGTGAGCGTCTGAATGGTACACTTTGGCGTACTATCTGCCTCGCGCTTTCTGATAAAGGTTTACCTGTGAGCAATTGGGAGCAAGTGATGCCCGACGCTCTACATTCCATCCGATCTTTACTTTGTACAGCTACGAACTGCACTCCTCACGAGCGTCTCTTCTCTTTCAGTCGTCGGTCTGTGGCAGGACAATCTGTTCCGTCTTGGCTTATAACTCCTACACGGGCTCTACTCAAAAGGAATAACCGTGCCTTCAAATTTGACTATGCTGTCGAGGAAGTGTGGAAGTGCTCGAGACTAATCCATCGTACGCCTACGTACGAACTCTGGATGGTCGTGAGTCTAATGCGTCATTGAGACACTTGGCTCTCGCTCCCCCCGCTGTTGGGCTGGAAAAGGAAAATCCTGTAATCGACTTCGCTGCTGACATCAAATCCGCTGATCACCAGCCCCCGAGTGCCGGTATTGAGGTTACTCCGTCTTCGTCGGTTGGAAACAGTGATATCCCTTCTTCCCCACAGCCCAACTCACCTTCATTTTCTGAGGTGCTTGCTGAACCTATCCTACGACGTAGCTCCCGTGAGAGGCGGCCTCCCGCTAGATTCACGCTGGTAGACCCCTAGCGGTTTTTTTAACTACGGGGGAGAATGTCGTATATTTACTGTGCCTTTATTTTATATTTGTATTTGTCTGCGTCTATACCCGACGCACCTGTTTCGTATTTGGTGTTCTGTTGTTTATCTTGCCTGTTGTTCTGTTGTTATCTTCTTGTGTGTTTCGTGAGTGGCGTTCTTTGTAGTGGAATAAAACCTTCTAAGGTTTTATGTGGGTTTACTTACGACAATAACATTATGAATATATAAATTACAAAACATAGGATAATGATTATTAGGATGAAAAACATTTACAATCATCAATACTCACAACGAGACACACGGCAGAACGAAAACACAATACAGTAGATGAGTAACGAATACAAATACAGACTCCCAGTGGCGGCGCTAGGATTTTTCCAATGTGGAGGCTGAGGGGGGCTAAGGAAAAAGTTATGGGGGCTTGGTGAATCATGAAGAGCTACACTCGAACGCTGACTACATATTATAATATGGGGCTCGGGCACACTGATTCAGTCCTCGAACTTGAACCAAAATTACAGGGTTTCATTTAGAGTGGTAAGAAATTTTAATGTTCATGATTATGATTTTTGGGGGGGCTTGGCATATTTTTGGGCTCCAGCCCGCCCTTGGCGCCGCCACTGCGGACTCCAATGTTACCAGATGTACGCTGATCAAAATCACCAAACACGTATACAGAAATATCAATATTATAACAACACATATATTAAAATTGGTTTGATTCTGTGTCATGGCTACAAGGAGACATCAATGGGCAAACAGGACAGACGCTTACTATTATATTTGTGCGTGGTTCCCTCTTATTTGTCAAAGGCGTTATATAACATTGTTTGTGAAGCATACTTTTGAAGCAAACTTTGAAATTGCTCTTTATCATTAAGACAAGGAATGGACCCATATACTGTGCCATAACTCCGTGGAAATGCTGTGTGACTGATGATGAAAGTGATGCATAAAGTTTTTAACTTTCAGCTCTACCATTTCGATAACCTAGCGATAATTGTCCGACCCTACAACGACATGTTTTTTGTCCGGTCAATACATACGGCATTGACAAGAAAAACAGTCGCAAAATATCATATCCTAGTATCCCTTCAACAACCCGACCTATCCTGTATTTTAATATGCTCCCAAGAAATCGGAAGATGTTGGTAGTGTACAAGATTGAAATGAGATTACTGATGAAACTCAAGAAACATTTTCAGAATTTTGACTAAAATAATTTTCCAGAGAAATGAACCATAATGTAAATCCTGCATGACTTTCATTTGTGGGCGTGATGATAAAGTTTCTCGATAATGAAAGAGCCGACAACTATGAAACTTGTAGCCAATATGTTATCAATTTTTCGCGAACTTGGATGTCAAACTCAACTACTTGAACAATTACCAAATTACCTGTTCAGTCAGTTAATATATTCACTGACAATCTAGGAGCAGTAAGTGACGAGCAAGGTGAGCGGTTCCATAAAACTATCAAGACCAAGAGAGTTGCTAAGCGAAATGGGACAAACAGGATGGCAGATTGGCTGGCAGGATGGCTGCTGGGGCATTAAACGAGAATGTCTGAGATAATTCACAAACGCATCAGCTACAAGCTGAAATTCATGGCTAATTAGACTACAATTGAACCTTGCCTCTTCATAGTAGCAAATACCTTCTTTACTTGTCGGTTTAAGAGAAACTATAAGTGTTTTTTTATTTGGGAAAGTGTTTCAAGTTGTGATATTGGATACATTTATGCTATCTTGCATTTAATTTTTTATCCTCAAGGTATATTTTTATAACATATTATAAAGCATATCGTTTATGATTAACTACAATTTTAATGTGATGATAATGAAATTTTTGTGATTTTTAAATACACTTATTGCAATAAAACTAGAGCATCGAGGAGAAACTATTTTCAGATATGACATCAGGACGAAAAACTATACGATGTCAACTGTTTCATACAATTGCAACAACAATTGTTTTTTAAAATATATTATATATCGATTAGAATAAATTATATTTGATTCTAATCGACATAATTGTTTGATATATTGGTAGTAACAATTGTTTTGAAATCATAAAGCGATTGACCTTGAACAAAGCGTAAGCATATGCGTCGCAGACCGATCGTTAATAAGAACATCGAAATTCAAACAATACACGGTGCACACACTATAATAGCAACACCATATATGCACCAATTAAATTTTTAAGATTTTATTTTTTTTGTTGGGCTGCAAAAAATATATCTATGTTTTTTTGTAGTCAGTCTCAGTGCATGTAAGCCGACATAAAGCTTGCTTGATTATGTGTGTTTTTTCTGGCCAGCAGTTGTGAGCATCACAGTACAAAGGTCGCTAGCAGTACAGTCGCTGTCTTCAAATCACAGACATTCATTTCTTCATAGACATTTCAGTTGTAGTAGAAATGACTTCCGTACAAGCTAGTAGTTTTCTTGCGTATCGTGAAAACTTTCTGTCCCAAAATCTTGAGATGTACGGTGAATCGGTGATTTTGTTTTCCGGAGTCAGATATGTTTTACTTGAATTGCTCTCATGCGTTTCAACCGCATATTCAGAGAGAAGCAAATTCTACCTCACAACAAAATATGTGTGAACGTCAATGCAAAACATATTAATTTCAACATACTGGGCACATCGAGCTGACAATGGAATGTAAAACAAAACTGAATTATCAACTATATGTCTCCGACCCAAAGCCAAAGCTCAATCACATTCTTATATGTCATTTTTATTGTCGCACTTGCTTATAAATAATGCACCAACGCGCATAAAAGCAAGCACACATACAAACACACACACACACACACACCTGTACATGCACGTATCCCGAAAATAGATGCTTCAATATATTTAAACATTCTTTAAAACACGCACAAATATGAGCGCACATGGGCACTAAACACATCAGATCGCATTAAGTTATATTATTGGATCCATATGACACGTTATTGTAGTAAGGTGTTGTTGATCATAATATATTTTTGACTTTGATCTCATGACTTCCCTTTTCAGGCAACAGCTGAGACGAAACGTATCAAAGATGGATTCAAGAAAGTCTTCAGAGGAAAATTCCGTTGAAAAAGAGATACTTCCAGTTCCAATGCCAACGAATACCTCACAAAGTAAGTGCAGTTTCTTCATTATAATCTTCAGTCTAAGTATACAACACTAGCTTTGTAAGAACTTTATATTGAAGTCACACTTCAGGAAATATAGGGCTATATGAATTTTGCTAATCGATATTAAGACAGTCATCGTACATCGCGCTGTGAGACCTTTTGTTTGCTATTATAGGCTAGAATTGTCTTCCTGCTAGGTTTGATTAGTCTAGCGCCTTATATATATTTCAATTATTTAGCCATCTAGCAATTTATTGTGTTCGTGTTGTGTTGTGATTGACGTTCATAATGGTTCATAATGGTTTGCTTGATTGGAATCAGTCAAAAAATTACATTATTGGTCAAAGCATGAATGACGTAGAAGAGAGCTTACTATCTGGGTAATGATATATCCCATGATCCCATTATTTAATGCTGAATATATGCATTGTATATTTGAAAAATTGATCTCGCTCGTTGGAGATCACCTCGCCGGCAAAAGCTATGTGCTCAATAGTTTCACGCAAATAATGCATAATTTTGCAAACTATTTGCAGTCCTATGGTGGATGCACTCCTTCAAGGAGCTCTCTGAGAGAATGAATAATTTTCTAGCGATTAGCAGTGGGAGTTACCGAAAGGTTAACATGGAAAGACGGCTGTCTCCTAGTGGGTTTTCACAAGTAATTTTTATTTGTCGAGAACCCTGGGAATTTCCCATGGATGGTCAAATGCACCAACGTATTGTGGGATAATGCATCTTGTTATAAATTTATACGAATTCCGCTCCAGACTCCTTGCTGATCCTGTGTTGTTTTTGCTTTTCCCATGAATTTTCCACGCATTTCTATCGATGCCTATCTCCATAAAGTTTGCCTGTCATTCTTTGATTCTTCGATTAAATATTTTTGTCACGTCGTTGGTGATTCTACCTACTCATTTTTTCTACCTACGCAGACTGAAAAATCATTGAAGTCCACATTAGCTAGCCTCTATTATTTGGCTTCAGTTTTGAGATAGCCCAATATCTTCTCATTGTTTGTCGTTAACTATTATTTTTCATTACCGATATAAGAGTGATATCACATCAATATCAACACACGCCATTAGAAACACACGTCATTAGAAATATCGTGCAATAACACTGAACATTTTTGCCTACGTTTACTAAAAAAAATTCGTTGATTGTTTAAATGTTTTGAATGTTTGTTCATTCTCAGAAGTGAAAATTATTCTAATTTCCCATTGCCCTAAACAAATTGTAAATGGGAATCAAAATGTGATGCATCCAGTTTGGGAAGCACTGGGCAACAGTATGCGAGATATATTTGTTTTTTTATAACTACATCCAGTGTTCAATGAAATTATTTTGAGTTGTTACTCTTTCTTTTGTTGTATGCACAAATTTCTGCACATTACAAGTAACAGACAAGCAAACAAACATTACTCTAGTATTTGTCTGCTGCCTTTTTCCCTCACATGCTGGGGGCAGATGTTGGTGTGGAAATACACGTGGTATTTCAGCTCCTTGTACGGAAATAGCCTGTGTGAATTCGTTTGCCGGTGTTAGTATGTCTGCCCTGAGGCTTATCCCAGTAGTGTTATATAAAAACAGAAATATATGAATGCATGTGTGACTGCTGCGCACGCAAACGTTTATTCTGCGAGTGAACGTGAATTCCATTCCCGGACGGTCGATCGATAAATAGACTCACTAGGTTCGTGACGACTCTAGTGCGCAAGTCAGTGTATATGGTGTGTCTGCGTTAGGCGTGCATGTGGTGGTGTCTTGTAGTGTCACGATCAAGACAGCTGCGAGCTATTCTCCTGTGACATACCACACATTCCAACGTTGAATATTACGTTGTAACATGGTGATGTTGTTTATGTATGAGCATCGGTGATGTCTATAGTCGGAGACATAAGCATCACATTGTTTCGTACCTGTCGTTCAATATACAAGGTCGCTGCTTTTGGCGGTCTTTCATCAAAATATTTCATGTCCGTGTCGACAGGTAGCGAAGATGTACGTGTTAAAGCTCACAATGTTTGTAAGGACTACCTCCATGGAGCTTGGCAGCTTATTTCGGCCGACCAAATGACCTTCAAATCAATCAGGTACAGTTTCCACATAACATAATGTGTATGTTTTCTCATGATGTATCAGCATAGAACCCTACTCTTGCGGAAAAATGCAGAAAAGCAATGACAAGCGAGATATCAGCGAAATATATGAACATTTGAATAATTTACTCGCAGCTGTAAATTTTCATGCATCATATGCATCATAATTTTATTTCACGCATATTGTTTCTGTATCACCTTACCTTACTCGCCACCAATTCACTTGCTTTCCGTGAGAATAACACTTGAATGTTGTCTATGCCTCATGCACTGTGCAACTCAGATGTGCTGGAGTGCTAAAGATTATTAACACTAGAAGGGCCGGAAAATTGAACTACCTAGAAGGGCCGGAGCCGTCAATTGACGGTTGTCAATTAAGACTTCTTTTTTCTTAGCTACATTCTTCTCAAATTATTCTTGATTTACGTTTTTTAGTGAATTATACGACGCTGAATCCAATGGCGATAAAAAATTAAAATCAAAGGAAATTTAAGAGTCGTAAATTCAACTTGAAAATCCCAATATTTTTTTGAAATAACGAATTTTCCACGTTTGTGCTGTTAATTTGCTTATTATAACGGTTATGTCGATTTAACAACCGCCATTTGAAAGATATTTTTATGCTCTATCTAACGATATAATTAAAGTAAACATGCCAAGTAGTATTTAACATTATAAGAAACGAAAAATTTAACTACGTAGAAGGATCGTTTCCGCCAATTGACGACTGTCAATTAAGGACTGCTTCATAGACAATTGTTTTCCAAAAATCAGTTGTAAATATACTGTTCCTTATGGTTTAGGCAACGCTAAATCCAATGGTGTCGATTAAATTGAGATACAATTATTTTGGGTGCCGTGAGGTCAATTTCAAGATTCCATATTCAACAAAAAATGAAAATGTTTGTACATCTTAATTCTTAGGTCGCGTTAAATACTTGTCATGACAATTTAACAACAACTATTGAAAATATATTTTTGCGTTCCATTAAATGATATAATTATGTTGCTATTCACTCACCACTTTACAGCAAAAACATGATAAACCTGGAAGAACCGCAGTCGTCAATTGGCCGTTTGACTGCTAGAGTATACAACAGTACATATTTAGTGAATTCGTTTAGTCAATAAGGGTATATCTCGCAAATATGTCCATGCATAATAGAGGTGTGCATGCAGGAAAATCACCTGCAACTTGGTATTGGACATTTTAGGGTATGTTCAGGCTGCACAGGGCGTACTTCAGGATCGTATATTGGTTTGTAGGCTTGGTTTCATAGTGGAAATGTGAAATTTTGAGGTGCTCCAGTTTTGAACATTGTCGTTGGTCTTGCACAATATAATAGAACTGACTTTGTGCAGTAATGCAGAGAAACAAACCAGTGGATGGGGTTGAATTCGAGCAACTCATGCTATAACCCAATGCCCATTCTGTTTTTCTAAATATTTGTGTAATTTAGTTATAGTATATTGGATTGATGGTGTTAAGAATGTATGTGTATCATGTATGTGTATGTATTATAAATATAATACATATTACAAATGTTTTATGCATTGTACAGAGTCTAAAATGTAATAAACGTGGGCAGCCGTCAGTGAACTGTACATATTCTTCTAGGAAATTGTACTTTTTTGTGATCTTAATATGAATTATATTATTACAAATGATATACCATTAAAATATATTAAACTGATCTATTGAATGGCGTTTGTTAAATTTCCATAAGATTCTCTAACAATGTAAATTGAGATATACGTGCCCATTTTTTCATGATACGGTAAACTTGTACTTTTAAATTTTACATTTAAGCCTCTTAAAATTATTTAGATTATAATCATTTTAGCACCATTAGATTTAGAGCTGTCTAAATTATTCGAATATATGTACTGATGAATAGTTTCCAGAGAAAATTGCCGAAAAAAGCCATCCCAAATGACAGCCGTCAATTGACAGCTCTGGTCCTTCTAGGTAGTTTTGTTTCTATAGGAGAAAACTATTAATGCTAGACGACAAATATTTTGTCAATATGTTTATTTTACCAAAAAAACATAAATCAGTAAAATACAAGTATGCTACTCTAACCAGTGAAAATTTATTTGATACTGAAATTTTATTAGCCGTCAATTGACAGCTCCGGTCCTTCTAACCTAACCTAACCTAACCTATATGCGGGATATGTATAGCAAACACAAAATATGATACGTGTTCTTTTGTACGCTCAATCTCTCGCTGTATTTGTTTTGTTTATATTTTTAACAACTTCACTCAAATTTAGCCCAACAGCGTCTGCTGAAATATTGTTCATATTTACTGATTGGACACTCTGCCGTTAGATTGTTAACAGAAACAGGATACCGTAATATTGTTGAGAGAGAATAAATATAATAATAAATAGAATAATATTAATAAACATATAATATTAATACAAAGAATAATAATAATGAAAAGAATAATAAGAATGAAAAGTATAATAATAATGAAAAGAATAATAATAATGAAAAGAATAATAAAAATAAAAATAAAAATAATGCTTGTCTCTTAACCCATTAGCCGGCAGTGATCTAAAAATAGCATACATACGCATATAATGGCACCAACTCAATATTTTAGAGGAAATAGGTCCACCGCACGAAATTTAACACAAAAATAAGAATAACTAGTCTGATAATGAAAATATGCGTTCCTATCGTTTTTTTTTCAAGAATTTCGCGCAGCGGCGGTGCCAAGGGGGACTTGGAGGGGCTGAAATTCCCCAAAATATGCCAACCCCCTTGAGCACACCAAAAATCATGACCATGAACATTTCGAGAGTAGTTATTCATGTTTCCCAAAGCCCCCGCATCTTTTTCCTTAGCCCCTCTCAGTCCCCTACCGGAAAAGTCCTGGCGCCGTCACTGCCTTCGAATATATACAATAGTTTCAATCCAGGTCCAGATGGTCCGTATCGGAACACAAAATGGACTTTTTCGAGCTGTCTGTCGATAATTATTTATGTCGTATGATAGGGATTGAAACACTGCCTACACAGCGTAGTGTTTGCACACTTCCCGTAGTAGGACAGCGGGCTCGACTTGCAACCGGGTCCCTGACATTGATGTTGCTGTTCACGCACGAGGCGAATACGGCCGAGGCCGTCGAAGCTGGAGTCCAGCGGAGGCTGCGCTGCCAGTCCAACGCGAGAAGCGATCTGGGCCCGTGAGATGATTGAGTCCTTGCCATTGGTGATCTTCATATACGAGACCGCTACCTCGCGCGTGAAGTCGAGACCCGAAACCTCTTCCGGCTTCTCAAACATGGTTCTTGAGGATTAACCAGGCATTCACCAAGGTCATCTGGATTGCCCCCATCAGAAGAGAGAAGTATATTTTTATCTTCGATCTCAATCACAAAGTGCGCCACCATCCAATCATGGTGGTCCACGACCGCATGTTACTGTTGTACTTGGAGATGAAGCGGAGCATGTCGACCTCCACGGAGCTAAGGACGTTTGGATAAGGATATATGCTCCCCAGGTATATTTGGTCCTGCTTCAGTCCGGCTCTCTTTCACTTTCCCAACTAACCTGATCATACATAACCTAACGTAGAGAAAAGAGACCCGGGACTGAAGCGGGACCAAACATACCTGGGACATAACAGCATATTTGCCGACCTTCACCTTCTTCTCGGCGCGGCTGTACCGCAACGCCTTCACTGTTGGGCGTGATTTGGAGTGGTTCGTCACCATGTAAACAAAGCTGCTGTCGTTCCACTTGACAAAAAAAATCTGGTTCTTCTGGTTGAATTTCGGAACCAAAGAGTCCCAAACCTTCATCTCCTTGTCCGACTTGAACGGATCCTTCTTGGTTCAATTGACGAGGATGGTTCCTAACGCACTGAATATCATTTTGGTCAACGAGACAAGAAGTGATAGAGAGGCGGACAATTTGTCGAAGGAGAGTTCCTTCCCGTTAGCGATGTCGACCAGGGAGATGGGACTGAGTACTATTCGAGACCCCATCGGGATCCGTGCTGAGCGACCCTGCTTCTTGTGCTGATACAAAGATGAAGCGTAGATGTTTCCGTCGGTGGCGCACAATAACCTCAACTTGTATCCGAATCGAATGGATTTTCCTCGAATGAACAGCTTCAGGTCGTGATGGCCGTAATACTTTATGATCATCTCATCGATTGAGAGTCTTGGAAACCCCCAATGCCAAACTCAACTTAGAAGAATGTCAGCCTCAGCCTCATCGATATCGAGGCCAAGGTCGTCCAGGAAGGTCACAGCCTCATTCATAGTTAGATCACAGCGTGCAGACAGTCTATTGAAAAATATATGACATTTGAAATACACCCACTATACGCGGTGTACCCTACGGCGCTCTCCGGCAGTGATCTATTTTTAGATCACCCTGAAAATCCTAGAAAATAACATATTAAATTTTGTTTTCGTATTTCACCATGAATAATGAACCTAATTATACAAAAATAACTAATTTAAATTAGCCAACTTCATTAATTTTATGGTCGCCGGTTAATGGGTTAAGGAAGGTAATGTAAGGTAATGTATATTTATAAAGCGCAAATATTCCCACACGGTTTCAGATGCGCTGCAGATATACAATATCGAACAAAAAGAAAGGAGAATATAATATATCATAGAAACACAGACAAATGTTATAAACACAAGACGTTTCGAGACCAATAGACAAGACAAACACAATACATCATATGTGTTTCATCACATGTACATGTAACATGAAGACAAAATGACACATTCATTTTGATAAAATATACACACATTTCGATCAACTATATAATTTTTCGAAGATAAATGTTTTCAGGTGTTTCCGGAAGTATGATAACAAGCTTTGTTATCAAAGAAAGTTTGGCATTGAGTTATAGATCCTAGGGGCTGCGTACTCAAAAGTTCGGGTGGCGAGAGATCTCTCGTCCGCTGCCCTTGGCTCATCCAGTTTAACATGACTGCGCAGTTCATGTTGAGATAAACATCTCACGTTGAGATACTGTGATAAGTATTCCGGATATCCCGACATGAGTATTTTATGCGCCATGAGACAGAGTTTGTATTGAATCCTTGCCTGAAGTGGCGGCCAATGCAAGTTTTTCAGAACTGGGCAAATGTGCTCGTGTCGTGGAGTATCACACACTAATCTCGCGCATTTGTTCTGTATCGACTGCAATAATTTTATATGTTTCTTCGGTGCAATTGAATAAATGCCATTACAGTAATCCAACTGGGATATTATAAGTCCTTTAACTAACATGATCAGATTTTCTTTGTTCAAGGACATCTTAATATCGTAGATATTTCTGATACGAAAGTTGCATTTTCCCACTACTTGCTTGATTTGCGGTAATGCACTGGGAAATTCAACCATGGTAACTTCTACTACAGTCGAAACCGCTTAATGTCATACTTTTTGTGGTCCCGTATGACTTTTGTCTATACAAATGACATCGGTTATTGTTATATCCTTGTGATCAACCAGTCCATGTTTCGTGTGTGTTTGCCCTTTCAGTCAAAATCATATTCAATCGTTGCGCGTAGTGATTGTGGCAGCAGTGATGCGAAAGCGTACTGAGTTCACGCTGCAGGATAAGTGGCAAACCTTGGACCAGCTCAAGGTTGGCTAGAAACAAACGACAAATGCAAAGAATCTCGGCTGCAATCAGGGAACAATAAAAAATCAGGACGAAAGAGGAAGAAATTCGAGACATTGCGGTGACCAGAAGCTATCTGAGTCGGAGTACAATAGATCGAGCAATCTTGCAGAGATGGATGAGGGCGTGCTATTGTGGTTCCACCAGATGCGCGCTACCAGATTGCGCGGGCAATGCACATGATGAAACTCACGCTCTTCTTAGTGAAGCCCAGCACAGTGGATAACTGCTTCCTCAAGGCTGCTTCCTACGCCCACAGAGGGCAGCAACAGTTGCGGTGACGAAGATCAGGGCCGGATTTAGGGGGGGGGGCAAAGAGGGCACCTGCCCAGGGGCCTCCACATTTTAGGGGTCTCAAAAAGACCCAGGCTTGAATAATTTCAATCAATATATGAGGAATATACGTTTTTTGAGTCAGGAAAAAAACAAAAGTATGCTATTTATGATTCATCTTTCTTCATCACGGACAACTATAGTCAAACCAAACAACAACTTTAACATATTGATCGCCACATTTGCAAGGGCCAAGTCTCTTAAAGTGTCTGGTCTATAGATAGAGATACCGCTATAGTTGTTTCTATTCTACGAATAACTTTGGTTTTGATTTTAGGATTGGTCTGGGTCATGCTAAGTCTAAGTCTGGGTCATGCTTCCTAATCACCTTGGAAAAATGGTCTGTTTGTACAGTCAGGTGTGAAGAGTCCTGATAAGTGAAGGCAAACTAACATATTTATATTTATGGTAATAACACATGTGCTATTTATATGACATTGCTTTTCATAATCTTTTCTTACTCGAGTGTACATAGTCAGGAGAAATCATTTTGCAAACGTGATTAAGATGGCCTAAATTAATTACTGGCAGGACCGGCAATGATGATTTTCGGTGCAGCTTACAGCGCCCCCCGGTGAGGTTTGCTTCGCTCGCCACCCGTCTCAAGCAGGGTAGGCTTCCACACATAGATTGCCCAGGGCTTCCACACATAGATTACACAGTGGCCTCCACACATGGATTGCCCAGCGGCATCAACACATAGATTGCCCAGGGGCATCCACATGCCTAAATCCGACACTGACGAAGATGATGACGATGAGCCGGACTTTGCGAAAACGGCGGAGTTCGAAGAGTTGGTAGCATTGAATGCAGAAGTGGAGCGCTACGGCGAGCTGAATGATGCTGAGATCGTGAGCGCAGTGATGGGCAAAGGAGACGATGACGGCGAAGATGATGACGGGGCGGCTGATGGTGCCAGTGGGACTGACGTGCCACCCTCTACCGGGAAGGAGGCACATGCGGCGAAGGGTGTCATTCGCACCTACTTGGAGAACATTTTGCGGATTTTGGGCACTGGTCGCTCATCATCATTTAGGGTAAAATGGAGAAAACTTGCTGAGGAAACACAAGCAAAATTGTATTAACTTTATCTTCATGAATTACTTGCGTACTGTGCATTATTTTTACATTTTCGATGCTTATCAAAATAGACCGACTAACAAGTTTGGAGCCGTAAAATGGCCAAAAAGGTTGACTTCGGTGTATGTCATAGTTCGGTTAGTGTCATACTTTTTGCAGGTCCCGAGGAAATGACATCAAGCGGTTCCGGCTGTACCTTGATTGACGACCTCATTTGAAGTGTGATATTGTTTTCCTCAAACATTTTCTTTATGTCGTCTTCGGGGATCGATGTAGTACGTCTGTCAGGAAATTTAATACAAGATGGCTTTTCGAGATTTGATTTTAAGTGTTTTTCGGTGAACATGTGATTCAGGGACCTGAGTGTATTGATTAATGATATAACGTCATTGCAATTACGGATGGATATATATATTTGTAAGTCATCGGCATATAAGAAGTAGTTTATTCCGCTTGGCTCAGGTATTCAGATACATCTGTCATGTACACGTTGAACAAAAGGGGACCCAGAATGTATGCTTGTGGCACCCCTTGATTCAGACTAGCAGTTCTCGATGCATCAATTTCAATAGCGACGAGCATTCCCCTCCCGGATAAATACGATTTTATGAGAGAAGAAACGAATTCTTTTACACCAAACCTATACAATTATACAAGGAGAATTCGATGAGATACAGTATCGAACGCAGCCGTTAAGTCGATAACTATCAAAACTGTGGTAATATTCTGACCTCTGAACTTGAGAAGTTCATTGACAATTTCGCATATTTCGGTTTTTGTGGAGTACTCCTTTCGGTAAGCGACTTGTCGGTTAGATAAGAGATTGTGTTATTCTATGTATTGAGCTAGCTGTCCGTAAATAACCCTTTCCATCAGCTTTGACAGATACGGTAAATTTGAGATGGGTATATAGTTCGCTGGGCTGCTAGGATCCAAATTCTCGTTTTTCAACAAAGGTTTCACGACAGCTGTCTTTTCCGATTCAGGAAATATTATTTCGTCAAACATGGTATTAATAATTCTAGTTATCGATCCTGAAAGAAAGTGCTAGCTGCTTGAACTCAACTTACTATTTATCGGGTCGATAGTAAAACTGGTTTTATTGGACTGAGTGATGAATCTGCATACATCCTGAGGAGTGATTAGATATTCGACCTCAAAACACGTTTTTTTGCCAAAAAACCTCGACCAAAAAACACGTTTTTTTTTTGTTTTTTTCAAGAGCCATGCAAGTAATTCAAATTATAGAAATGATATATTTGGGATGTTAAATGAATGATTTTTTATCAACACATGAGCTATTCATGCTATTCGTGACCCTATCAAATTGAATTATAATTAAATACACACAATACAAATATTATAATGTGTCTGAAATCCCGAATATTATTGTTTTCACGGTACTGTACGGCACTTCTATGTACAGTACAGCTTTGCATTCAATTATTGAGTTATTCATTGTGAAAGAAAGCAGGGTTTGAGAACCGTTGTTTCTGCTAAAAAACTGAAACTGTTTTGAAAAAACAACATCAGGTGGCATAATTTTTATTATTTTTTTACACATTACTTTTTCCCTCCCAGAAATGAACTACGTTGATTATAGTAAGTTTCATCATTTAATTCATCAGATCAATTATCTGCAAATATAAAAGTAAAAACACTGCAAATATTTACACAAAGAGTACAAATATACACACAAACTTAGTGTCCCTAATGAGACTACGAATTAAAGCGGATCGCATTAATCAGAGTGGCAATCCTGACCAGAAAAATGGGCAATATTTTCGTTTAGGAAAAAAACGACTGAGGAAATATATTTAATGTACAAAAAGGTTTTTGAATACAAATAACTACATCAAAGAAACCATCACCCATAACACCAGCTCTAAAAAGAGGTTTATAATAGAACAAACAATTAATTTGGTTCAACTTTCCTTGATCTGCCGCCAATGAAAAAACAAAGCTCTACATCTACCAAAACCGTCTTTCAAAACATTCGATTTAAAAAAAACATGGTTTAAAAAACAGTTTAAATCAAGTGGTTTAACCGGCCGCTTACACCAGCAGGCTACTTTATATACAAAAAGGTATTTGAACGTACATCAATCAAATATATCTTGCATAGAGACCGTTTTAGAAAGCATTGTTTCATTAAAAAAGCGTTAGTTTAAATATACGTTTGTCAAAAAACACTTGACCAACCAATTAACTTGTCTTGTTCTGCTGTCATCATTTTCTGAATCTGTACATTAATAAAACGAATTAAAAACGACTTTTAAAAACATAATTGCATTTTTCATAAAAAACAATGGTTTCTTTATAGAAAAAATGATTACTCAATGAATTTGTTTTGTTCTGCTGACAAATTATTTCAAATAAAAATAATTGAAAAAACCTAACCCACCAGACCCGGATGCACTTTCAAACAGTCTCTTGGGATATTTATTGATAACTATTTTTGTTTTTTATACTATTATCAAATTATCTTTGAAATAAGACACATAAAGATGTACAAAACATCAATTAAACTCATTTCTATGTACTAAAATCTAACATCCGATGACAATTGGGGCTAGTTATATGAAAAACCATAAAAAACAAAATACAACTAAAAAAACATGTATTTTTCAAACAAAACCGCATACGAAAAAACGTTTTTTTGCATCTCTATGAGTGATGTGCTCAAAAGCTGTGCGAAGATTTGTATGAACACGTCTTTGAAAGTCATATAGCCCAAGGTCATTGGAGTGAAGCAGTGCTTTGAATGACTTCTTCTATTTTTTCGATTTTATGAAAAAAATTCTAGTAGAGTATTTGCTGGAGTTAGATGTGGCTCTACATGCATATTATCGTGAAAAGATGCACAAACTTGCTGATTGCATGTCTTACCAAGGAGCTCATTTATGATTTTGTTAATGCTCTTTGGATTGTTTTCTAATTTTTCCAGCCGGCTTCTCAGTTTCTATCATCACCACAGCATCCCTTCGATCATTCGTGTACGCTCTCCTCAACAACGCATTGCTCTTGTCTTGTCGCCACAGTTTCATATTTTCTCATCAAATTTCATAATTTCTTATTTCGTAAATTACGTACGAGTACATGTACTCGTACGTAATTTACGAAATAATGAGTAATGAGTGAGTATATAATGAGTATAATTATAATGAGTATATAATGAGTATATAATGAGTATAATTATATAATGAGTTAATTATATATTGAGTAACGAGTTATATGTATAACTCATATAATGAGCTATAATTATAACTTATAATATATAACACTCAATAAGTAACTCACCTTCGTACAGCACATTGATTTCATTGCGCGAAGTGCCACGGTCGAACGACCGTGGCACATATTGACACGTGGTTAAATATTGCCCCGTACCCGCTGTGTGTCGTGAGAAACGACTAAAAGCGGACCCCTCTTTTTCATCCGTCCATTTTATGCCATATCCAAGGGGGAGCAATAATCCAGAAGAGTTGGCACCTATTTCGGATTGCATTACTCTTCTCCTGTCCTGGTCTCCCTGGGATTAAAATATTCTTCAGCCCGCAGTGTCTCATTATCGTCTACTGCATGCACGCTTACTCGGTGTTTGAGTACGCTAGTACGATAGTGATGACGATGAGTACGCTAGTGAAGTGCCACGTTCTTTATTGTTTGAGTACGCTAGTACGCTAGTGAAGTCGGGCGGTGCAGCGCACTCACCAACTAGACGCTGTGCAGAGCCAGTATCTCCGTATTGTGAAATATTTGCGGGATATACGGATGGATTTGAACTCTACACATGTTTGTGAGGCCTACGAAGTGCAGCCTTTGGACGTACACAGACGTCGTATGGACTTACTTTTGTATTTTGTACTTTTATTCATTATTGCTATTTTCATTTATTACAGGCAAATCTAGTAGCATGGGAAGAGTGCAGGCACTATTACCACCTGCGTTGGCCCCATGTACTGGAAGCGTCGAAAATATGTGGAGAAATAGAGAGTTCGAAAAGTAAATAATTCTAGAGAGAAAGAGAGTTCTAAAAAGAAAATAATAAATAAATAGCAACAAACAATTCATCCGATAATACCTCATAATGCCACTCCGCCCACATTCCTCAATGTATAACAACAATCAGCAATACATACGAATAATTATGAATAAATATTAGTAATTAAATAAACAAATACTAACCAACAACTATCAACAGATAAATATAATATGATTCTATATTTCAACCAACAATTAATATAAATATGATTCAATAAGTAACAACATCCAATATTAAATATGATTCAATCAAAACAACCAACACGTATTCATATATTTTGCTGTGACTGTAAAAATGAAATGTCTCCAGATTCTTTCCGAATCGCGTTGGGAGTCCTTAAACTAGGTTCAAGTCCACGCGATCTCTTAGATATAAAATGCACACGCCCGAAAACCAGTGAGAACTTGTGGGGATCTTGAATTTCGCGATGTAAGCATAGTGAGTGATTGTAAGGAATATATTTCCGTAATTAATACCCATCCCAATTTAGATGATTTCAATGACAGTCATTTCACACTCGGAAGGTTTGTTTTGTGGCATAATTTTGCGTTGTTCAATGTTTTCCTGTCTTAGTTTTACTTTCTTCACCTGCATATTTGTATGTAAATGCATATTCTCTGTGGGTTTTGTGTGTGTGTGTGTATGTGTGCTTGCCTGTGTTTTCTTGGATTTGCTGTATTAGCGCAAACTCCTTGGACACAGACCACTGATCCTTCTGCGATGTTTGCGTTATGCCAGTCATTTTTAGGACATCGTAAATGACACATTTATACAGAGTATAATCACAGTATTAACCACTTCCATATATAGTCACTGTTTCAAGATAGTTGTTGACTATTTTTGCCAGAAATTTTAGGCAATTACTTCAACGATGAGCGTCTCCGGTCTAGAAAAACGGATTTGTCGCGTGTTTTCTATATCGTGGTTTCAAAATATATGTTCGACTGTTGGTAATTGTACATGCATTCCTCATATTTGTTTACAGCGGTGGCTTAAGCAACCTACTTTTTCTCTGTGAGCTGCCTGTGTGGCAAAGACCAGTGGGTGAAGAACCTGCGCTAGTGCTGCTTCGCATGTATGGACAGGTTCGTACTCATCATCATAACGTCTACTTTCTACATGTTTGAGCTGCTCTGTTAAATCGTTGAAATATATATATATATATTCGTTGAAATCCACAGCAATCTGGACACTGTTGTGCTGGTGCCATAACTTTTCTATGCTTCGCACGATTTTTGTGTTCTGGAGACAACACACTGAGTTGTTAACTGAATTTCAATTCTCGAGGTACCTTTCGGCTATCACTAGCCATCGTCAGGAGAAACAGACATAACACAATACATAACAAAATACACAATATCAAACAGTAAATGATAAACGGTATATATATACAAGGTAGGACGATATATCACTCATGTGCCAATGTGGCACTTACATAATAACACCTATGCGACAAACAGTTGTTACAAACTTAGCACCTATGTGCCAAGGTCGATTGGTGTCGCATGAATGAGATGGCGACATCTGGCTGCTGTTGTTTGTTAATTTCACATTTTTTGTTTATGAATCAAAACAGCTTAAATTACTATGAGCCTACAGATGTCATTTTCTTTGTATAATAGTTATTAGTATTATTAATTACAGGCAAGTCCAGTAGCATGGGAAGAGTGCAAGCACTATTACCACCCTGCAGTGGTCCCATGTACCGGAAGCGCCCATAAGATTCAGAGAGAAAGGAAAAAAAAATAATGAATAAATAACAATAAATAATAAACCATCATCCGATAACACTCCATAATGTCACTCCGCCCACGTTCCTCAATAAATAATAACAATCAACAATAAATATGTGATTAAATAAATAACAACCATCAATAAGAATAAATATGAATGAATAAGTAATAAATAACAATCAAGAACAATAATTCAACAAAAATGATATTCGTTTTCGATTGATATATTGTGTTCTTATGGACTTGTATTATACTGAATTGTATTGGATGACTTTTATACATTTAATTACCTGACTATGTACATTTAATGGATGTATACCACCAATTGATCAGATGCGTTATTAATTTGTTATTACTGATTTGTGGTGCTAGGTTCGCGATGGTGCCCACGAATCAACAATCACAGAGTCGGTCATTTTCACACTTCTTGCTGAGCGAAAGTTGGGGCCCAAGCTGTACGGAATTTTCCCCGGCGGTCGTCTCGAAGAATACATTCAGGTATCCATAATTATACACATAATTTATCCACACAGACATGCACACATTCACGCACACGAAAGTTCACACAAATACACAGGCATACCCACGCACACGCTCAGAGGCGCACATACGAGTCTATACGAGTCATACGAATCTCGTATGTCTATTTGAATGCAGTAATATTTATGGAAGCATATTAAATGAACGGTTTTGTTAAAATCTCCCTGGCAATCTGGCACGTTAGAGACTGATACAAAAGTGTTGGAGACGGGTGTGTCATATTTTCTTAAAAATGTCATTGTCGATGCATGCTGATATATAATTTTAATCAATCATATATTAATATAACGCTCATCTGTCACGTACACGACAACGGAATACATACAAAAATTATGAATGTTCATCCAATATTAACAAACATAATATACCGCTTGAAAACAGGGCAAAAGTGTTGTAAAATGAACAGAAACATGAACAATTTACGAAAGTGTCAGACATTGGAGAACAGAGTAAGATATATGGTGACAACTGTTGAGTCAGAAAAGGTGAACGAAATATTCGTATAGTAAACGCAATTGTATAGAACACGGAAACTGTTTGTATAAAAACTAGGAGTACAGATGATGTGTGAAGGGAGAAAACTGGAACTTTTATTTGCAATGAATAGGAAACATTTAGCCCATTAACAGGATTCATTGATTGCCCTCGGTAATATCAATGGACGGATGTGGCAAGAATATTTCATAATAAAGTCAGATAGATAGAATCACTGGGGAGGATCATGCATGAATGCAAAACAATGCTACGATGATGAATCCTTTTAACTATGGTCAGCCAACCCAATTTGAAACGGATCGGGGACGCATGACGGCAAGGAACAGGTAACATGACAAAACGACTGGGACGATTGAACACACGCTAGAGGGGCGGATATTGTAACGAGGTACATGAAAGAGTAAATAACAACAATAATAAATCTGTGAGAGAATACGCGTATATACAAGTTTTATAGTTGTAGCTAATGGTTTGTAAACTACTGGAATTGTGGCAGGTCGCCTGACTACACTTTGATTTGGTCAGTGCTTGCGCCAACGTGTGGTGTGTGGCTACGGGAATGTGCGCGTGAGGGGATGCGTACTGGAAGATCTCAGGGAGTGATTGCAGAGACATCCGGATAGGTGAAGGTTGCAGTGTGCAACATGTGTGCATATTGTGTGTCGAATCATATTTCATAGTTTGTGTCGGTTAGGTTAGGTTGGTCAGGTTAGGTCAAGTTTGGTTAGGTCAGCTTACTGAGCCTAGCCAATAACCACACACTGTGCGTTATGTGCTAACCATCTGTTCTATACGAACTCGTGCGTTGTGTTGAAAACCACTGAAATTACGCTATGGTGAAAAGTGAACATATTGGCCACTAACCGCAGTCGCACTATCGCACTTGATACGCCTTTGACACTACACTGGCTTAGGTGAACATATTGCCCTATTGCAGAGTATGGGAGCATGCGGGCGTTTGTGGCTAATATGTTCATTGTACTAGATCCTTGGGAGTACCACAATATTGCCCTATGAACATATTAGCCACAAATGCCCGAGTACTCCCATAATCTGCAATAGGGCACTATGTTCATCTCGTCCAGTGTAGTGTCAAAGACGTACCAAGTACGGTGAATGTGACTGTGGTTTGTGGACAATATGTTCACTTTTCACCATAGCGTAATTTCAGTGGTTTTCAACACAACGCACGAGTTTCTATACAACAAGTAGCTAGCACCTAACATACTGTGCGGTTATTGGCTAGGTTAGGTCAGGTCAGGTTAAGTCAGGTTAGATTACTGAGCCTAGCCAATAACCGCACAGTGTGTATGGTGTTCTAGTATGTCAGTATGTCAGTATGTCAGTTGTTCTAGTATGTCAGTATCTCAGTATCTCAGTATGTCAGTATGTCAGTTGTTCTAGTATGTCAGTTGTCAGTTGTTCTAGTATGTCAGTTGTCAGTTGTTCTAGTATGTCAGTATGTCAGTTGTCCTAGATCCGTATTTTTATTTCGCTGAAAAATACGAGCTGTACAGTAGATCCAATTGATATTTCCAAAATAGGCGATGCTGCTCAACTTTTTCTACCACTTCTCTGGTGAATTACCAACTTGTCCTTCTATACTGGTATATTCATAGATGTTAAGCACACTGTTATATATCCTTTGTTGAAAACACGTAATCTGGACAAATCTATTTTACAAAATTATCGACCAGTTTGTAACGTCCAATTTATGTCCAAATTCATTGAAAGAGCAATGCTTCAACAAATTTCACCGTTCATTGAAGATGTTCTACCTAATATCCAGTCAGCATACCGCTCCTGTCATTCTACCGAGACAGGTCTATGTAAAATCACCACCAATCTTATCGAAGCAGCTTGCCGGGATCATCCCCCAATAGTAGTCATGCTCGACCTATCTTCAGCGTTTGATACAGTCAATAATCAATTCTTGATGGAAGACTTGTCAACTATCGGTTTTCCAGGGACCGCACTAAGCTTGTTCGATTCTTACCTGTCTCAACATACACAGGCTGTTGTCATAAACGAATCATGTTCTTCACCGTTTTCACTCAAAAGGGGCGTACCGCAAGGCTCTGTTTTAGGACCTGTGTTTTTCTCGTTATAGACTTTATCTAATATTGATGATAACGTGACTGAGCTGCAATCTATTTCCAACATTGTGATGAAGTGGATCAACTCCAGACATTTGAAGCTGAACATGTGAAAAACTGAAGCGATGATTGTTCATTGCAATTTGCCGACACTTCGCTCAAGGGTTTTAAATGACATCATGCTAGGTCGAATTAAATTGAAGCTTGTGCGTAGCTGTCGTTGTCCTGGTGTTATCCTTGATTAATATTTTTCCTTCGATGAGCATATTTCGCACGTTGTCAAAATATACCATTTACATGTGATGTATAGAATGAATACAGGTGAAATGGCACGAACGACAAATAATTGCTCTATAATTTATTTCATTATCAGAATGTCCAGTATCTTCATACTTGAAACTTAAAAAACGCAAAAATAAATTAAAATTGCTGTTATGAAATGTCACAAAAATTGGTAATTGAAAATTGCCCAAAAACATCGACGAGTGCCTAGAGATGCGACCTAAAAAAAACGACGGCTTAAAAAAAAACCTTTTTTGCCAAAAAAAACTTCCACCAAAAATAACACGTTTTTTTGTTTTTTTTGAAGAGTCATGCAAATAATTCAAATTATGGAAATTATATATTTGAAATGTTAAATGAATTATTTTTAATGAACACATGAGTTATTCATGCTATTAGTGACCCTATCAAATTGAATTATCATTAAATATGCACAATAAAATTGTTATAATGTGTCTGAAAGTCCTAATATCATTGTTTGCACGGTACTGTGCGGCACTTCTATGTACAGTAAAGTTTTGCATTCAATTATTGAGTTAATCATTGCGTAAGAAAGCAGGGTTTTAGAACCATTTTTTATGCTAAAATCTGAAACTGTATTAAAAAATACAACAGGTGGCCTAATTTTTTTATTATTTTTCACATATTACCTTTTTCCTACCAGAAATGAACTACGTTGATTATAATAAGTTGCATCATTTCATTCAGCAGATCAATTATTTGCAAATATAAAAGTACAAACACTGCAAATATTTACACAAAGAGTACAAATATGCACACAAACTTATTGTCCCTAATGAGACTACGAATACAATCGGATCGCATTATTCAGAGTGGCAATCCTGACCAGAAAAACGAGCAATATTTTAGTATCGGAAAAAAACGAATGAGGAAATATATTTAATGCACAAAAAGGTATTTGAACACAAATATCTACATCAAAGAAACCATCATCCATAAAACCAGTTCTAAAAACAGGTTACTAATATATAACCAATTAATTTGGTTCAAATTTCCTTGATCTGCCGCCAATTTTTTTCTAAATCTCTACATCTACGAAAACCGTTTTTCAAAAGAAATTATTTTGAAAAAAACCATGGTTTAAATAACAGTTTAAATCAAGTGGTTTAACCAGCCGCTTATACCAGCAGGCTACTTGCTATACAAAAGGTATTTGAACGCACATTAATCAAAGCTATCTTCCATAGAGA
Source organism: Sacculina carcini (assembly GCA_916048095.2). Lineage (NCBI taxonomy): Eukaryota > Metazoa > Arthropoda > Thecostraca > Sacculinidae > Sacculina > Sacculina carcini. Next base: position 61,368 of record OU696576.1, on the reverse strand, counting down.
CTGTTCTAGAAAGCATTGTTTCATTAAAGAGCGTTAGTTTAAATATACGTTTGTCAAAAAATACTTGACCAACCAATTAACTTGTCTTGTTCTGCTGTCAACATTTCCTGAATCTGTTAATTAATAAAACGAATTTAAAACCAATTTGGAAAACATCATTGCATTTTTTCATAAACATGGTTTCTTTAAAAAAAACACATGATTACTCAATGAATTTGCTTTGTTCTGCTAACAAATTATTTCAAATATCCGCATCATTAAAATTATCTTTAAAAACATGGGTTTTCTCAATGAAAAAAACCTAACCCACCAGACCCGGATGCACTTTCAAACAGTCTCCTGGGATATTTACTGATACATATTTTTGTTTTTTATACTATTATCAAATTATCTTTGAAATATGACACGTAAAAATGTGCAAAACGTCAATTAAACTCGATTCTATGTACTAAAATCCAACATCCGATGACAATTGGGCTAATTCTAAAAAAACAAAAAAAACCTAAAAAACATGTCTTTTTGCAAAAAATCCGCAAAAAAACGTTTTTTTGCATCATTACGAGTGTCTCCCAATTTTCTATACTCCTTCAGCCGTTAAGCGTTATTTGTACCATAAATAACGACCAATCACACTGACGGATCCACAGGTGGGCTCAGGGGACTGAAGACCCTCGCCCAAAATTACTTTCATCAACTCCTCATAACCTAGAGTCTCATCAAAAGAGGCAAACAATATTCTTTTGTAGACTTTGTTGATATGAGCATTATTCCAGCTACGTTGCATAATGATGCATGTGCATGACTCGTCGGCTCCAAAATTGAGCCCACTCAAAACTAATTCAGTCTTTCCCAAATAAAATTCTGGGTCCGCCACGGACCAATTAATATCATGAACATATATTTGGGTTATCGTGTTGTTATGCCTTGTATCATGGATACTCTGGGCTACGAATATTCATAGCCTGTGCTGACCAATTTTCATAGCCAATGCTTGAAATATTTGTACATGTGTGGTCAGGCTGCGCCGCTGTCATGTGACGAGCTGCGCCAACCTGACATCAGCGAACAAGTCGCGCTCCGAATGGCTCAGATTCACAATCTCAAAATTCCCATCTGCAAGGAGCCGGTGTTTCTTTGGTCTACCATGAAAACGTGAGCAGTGCATCCTTTATGAAAGTATTTTGAAGATCTATATTGTCAATCACAAAAGCCCACTTTTTCCCCAGACGATCTGTGAGAAATTACACTTTGAAACAAATCACATTAATATGCTGATTCTTTCAATGTATTTTGACTAACACATACTCTGTGTATTACAAAACCCCGACGGTGGCACAAACATTAGAGCCGTAAATTTGAGAACAACGTGCAAATTTACAAATTACAACACACAAGATGACATCTGAAGACATTTTAGTCATGGACAGTATAGCTTCAATAAAGTATCAATTGAATTATCAAAAATAAAGGAATTAAAGTACGCTGATATTTTATAGACAAAATATTAATCCATATTTATCAAAAGATATTTCCGTATGACAATTATAATTTAAGTTTTACGGCATTTGTACTTATGCATTTGGGTATAAATATGTAATATGTAATATATAAATATGTAAATATATTTCATATGGTATTATTATTTAGTTGATAAGATAAAAATATATGACCTGATTCATTTTGAAATATTCTAATTATGATTTCAGGTTTGCTATATTTTGTTTCAATTATCATGAAGTATAAATCTGCATCTTTCATAATTCATTTCTGTTTTCTTATATTCCGTCGCTTAGCATTGCTAAGCGACACTGCTGAGCTGCTGCTGAGCAAGTTAGCATGGCTGCCTTCATTTTTATATAGTCATTTTCCGAAATATTTTATCGCTAATATGTCCTAGTTTGCACCATCATCAATACTGAATCCGAACGCGCATTTTCATATGTATTAGAAAATGATCACAGATATGCCGATTAATCAGAATCGTAGGAATGGTCACGTTTTTCATGAGTGAGATCGGTGTGGGAATTGTCGCTTGATTTTCATCTGATATTCTATCGATGTCGATGCAGATTCTACGAGCTTCATGATCATTCATAATAGAATGTACAAGCTCTACGACAGCAAGTGGGGCGATGTAAACATCAAATTTGAATTTTTTTGTCAAACAAGCGTGCTACACAAGATAGCAACATATGCTACTTATTGATACTTTATGCTCTAATGATCAGTGGCGGCGCCAAGGGGGACGGGGGGATGGAGCTCCCCAAAAATATGCCAATCCACCCGTAAAATCATGATCATGGACATTACAATTTCTTTCCACTGTAAATGAAGTCCTGTAATTTTGGTTCAAGTTCCAGGACTCAATCAGTGTGCCCCAGTCCCTTATAATATTATGTAGTCAGCGTTCGAGTGTAGTTCTTCATACTTCGCCAAGCCCCCTCAACGTTTTCCTTAGCCATCCCCCTCAGACCCCCTATCGGAAAAATCCTTGCGCCGCCACTGCTAATAATTGATGTCGCATATATAGCATTCGAATCATGACTTTCGCTGACCAAGTCTAAGAAAAGTATTTGTAAGAAACTGTAATGTCAGGTTTTGGTTAGAAGCGTACAGTGATACGGGATAAACCTACATGATACGAAGAATGTTGAGCGTACAGTTACATAAGACGAGTGAATGCTGAGCGTACACGGGTTGCTATCGCGTACGGTATGGTGTTTGGCTTGGTATCAGAGGTTTGGGCATTCTGCATTGTGAGTTAGTGCTGTTAACTTGTGCTGTAATCTTGTGTAAATATATTGTGGTTTAGAGCGTTTCTCCTTGCTGCGATAATTCATGTATGCGTGCGGACACTACAAATTGGCGACGAGGATCCCGCGGTCTGCAAAATGAATTTTGAAAGTGTTTCTGCACCTGCGCCGTTTTTGGTGAGACCGGGAAAGCCCACCGTACCTTGGGGTGAATGGGAATATTCATCCAGAAATTACATCACCACCATCAACGGGGATTCCTTTCCTGTTCATCGGCGCCGTGCAATTCTGCTGCACTGTGTAGGCGCCGAAGCGCAAAGGCCATATTTGGTTTTGCCAGCAACTGTCTGTATTTCTGTCAGTGTCAGTCTGTGAGTCAGTTTCTGTCAGTTTTAGTGTTAGTCTGTGTTCTGCCAGTATTTGGTTTTGCCAGCAACATGCGAGGGCGAAGATGACTTCTCAATGACGTTTCGCCAGCTCGCTTAATTTTACGCGCTAAAAATCAACGTGATTTCGGAGCGGTTCATCTTTCGCCAGAGAAAGCAGCATCCGTCTGAGACGACCGTAGAATATATGTCTGATTTTCGCTCACTGCCTGCCAACTGCCAGCTTAGGGCTCTAATGGACATGATCAGAGACTAAGTTGTCGAAAACACGCTCCATGAACGCTCGAGAAAGGCTTTTGCAAGGCGCTTTATTAACGTTCGACTCGTCTCTGCAGATGGCAAAAGCCCACGAAAATTCAAAAAGATAATCACCTCTGATGACCACACCGAGGACAGATCAACTAACACAAGATGTTTGTGCTTTTCGTCAACCAGCAATGAGAAGTACTGGAAAAGATAAAACGATTGATTGCACTTACTGCGGGCGTCAGCATAAACTTCCGCGTGCTGAACATTATTCAGCAAGACGTTCTACATGAAACACTTGCGGGAAGACAGGTCATGTGCCGCAGTGTGCAGAACGAACGAGTAAATAACATAGACCAGATGAATCAGCACAAGCGTCAAGTCAAAGGAGTGACAATACTATCGTGTCGTACAAGCACTGCAGCAGAACCACGTGAACAGCCAAAGAAAGTAATGTGTCAAGCGCAAGTCCGGGCAAGGTCATCAGGGTGGTTCAATAGTACCGTGTCAACATTAAAGAGTGGCGTGTCACGAAGACCAACAAGCTTCTCCATCAGCAAACTAAACAAACAAATTAGATAAATTTGAATGACACATCGCTATTATAGCTGTCAAAGTGAAGTTTATTTAGAGTTGTCGTTCAATTAGAGGGTGCCGTTCTATTTTTCAATTGTTCCACCAAGGTGCCGTTCAAATATATATATAATTATATAATTACGCATTTGAACACAGCAGTAGAGAAGGCTGTGTTCGCGTGTGATTTTGCGGAGGCAAAGCCTCACGGCCCCGGCTGGCACACCGCAGGTCTGGCCCCCACACGGATTATCTCAGTGACGGCCAGCACAGAAAACTGTACGGCTGCGCGCACACGAAACCCGCCTTGCGGCAATTAGATGAGATGAATTAGATGAATTAGGCAATTATATGGTTCAAATAGATGTGCCGTTTTAATAGAGGCTTCACGATGTATGTGCCTGTCCAACTATTTAACTGTTGAATTTTGCTGTATGTTGGTTTGATGGCAGTTGGGTTAATTTGAGTCATAAATGCTTGGACGATTCTTCACTGTCCAAGTATCACGATAAAAGGGACATCATCAACCAGCTGCGTTCGGTCAGTTTTGAACGCGAAATGGATTGGCTCAGGTGAGTCGTGTGTACTTAGTGTATCATGAGCTTAACAACTACAACATGTACTCGATATTGCGCCAAGTTTACAATAATACGGTAGAAGGATGAAAACAAAACAAGACATATACAATATATGAAACATATGCCAGAATAGTTGATGAGAATATGATAAACAAATTTAAATACCGACGTGTATACAAATAATGAACAATATGACTATTTTAGAGGGAGAAGAAGATACGATGAGGTGCATACCAACAGCGGAAGAAATAGATAGACAAGAAGATGAATGGATACGAGTAGGCAAACAGTTGTAGAAACGAGAGGAAGAAGAGTAGAATACTTCGTCGTTTGATGACTTTCGAGCGTGACTTGGTGGCATATAATTTGTGCTTTTCATAAGGACTACAAACTTGAGTGTTTCTTTTTGCATTCGATGTGTTCACACATGTGTCGCCTAATTAATATTTTGTTGTTAAATGGTGATATACAAATGCCGAAGTAAAGGAACCATTGATAATAGTCCAGCAATAACCCATTGATAATAGCCTAGTAATAGCCTTCAAGTAATAGCCCGTAGTTATATCGCTGTTTACGTATACAGCCAATATCATGGGTGTATATCACGGGAGTATTGGGTATATATACTCCCCGAAAAATTGGCTGGGGGTATAAATATGTAGTTATACCCCGATAATTCGGCTGAGCTCAGGTCATTGGCTATATCATCATCGAAATAGCGTAGCAAAAAAGTAGAATATACGAAAAATGTAAAGAATGATAAAATGTTGAAAATTATATTTTACGTAATATATTTTTCATAGGTATGCGTGTTGTAAATAAATATGCCTAAAATAGTTGCGAGTCACATGTCGTTGACTAACTGAGACAATTTTGAACACTAATGCATGATGGCTGTCTTCCCACGAGCCTCGACACAAATCTAAACCCCTGGCCAATATATTTAATATATATTAAAATATGATATATGCATGGCAACATAGCTACGTAATGCACATGGTGCATTGTTACGTAAAATCTGTCATGAATGAAGTGTAATTGCATTTTATTGAGGATGATTCACATTGATAATACCAATGAAAGTGCTAGCACTAGACATATGTGTACTGTTGCTGTCGCTTCATGCAGGCAATACGTGAGCCGTTACCATTCTCCGGTGATTTTTTGCCACAACGATTGTCAAGAGGGCAACATTTTGAAGCATAGTTGCACTCAGAAGGATCGGTCTGCAGCGAGTGATGAATCACACTACAACGTGAGACTGACATTGATCGATTTCGAATATTGCAGCTACAACTACCGCGGCTTCGACATCGCCAATCATTTCTGCGAGTGGATGTACGACTACACAATGGAGCAATACCCTAACTTTTTGAACTCACCCGAACGTTATCCAACAACGCAGCAACAGGTAATTGGTATTAATATTGATTCCAGGGAAGTTCATGGGAATAGCGCAAGAACTGTTGCCACCATGCGGTGACCCATGTTCCGGGAGCGCCCGAAAGATAGAGAGAGAGAGTTTGAGAAATGCGAGTTTAGTTAAAGAGATGAGAGCTAATGAAGAAAGGGACAAAAATCAAACAAAATACTAAATTAGAGCAATATATCAAGGATCATATACACTTGTAACAAACTAAGATCAAATAATAATGTTGAGTAAGAATTCATGCGTATAATAACAATGAGTAAAATGATAAATACATAAATAATTCATTAACACTAGGAAAAGTTGCTTGATATGTAGGTATCAGTATATAAAACTCATGTGAGCTCATATACAACTTATGCGCAACATGCAAATGTAAAACGACACACCTCTGAATCAATTATGAATAATCTATATTAGCGCTGAAATTCTGACTGGTTGCTTCAAACGAGTGCTGACACACTTTCTCACTTGTAGGTTTACAAATGCAATTATGCGGTTCATCAATTGAATCTCTTTGTTGGCTGTATGATATCGGTATTCAAGAGGGTCTCGATTTTGATTCGCCTTGCCAATGCTGATGTCGATTAACAAAGAAACAAACAAAACGTGTATTTGATATAGCGCACTAATCTGCGAAGCCACCAAAAAATGCGATAAAGCGATGCGAATGCAATAATACTAAGGAAATGACCATAGGCTGTGAACTAAAGCAGAGGCAAAACTAAGCAAAATAAAACCCAAAGTCCATGTTGTAATAATCAAATTATGCCTTGATATCTTTTATTAGTATTAATGTATAAGTTGTATGAGTATGATTACACAGGGAAACACATTTTTTCAAATCTTCTGCGGCTTGAGATTTCTTACACATTCTTATGTATTTTGGTCTGCTGAATCCAAATCTGAACTCGGTTTAGCTCTGCATGCTTCAGTTTTAATACAATTTTGAGTTTTCGATTCCGTGGAAAATCCTATTTTTTACATTGTTGTCACATTGGCACATTACCTGCGATGCTTATACTGGATAACCGGCAAGTGTTTTGCTGCTGAAATGTTTTAAGATATTGTTGTGTGATAGTGTAAGGTGAGAAATAGTGAGGGACTGTGTGATTGAGTATGTGAACATGTTAATGTGCTCATGTTTGTGTGAGGCTTTGCCTGTACGATTGCTTGTTTGCAAATTGTACATGTCCTGCGACGGTGTGTGTGTGTGTGTGCGAACCTGTGTGTATGTATGCCCTCTGTGATTTAAAACTGTGATAGGGCTGCTAAAATACCACGAGCAAAACTTGACAATTTGTGTCGACCTCAAAATAATCAATTTCCTCTAGGCCATCGAAAAGGATTTACGAAATACTCCTGCTATATTTGCATGTGAGGCAGTAAAGCTCGAGACAAGCACTGGATCCAGAAGGAATAGCCCATGCGTGAGACTCTGAAAGCAGGCATGCTAAATATTGTCCGCGATCCAATTGTCCAATTGCAATATCCATTACAATTACAATATCCAATTACAATATCCAATTGCAATATCCAATTACAATATCCAATTGCAATATCCAATTACAATATCCAATTGTCAGTCGAAAAAATATCATACTTCTTCCCCTTCATATCAAGCTGGGATTGATGAAACAATTTGTTAAGGAGTTGAATCCTAAAGATGAATGTTTCATATCTGGTGTCGGTTTTTTCTGACATTTTCGCACACATGTGAGACACATTTTCTGTGCTCTCTAGTTTGTCCTTCGAGAAAATCAAGGAATGATGGACCACAGATCCGCTCACTTGGTCGTCATCAAGAATTTGCCAGAAAGATGAATGGCAAGAAAGGACTCCATGGCATGCATTTGTGACTGTGTCAAAGGCTAAAACTCATGAACGCAAGTCTGTCCTGTGCAGCTCGCTGCCACCGCAGAACCGACCCTTTCCACACTATGGCTAGTCTTGAGCAAAAAGGATGGAAAAAGATTTATGAAGTAAGAGTGCATCATTTAGAACATGTCATGGAAGAGCAACAACAAAATAGACAGGCTGAGATGGAGAGGGCTTGTATTCAAGTGTTGGATTAGAAGAGGCAGATGGTAAAACAAATGGTTGACAAAGATATAAATGTTATAATATTTGGCATTGAAGAAGAAACTATTATCTCGAAACCCAAGAGGGAGAAAAATGAACGAGGAAGGGCTAAAAAGTTGCTAAGTGCTTTAGATGTGGAAGTGAAGGTAGGTGATGTGATAGATATACATCGAATTGGAAAATACGACGCTAAAAACTCGCGACCCATGAGAATCAAGTAGAGGTCAAAGGAAGCAGCTGACGAAGTGTTGAACAACACATGGAAGCTGAAAGTCAATGCCGAATACCGTAACGTTTGGATCAAACCAGACTCTACGCAGGAAGAAAGAGCATTAATCAATGAAAAAGTCCAACAAATGAAGGAAAACACGACAAACTGACAGAGGAAGAAAAAATGGAGTTTCATTGGAAGTTGGTACACAGAAAAATTAAGAAATGGTATCGTATGGTAGCAACGGATGAGAAGAAACAGACAGAAAGACATACACAAGCTTAATGTACACAAACATCGACGGGTATATGTCGAATAGAATCGAGCTCAATGAATACCTGTGTGGAAAAAATCCTGACACTGTTGCTATAGTGGAAAAAATACTCAAAGCAGATATGGTAGTTCAAGGCTTGGTTCATAGCAGGTATATCATATACAGGAGCGATAGAAATAAAAAATCGGGAGAGGGAGTGATGGTGTTGACAAGAGACGATATTAATGCAAATATGGTGTATATTGGAATGAAGGCAGAATTAATTATGTTAGAGCTAAAACTCTTGGACAGTGTGAAACATTTCATATATAAATATAATTACGCATTTAAACACAGCAGTAGAGAAGGCTATGTTCGCGTGTAATTTTGCGGGGGCAAGGTCTCACGGCCCCGGCTGGCACACCGCAGGTCCGGCCGCCACACGAGTTTTCGCAGTCACGGCCAGCACAGAAAACTGTACGGCTGCGCGCACACGAAACCCGCCTTGCGGCATTTGGGCTATCACTTTAAGAAACGAACCCATCCGTTTTACCTCGCCAGGGAATCGAACCCTGGACATCTCGTGCACAAAGCGTGCCTCTTAGCCACTCGGCTATGAGGCGGACAAAACATTTCATGGCGGTTTATGTGCCGCCAAAAAGTAGTCCATGGAAGCTGAATGAGTTTGAAGAAATGCTCAGTGATACTCTGAACGAACTATGATATCTGATGAACAAGTACAAAAACATAACAATTGTAGGAGATTCTAACTGTAAGGAAGCTGACTGGAAAAATTGGAACGCAAACGGATCACCGAATTCATGGAGCTCAATACTTGATGATGACAAATTACATGAATCAGTGGGTTCAAGAGAATACACGATTCAGGGGTTCAGACGGGCCATCAAAGCTAGACTTGGTTTTTACTGATGAAATTGACATCATACAATCGTCGACGTATAAGAGTCCAATTGGTAAAAGCGATCATGTGCTGATAGAAGTTTAAGATTATGGAAAACCTGCAAAAGGTCCCCATAAATAATACGAGGATAAACTGAACTATGACAAAGCCAACATAAAACAGCTTAAGAGATACTTTGATGAGGTCGACTGGACCGCTATGTTGACAATGACGGATGTTCAACATAATTTTGATTATTTTGTTGATATGTACATGCTCGGTGTTGAAATATATCTTCCAAGAATGAAAAAATCATACACCAAGAAAAATGTTTTGTTCAACAAAGGATGTGAAAAAGCAAGAGAGGACAACGAAAAAGCATGGAACATATTGTGAAAGAGAAATACTTATGAGCACTGGAAAGAGTACAAAAGAGCCTGAAACAATTACGTAAAAATATGACGAGAAGAAACGATAAATTATGAAAAAAGGATAGTTGAAAAATGTGAAAAAGGACCGAAGATATCCTACAAAAATATCAACGGAAAGATGAAAAATTACGTGGGCATCGTAAGAATTCAACATGAAGGCGAGACCATTACTGAACCAGAGAAAATTTGCGAAATTATGAATTATAAATTTCACGTGGTGTTCACTGATGAAAGTCTTTTTGATGGAAGTCGAATCTTGCCGAAATGTAGGCCTAAGGTAGATGTGTATTTAACTAAGAAAGATCTGATTGAGAGACTGTCGAGGTTAAAGAATGGGAAATCGCTTGGACCAGGCGGAATAGAGGGGAACATTATCAGGTAATGCAGGGAAGAGTTGATGGAGCCATTGTATGACATCATATTTACAAGCTTGCGCCTGGGTGAAGTGCCTTCACAATTGCAATTTTCGAGCATTGTTCCAATTCACAAGAAGAGTTCGAAAGAGGAACCATCCAACTACAGGCTTATATCACTGACCAGCCTGATATGTAAAGTGTGTGAAAAAATTATCAAGGACCAGTGGGTAAAACATCTCTAGAGAGAAAAGGTTTTGTCAAATGCACAATACGAATTTAGACAATCAAGATCATGTGTGTTGAGTCTTTTATGGTTTTACAACAAAATTATTGATGCTGTACAAGAGAGGGACAAGTGGGTGGACTGCATATACTTGGACTTGTGCAAAGCTTTCGACAAGGTCCCATTCAGGAGGCGTCTGTGGAAACAGGAGTATTGTGGAGGAATACACAAGGACCAGTATTGAAATGGATGGAACATTACTTGATTGATATAAAAATGAGCACACCTGTGAGGGTAGTCGCTTCTTCGTGGAAGCTGGTGAAAAGTGGGGTGCCATAAGGGTTTGTGCTCGGACCAATAATGTTTCTGATCTCTGTTTCTGATATCTCGTATATCAAAGATATAACACGGTCTGGACAGCATCGTTTACATTTACATTTACATCGTTTTCAGCATTTACATTTTTGCCGATAATGCCAAATTGATGAGAGTTATAACGAGTACGAGAGACTGTGAACAATTGCAACGTGGCATCGACAAGATTCACGAATGGTGCCAAAGATGGTTAATGAGCCTCAACGAAACAAAGTGTCATGTCATGAAGTTTGGCAAAAGCGGGAAGAGACCATCTGTGGACTATACACTGGTGTGCGTCACGCTGCGAGAGGTGGACAAGGAACGATATCTTGGTGTGATTATTCAGAATGACCTGTCACCGCAGGCGCACATTGATGACCTTTTCGCCAAGTCATTTGCACTTATTTAAAAAACGAGAGGAGTATTCAACTACATGGATGAGAATATGTTCAGAAAAATCATGATAGCTCTAATTAGGCCAAAAATCGAATAAGCAGCTGTAGGTTGGTCGCCACACGAAGTGAGACATATAAAGAAAATAGAAAAGATTCAATGACTGGCCACGAAATTGGTACCAAACTTGAAAAACATGTCTTACGAGGACAGATTGAGGAAAATTGAATTATCCAGGCTTGAGGAAAGGATAGAAAAAGGCGATTTAATTAACATATATAGATGCATAAATGACACGGTAAACACAGACGACATCGGTTTAGTTTTTCAAGGAAACGTGCGTAGAGGACACTTGAAAAAACTCAGGAAAACATGTTGTTGATAAGATGTAAAAATGTATAGTTTCCCGTTTAGGAGCGTAGGTAAATGGAACCAATTAGACAGCAAAATAGTTGAAGCTAGAAATTTAAGTTCCTTCAAAAATATGTTGGATAAATTTTGTAAAAGAGACGGGACATCACGAGCTTATCTCATATTCTGTAGAACAACTAGGTGAGTACAGACACACACACACACACACGCACACACAATCACACACAAACAGACATACACACGCACGCACACACATTCACACAGATAGACACTCAAGCGGCCCAGCATGAACAAATCCAGCGACAAAACAGGAACTATGTGGCAAACTGAACTGAAGCTGCCGCGAGTCAGACTGGAGCACACAAAGCGACAGCTTCGGTGTCGAGCAGCCTACGCTTATAACCGTCTCATATCAGTTTGATTTTGTTTTTTTGCACGCGTACTGTCTTAGTTCTACAACATAATTTAACTTGTATATGTGTATGTAAATGTATATATGTATATAATAATGCATGTTTATATATACGATGTGCATGCGTGTTTGTATCTATATATGTGTGTATGTATACGTTATGTGTATGTGTATATATGTATATTGCCACATCTCTGATCATTTTCACACATCACACCGTTCATGTATATTATTAATAGTTGAACATGTATTTGTAATCTTTTTCCTATTTTTATTGTTATTTTTACATTCGCTGAAAAACCACCATGTGAAGCAGTATGTTGTGTGAAATAAAAATACAACTATGGCTAAAAAAATACAAAATACGAATAGCCCAGTCTTGGGCAAATTTTCTCAGACAATCGGCCACAGTAATTTTCGCACCTCACCGAGGGCAAAACTACCGTTCTAAAAATGCCACCGTTTTTCCGTATGTCACTGCAAACCACAGTAATGGTTTTTTTAAGTTGGTGTATCATTCATTCATCGTGTATCAGATAGTTTTATCATTCAGAGATTCAGGGATTCCATTCAGGATAACAACTCTTCATTGATATTGAGTTCTGTATCCATACCACAGATAAATATTAACATATGAGCAGAATCAACGGTATTTGTGGTTCCATCAGGTCATATGAAAACCTGTACAATCTCGTTGATCTTACCATCCAGCTGATCAACCAATTTGCTGCCTGTTTGCCAATTTGCAATTTGCTGCTGCTGCAATATTAATCCAACATCAATCATAAGGAACCAATTACTTCCACTATTTATACTATATTCACTTCTTATTCCGTTCATGGGTGAATATTTTTTACTGTAGGCTCCATATAGTGTTTTACAAATCGGCTGTGAAAAGAGAGCCTTTTATTCATAACAAGTTTGTGTGCAACCACTAAACTTACATGGACTACCTGCTTTCTAGCTCTACTAACTATTTTTTGGGAAAAATGTTCTGTTCAATATTGTTTGTTGTTTTCCAAACAGTCACATAATCTAGAGATTTTCTTTGATTTTTCATTTTCTGATAGGTTTTATCGATATTCATTGCGTTTGGTTTCGTAACGTTTCGTAATATTGAAGTATTTGGTCTTTAAAGCCAACTCAGAAAATTTGTCATATTGTTTTTCCCTTTGACCCAAATAAGAAAGTCCACTCATCCCAAAAAAATTCGGCAGCCACTGTTCATCTTCCTTGGCTTCTTTTGTTAGGGCCCATTTTTAACACAGATGCTGTAGGGATATTGGATACAACAAACAATTTAATAGCAGCAAGACAGTAATAATTAGGGCTGTCAAAAGGTAACCTAAAATCAGAAAAAAGTAACTATTTTCGGGAAAAAGTAACCGAAAAATATCATAATGCCTCAAAAATACACGAAAATGAAAATGAAAATACACCAGTCCTCTTTTCATCCTCTCTCCGATTTGGTACCATTTTGAACCCTCCCTCCGAGCGGGTACTATTTTTACAACAAACCACCAACAGTGAATTAAAATATTTCAGATAATATCTCAAAAAAGCATAATAATCGAACTATAATTTAAAAGTTGAAAGCTATTATAAACGTATTACAAAACAAGCTAATAAACTACTTGCCAATGTAATTATTATTAGTAATGGTGGCAATAATATTATATATATTGTTTCAGTGAGACTTTTTTGAGCCGACCCTATCAGATAAGCACATGCTTGTATATTTGTATGAGCGTAAACACTGCATGTGTGAATGCCCCCGTCCTCATGTAAGCACCCTGTACTCACAGTCTTATGATAAGGGGCACTGTTTCGTCGCCTGAGCTCAAACATGGGAAAGTTACACTACTTCACGCCCTGCAACTCACGTGCTACTTCCTGTCCAAGTATATGCGTACTTTCAAGTGCTTCAGTGCAGTATCTGGTATAGAGAGCTCACACATTCTACGCCCCAAACATCTCACGACACCCCCTGTTCGTGGACATTTCCTCAAATGCAATGACACTATCCTGCGTACCGAAAAACGTATACATATCGAGTAGCACATATATTAAGGTAAGGCCGAATTTTTACATTTCTTCATCTTCATACTTGATATTACATCCGTTTTCTTATTATATCTTTTTACCGTTTTTGTGCCTCTTATCTGGAAAAAATGCCAAAATATGTGATAAAGTGACCTAATAACAAGAAAAATTACAAAAGTTAACCAGTCGATAAAAATGTAACAAAAGCAAGAAAAGTAACCAAACGATGAAAACGTAACTTTTGGTAACCTAATAACTTTTTTAATGATTATAGTGCACAACTTTTTAAGCAGTTTTAGGTAGCTTATGAAAAAATATCCCTTAGGTGAAAAGGTGACTTTATTTACTTTTGACAGTCCTAGTAATAATATATAAGATCGTGCAAAAACCCTTTTCATCAATACCTAAGCGATTCACAAACACTGTTCTTTCAACACTGTCTGTTCTTGCTTTTCAGTTTAATGTGTTCCACTCTAACTACATCATCGAAAGAATTTCTTTATCTCATATTTTTCTACGTTGGACTCTGTATGACCTTTGTAAGAATCCGTATATCATAATGATCAGATAATTCTTTCTTCTTCAAACACAATATCTTAAATAATTACCTTGAACACACACATTTGATCATCAGAAAAAACTTGTTGTTTCAAAGGATCATGAGGCTTACAAGGATACGAGAAATGTCCAAGACGATGCTAGAAAGACCCACATGTGGTATTTGTTGTAAATCGGGGACAGGGGAGAAAAGCTAGCGAAATTAAAAACCAATAATTTCGTTTCGGATGGAAATTATTTGCATGAGCCAGGTCATGCAGGTGTGTTTGCCACCATGAAATGTGTTGCTAGGCTATAATACGATTCTGGAAAATAGATGTCGTTATCGTGAAAATGTGGTTAAAAGGTTAAAAATAGGTTAAATGCCTAAGTGGCAGCTGCTACACGGGAAGAAGCCGAAGCTTATGAACACACAGGCGTGCCCCGTGCAGCTCGCTGCCACCGCAGAACCGACCCTCTCCACGCTATGGCGCCACAAGGACGTAAGACGTATTAGAGAGGGCCACCTCCCCAGAATGCATGGCACAACACATGACTGATATCTGGTACCATCATTTTCTGCTGGGTGGACAGGGGCTGTGGGATTGTAGAATTCGCCCAATGAAATTCTGCTCCGCCGGGTTACGAACCACGGACCTCCCGCTTGTGAGGCGGGTGTGCTAACAACTGCACCACGGAGTCCACGATATATGGGATATATGGTGATTAATATCAACAGGACAGAGGACACAGAGCTTATAAAACACGAAAGAAAAGTGAACAATTAATGAATAAAGAATAGAAGACAACACAATTTTAATATGCTAATTTATTGATATTTTTTATCTTTTTGTAAAAATATAATGTATAAGCAATGTGATTGACTATGTGTAAACATAATACTGAAACGTAATCAGTAGGGTGACCTTTGGCTGCAAATGCAACTTTTTCATCATGAGCTATGTTCATCCTGAGAAGCCCAAAAATATATATTTTATTGATCTGAGGTAAGTATTAAAGAAGTTTAAATGCAACTTTTTGTTTTTAGCGCAACTTTTGCAACTTTTTCATTTTTAAGAGCAACTATTTGGATTTAGGACAATTTTTGAACTTTTAGAACAATGATTTCACACTATCAAGATTGTAAAAAGGGGATTTTTTGTAACAAAAAGTTAGTTTTTCATAATTAAGTGATTGTCACTGTCCTTTTACGGGTTTTAGTGAAATTAATACAAATTTTAAGTGCAACTATTTAGCGCAACTTTTAGAATTCTTAGCACAACTTTTCTGGATTTTTAGCGCACCAAAAGGTCACCATAGTAATCAGTGAAGGAGTGAACTCAGATGGAAACATCGCAATCACATTGGACTACATACTAGCGTTTAGATATGTAAGAGAGGACTACATTGAGAGCATTATAAAGAATATCAAATGAGGCTGAATCCTTCAAGATTACGTTGTGTGTATTTCAATCAGATACACTGTGACAAGAGGAGCAATGGACACAGAACAAGAGCAGTGTCAGACGAAATGTGTGAAAAAAATATGGAAAAGTTCAGAAAAACATAACGTTCTTATCATAGTTATATATTTTTCTTCGTGTGTGACACTTTCAACCTTTAGGCCTTAAGAGTTAAATGATCTGAATATACCATGTGTGTATCAAATGATGTTAATTTATCAAATGCTAATGTGAAAACGATATGGTGATGTTAAAATGATGTTGTTCAAACGAGATATTTATTATTTTAAAACGAAAACAACTTGATGATGCATTGCGGTCATATGGATAAATTATGGAAAACATCTGTATTTTGTGGCTATTTCATTTGATAATTTATTATTACTATACATACCATTTGATAGTTTGTTATTCTTTGCCATCTAATTTCAGGGTTAAGTGCCCAGTCAATGGACACCTAGTTATCATAATTCAGTTCATCTGAAAGACTCGAATTATAACAATTCCAGTGTTCAACATTCGTCTGTCGGTAATTAGTGTTCTTGTTATTTGCAGGTGAAATGTTTGCTTTGCTTTTGAATTTGTTGTTTTCACCTCCACAATTTGCTCTTGTAGAATTTCGGTTGAGAATTGGCATTGACCTCGGCAAATGTTTGTTAATCCTAATGTCGATTGACAATTTAAGAACAGTTACTGATGTCCATACCGACTCCTCAAGGTGGTCAGACTGTGCTGGCATTTGGTTGTATTATATTAATTTGATTATATCTTTATTGTGTTTTATTACATATATTTTCAAAATTATATTTCATTCCATTATTCAAGTCATAGACTGCCGGTGCCGATTTGGATTGCCTGACAGATAATGCCACCTCATGTGCCTCTACTAATTGAAATCATGTTTTTTATTTATTTTTCACTTGGATTGTATTCATATCAGCTTTGGTATGTTGCTCCTTTTGTTTGACAGTTACGTTTCATCCGAGCATATTTGAGGGCTCGAGATGGAAATTCTGACATGAACGTAGCAAATTCAAACAATTCAAGCGAAGGAAAAACCGACAAAGACATAGTAACATCGGCTTCTGTGTACACAAACACTCGCACCGAGAACCCGAACATTGGCAAGCAAGACCAAACTGAGAAACATGAAATCACAGCTATGCCTGCTCATCAGACAACTGAATCCATTAAGGATTATTTTTCTGAGCATGGTGGAACTGATTGTGATTGGATGACTGCTTTGGTCGGCGAAAGAAACATCACTGAAGAAGAGCAGCAAGTGTTGGCGGAGGCTCGAGTGCATCAATTATCTTCACACCTGTTTTGGTGTCTGTGGAGCGTTGTGAACGCACCAGTTTCTACCATTCAGTTCGGCTATTGGGTACGTTTATCATGATTCAGATCTAATCATAGCGCAAATTGGCGGTAAATGCGCAAATTGGCGGCAAGAAGGGGGGGACGACTGCAACAATAAGGAGCAATACTCCACCTGGGTTGGCTCCTGTTGCAGTCGTTGAGTGATTGAATTAAAAAAAGGTAAATGCGCGCTCATCAGTGAGCAACGTATATTCTAAGAAACATGTAGGAAAGTACTAACATGAAAGTGGAAAAGAGAGGTAAAAACATTGGGGGTATATAAGGTATATGTAATTGCCTATATACGAGAACACATACTATACGTTCTTATATAAAATCCAGATAGGGTAACTGGAAAACTTTCTAATATATGTATTTTGTTTTCACTATTTATAAATGTTATTTTTCTTTTAATACAGCTAAATCGTGAAAATTTACAAGCTTTCGTGTGTTTGATTAGAGTAAAAAACTGGCTAATGGCTTTTTAGCCAAAAATTGTCATTCTTCAACCGTTTTGAGCTAGTCCTAAAACAACATGTTTCAATACTATTTTACACACTGTTTATAGACTAAATGTAACCATAATTCCTCCCGCACATATTGAAATTTGAACTTTGGTAAAATAAGTGTCACCCTATGACCAGGACACTTCACAATTTTTGTGCCGATAATTTTTTTGCCGTTACCGCTCTAGTAGGAACACACTTGGTGTTTTTATGTGCCGTTGTATAATTTCCCGTCCCCTTACCTACTCACCCACTCACACCGACATCTCTATTTCATACTAGTGCTGTGCAAAGCGATGCTAGTACTGCACGTTCATCTGAAGAGAGTATGAATAGATAACAACTGCCTGTATTATTATTATATCGTAATCGTTTTAATAGACAACTAAAAATCAAACACAATTGGGCTCATCCCACTTATCTCGTTCCTCCCAAATAATTCAATTTTCAATATCAAAGGGAACGTATACAAGTTGAAAATGGTAAAATTGGGTTAAGTATATAAATACTAAAGTTCAAGAGAACATTTGTCTCGTTATAATCAAAGTTGTTCAGTCTGCTATCTTTCAGTTTTAAAACTACTTATCGGAATTTGACAAACGTCATATCAAGCATTCTTCATGGCGATCTTTGAATGTGTCTAAAGCCTTATCCCATAGCACAGGTCTTTCCTGAATGAGGTGGATTAATAATTTGTCATCAATCTGCTATCTGCGGCCATGATAATAAACAGATGAAACTCAAAATAGACTACTATCGACACAAATCTGCTCGACTGCAAACAGAAAGTAATCTGAGTAATATGACACAAATCTGCTCGACTACAAACAGAAAGTAATCTGAGTAATATGACACAAAGATGCTCGACTGCAAACAGAAAGTAATCTGAGTAATATGACACAAAGATGCTCGACTGCAAACAGAAAGTAATCTGAGTAATATGACACAAAGATGCTCGACTGCAAACAGAAAGTAATCTGAGTAATATGACATAAAGATGCTCGACTACAAACAGAAAGTAATCTGAGTAATATGACACAAAGATGCTCGACTGCAAACAGAAAGTAAGCTGAGTAA
The DNA here is from genome assembly GCA_916048095.2 of Sacculina carcini. Lineage (NCBI taxonomy): Eukaryota > Metazoa > Arthropoda > Thecostraca > Sacculinidae > Sacculina > Sacculina carcini. The sequence continues at coordinate 42,427 of OU696576.1, read as the reverse complement.
TATGACACAAAGATGCTCGACTGCAAACAGAAAGTAAGCTGAGTAATATGACACAAAGATGCTCGACTGCAAACAGAAAGTAATCTGAGTAATATGACATAAAGATGCTCGACTACAAACAGAAAGTAATCTGAGTAATATGACACAAAGATGCTCGACTACAAACTGAAAGTAATCTGAGTAATATGACACAAAGATGCTCGACTGCAAACAGAAAGTAAGCTGAGTAATATGACACAAAGATGCTCGACTGCAAACAGAAAGTAATCTGAGTAATATGACACAAAGATGCTCGACTACAAACTGAAAGTAATCTGAGTAATATGACACAAAGATGCTCGACTGCAAACAGAAAGTAATCTGAGTAATATGACATAAAGATGCTCGACTACAAACAGAAAGTAATCTGAGTAATATGACACAAAGATGCTCGACTACAAACTGAAAGTAATCTGAGTAATATGACACAAAGATGCTCGACTGCAAACAGAAAGTAAGCTGAGTAATATGACACAAAGATGCTCGACTGCAAACAGAAAGTAATCTGAGTAATATGACACAAAGATGCTCGACTACAAACTGAAAGTAATCTGAGTAATATGACACAAAGATGCTCGACTGCAAACAGAAAGTAATCTGAGTAATATGACACAAAGATGCTCGACTGCAAACAGAAAGTAAGCTGAGTAATATGACACAAAGATGCTCGACTACAAACAGAAAGTAATCTGAGTAATATGACACAAAGATGCTCGACTGCAAACAGAAAGTAATCTGAGTAATATGACACAAAGATGCTCGACTGCAAACAGAAAGTAATCTGTGTGATTGTGATTTAGTCACGTCGGCCACCATCACGTGGTTCTTTATTGTAGTTTGTGTTAGACAGTGTCCTAAAAATGTATAAACACTAAATAATTGTAAATTTGGCATTTATTAAAATTAGAATAATTATTGAATATGTAAAAATTACGTATACCATTATATTGTCTTGTTAGCGCATGTTTTCAAACTGATATCTACTCTGCTCCAGACACTACTGACATCGCATAGCGATGAAATGACACACATCATGATTCAAATTCCTTGGGATTTTCGTACATTCACGTTCAATGGCTGCCCTCAACTGAATTATTGTTGTAGGCTCCAATGTGTAGACTTGGTTTTCAGGTATCCCCATAAAGAGTTCTAGTGGTGTGAGGTCTGGTGAAAAACGGTTGCAATTATAATAAATGTCAAGTTTACAACTAAACGTGTGCATACATTTTTGGGATACACTGTATATGTGATTGATAATCACTTGATTATTGATAATTACTGATTATAAAGATTTTATAGATCATATTAAAGTGACAAATGAGTCCAAGTTATGGCAACCAATCATATTCATCAAACAGGATGAGCCGATGCTGCGTTCGCGACAGTAAAATAGCTCACTTAGTTTTCTGACCTGAGATTAGCACGGAAATGCCTGCTCGCAGAAACATTTCAATGTAACGCCTTCATGGTTAGCGTGTCTATGCAAGTGTCTGTATACATGCGCCTATGAATGTGTGTGTCTGTATACATGCCTCTATCTATGCAAGTGTCTGTATACATGTCTCTATCTATGCATGTGTCTGTATACATGCCTCTATCTATGAATGTGTCTGTATACATGCCTCTATCTATGCATGTGTTTGTATACATGCCTCTATCTATGCATGTGTCTGTATACATGCCTATATCTATGCATGTGTTTGTATACATGCCTCTATCTATGCATGTGTTTGTATACATGCCTCTATCTATGAATGTGTCTGTATACATGCCTCTATCTATGCATGTGTCTATATACATGTCTCTATCTATGCATGTGTTTGTATACATGCCTCTATCTATGCATGTGTCTGTATACATGCCTCTATCTATGCATGTGTTTGTATACATGCCTCTATCTATGCAAGTGTTTGTATACATGCCTCTATCTATGCATGTGTCTGTATACATGTCTCTATCTATGCATGTGTTTGTATACATGCCTCTATCTATGCATGTGTTTGTATACATGCCTCTATCTATGCAAGTGTCTGTATACATGCCTCTATCTATGAATGTGTCTGTATACATGCCTCTATCTATGCATGTGTCTGTATACATGTCTCTATCTATGCATGTGTTTGTATACATGCCTCTATCTATGCATGTGTTTGTATACATGCCTCTATCTATGCAAGTGTCTGTATACATGCCTCTATCTATGAATGTGTCTGTATACATGCCTCTATCTATGCATGTGCATGTATACATGCCTCTATCTATGCATGTGTTTGTATACATGCCTCTATCTATGCAAGTGTCTGTATACATGTCTCTATCTATGCATGTGTTTGTATACATGCCTCTATCTATGCAAGTGTCTGTATACATGCCTCTATCTATGAATGTGTCTGTATACATGCCTCTATCTATGCATGTGTCTGTATACATGTCTCTATCTATGCATGTGTTTGTATACATGCCTATATCTATGCATGTGTCTGTATACATGCCTCTATCTATGCATGTGCATGTATACATGCCTCTATCTATGCATGTGTTTGTATACATGCCTCTATCTATGCAAGTGTTTGTATACATGCCTCTATCTATGCATGTGTCTGTATACATGCCTCTATCTATGAATGTGTCTGTATACATGCCTATATCTAGGCATGTGTTTGTATACATGCCTATATCTATGCATGTGTTTGTATACATGCCTCTATCTAGGCGTGTGTCTGTATACATGCCTCTATCTATGCAAGTGTTTGTATACATGCCTATATCTATGCATGTGTCTGTATACATGCCTATATCTATGCATGTGCATGTATACATGCCTCTATCTATGCATGTGTTTGTATACATGCCTATATCTATGCATGTGTCTGTATACATGCCTCTATCTATGCATGTGTTTGTATACATGCCTATATCTATGCATGTGTTTGTATACATGCCTCTATCTATGAATGTGTCTGTATACATGCCTCTATCTATGCATGTGTCTGTATACATGTCTCTATCTATGCATGTGTTTGTATACATGCCTCTATCTATGCAAGTGTTTGTATACATGCCTCTATCTATGCATGTGTTTGTATACATGCCTCTATCTATGAATGTGTCTGTATACATGCCTATATCTATGCATGTGTTTGTATACATGCGCCTATCTATGCATGTGTTTGTATACATGCCTCTATCTATGCATGTGTTTGTATACATGCCTCTATCTGTGCATGTGTCTGTATACATGCCTCTATCTATGCAAGTGTCTGTATACATTCCTCTATCTATGAATGTGTCTGTATACATGCCTATATCTATGCATGTGTCTGTATACATGCCTATATCTATGCATGTGTTTGTATACATGCCTCTATCTATGAATGTGTCTGTATACATGCCTCTATCTATGCATGTGTCTGTATACATGCCTATATCCATGCATGTGTCTGTATACATGCCTATATCTATGCATGTGTTTGTATACATGCCTCTATCTATGAATGTGTCTGTATACATTCCTCTATCTATGCATGTGTCTGTATACAGTTCTCTATCTATGAATGTGTCTGTATACATGCCTATATCTATGCATGTGTCTGTATACATGCCTATATCTATGAATGTGTCTGTATACATGCCTCTATCTATGCATGTGTCTGTATACATGCCTATATCTATGCATGTGTTTGTATACATGCCTCTATCTATGCATGTGCATGTAAACATGCCTCTATCTATGCATGTGCATGTATACATGCCTCTATCTATGCATGTGTTTGTATACATGCCTCTATCTATGCATGTGCATGTAAACATGCCTCTATCTATGCAATTATCTGTATACATGCACCGATCTATTCCTCTCATACATTCTCCCCGTAAATGCACCTAGTAATTGTTGTGTATGTACAAACATTGTTTTTCTATGCGACTGTGAATTTTCCCTTTGCTGTTATGCTTTTCACATCTCATATTATTTCTTGAGGTAGTTTGGTGTCTAGTTTGTAAATAATTGGCTCAAACACATATAAATATCAATCGAATGATATAGATCTCTGAATATATTTCTGTTCTGCGCACTCATCTATTTTATTGGTTTGTTTACAAAGTTATTTCACCTTGGATATATTCGCATATAAATTTCAACGTCAGGTGAATACGAAACAGTTGTTATGGCAATAATATACACTTGTACAGATTAAACTTGAATTGTGATTGCATCATTTGTGTGCAACACAGGTGATGCCATTCCATCAGGTGGGTCGTAAAGTACGTTTGGAAATCGTGAATTTGCATACCAGCAAATGTTAGCGTGATGTAGAGATACACGCGTGTTTGCGAGATTTCTTTGATGAGGCTGCGCTACAGGGCACACACTGATTTCTGCTGTCGATTAAAAAGCTGTCTCTGGGCTTCTTTTCCGACGTTGAGTTTAGCTGAAAATGGTTTAAGTGGTAATAAATATGGTGATCTATTCACGCAAGAGCAATTTGTTATCGAAAACTTAGTCCATTCTGTGTGGAACGAAAATGTGTTCCTTCTTGATATTGGATGATTATGGGGGGCTATTCAACCAAAAATGCGTAATATTAATTTCTAACTTAATATAAACAATCGTTGGATTGTTTTGCTTGAAATCGCTCTCATCCACAGCTCTAGAGGATAAGCTATATGATATAAGAGAAAAAAGCTCATATGACAACTACTATAGTCAAACGTTTTGGTCGTTAGACCTTCGCCAATGACTTAGATCTGTAGTTCAAATGCAAAACCGTTAGTGACATGATATCAAAGATAATATGCTACACATATGAAAGACCTCGTGACTATTTCGCTATAACGTTGGTATATATTACCGTAAAACCTCTATTTGAACGGTACTCTGGCGGAACAGTAGCAAAATAGAAAGACCCCCTCTAATTCAACATTTAGTGGCGGCGCCAGAACTTTTCCGATGGGGTAAGGAAAGGACCCGATGGCTTGGCGAAACCTACGAGGACCACATTCTGAGTGTGGAAACACAAATGAGGACATTTTTGTGCATGAGCAAAAAATAAGCTTTTAATTGAAAATTTAAATTCTTGAAAAATTGACCTTTTGCATACACCAATGACAAATGGACATTTTTAAGCAAGTACCAAACCATTCATCATTCGCAGAGGGAAAATTAAGTTTAACTGCTAAAATTATATTACGCCGTGCATTTGAAGGCTCTTACAAAAAGAGCTCAGATAGGCCGGACAACCCCCAAAGAGAACCTACGAAACATGACGAACTACACTCGAAATGTTCATAATCAATATTCTTGGAGGCAGGCTTAAGGAGGTACATTTTTGGGGTTTTACATCACCCAAGCCCCTCTTTGACTCCGCCACTGGGTTAAATGAGACAGGTTGGATCATCCAGTTACCATCACTTATCATTGTCACAGCGTGTGCAAATGCTTATTGTTCATCATGTATTTGGCATCATCATTTATATGATTCCTTTGCTCTCTTTTGTGGTTATTATACATGTGTACGGACATATATAATTTTTATATTCAAAAACGTGTTTGACGTAGTTGTTGGGTTCAGGAAATTGTGGGCATGCTATGTAACATCTCAATACCGCGCATTTCGCCAATTTGGGTGTTGTGGTCGTGTTGACGGAATGTCAACTAAAATGCGCGAGCCCAATGTGTTTGTGTAACGGCATACAAACAAGCATTGATTTATCTTAATTTGCCTCATTCGGTGAATGTATAATAGCAATGCCAACATTAACACAGTGTCTGATTTTATTGTTATTTCACTGAGATACCGCCTGGTGATACGATTATTTTCTTTTCTACGGCTTTAATGGTTTCATTCAAATTTAATTAAATTCTAATTTAATCACTGATGTTACATTCAAGCACATGAGACCGCTCAATTTTGTGCCCCATGTGCTACATATTCTACCCTGTTCTGAATCATGCGTTTTTTTGTTTGTTTGACAGGAATACGGCTTATGCCGTCTAAAGGCATACCAAGAGGCCAAGCATGAACTCATACGTTGTATGGAGAAACATAAACAATGTTTTAAACACTCATCATCATACCCAGACAACACATCACATTCCAGCCCATCTTAAGACAGCGGAATTACTTGGCAAAATATTTCACAGGAATCCAACTAAGAGCCAGCAGCGTGAAGGCTCTACTAACTCCACAGCCGACGCCATTATACACTCTGTTCAATATGTCTAGTAATTAGGGGTCAAGTTTTAAACTTGTATTATAATGTGATAGTGATACCTCGATTCCACATCTATCACACTTACCAAGGTAATGGTGATATTGTATTATGTCTCGGATTTCAGCAAATATTGGTGCTATTGACATATTCATAATGAAGCACCACTCATGAGCGTTTATTAGGTTCTATTTTTCAGTGCAATGGGACAATACATGGAAAACTTCAAGCATTGTCGAATTCATCGTGCTTACTGTTTGTGCGCTGTTTTCTGCCCCATATAAAATTACGAAGAATATCAACAATGCCTTATACATTATGACTGACTACTGAGACACTGGTTCCAGGCACAATTTCAAACTGCTTGAAATGATTCCTCACCATGACTGCATATCACAGTGAAAACAATCGAGCTCATATACCACCTGTACAATGTATATTATATTTACGCAGCAACATTCAGCCCAACCATTATAATATGTGCATTAGTTGATTATTACGTGAAAAATGCACGGAACACATTAGTAAACCATTGACTGATTGAACCAACGATTTGCTTGTAGGTACTTAAAGCGTTGATTGCGTGCCTACAAGCATAAACAATAAGTAATGTGTTTACGTATACGTATCTTTACAATAACACACACATCAATAGCACTAAAATTTGACGGAGGCGGTGATGCCGCAAGTGATGACCAAGCTAATTCGACGCTTTACGTGTATTCTTGTGTATGAGTATTTGTGTGTTCTTACTTTAATACGTTTATTTGTCAACACATCATATATACAGGCAATTCACATGATAACAAAACAATGTTGACTATGCCCTTTAAGCCTGGGGCTTCTTTTGGGCATATGGATTTTAACAAATTCAGTGTTCAGTAATACATGTTATAACACGTTGACAACACGAATGCTTACATGCAATGACAAAATACATAATATGTAAGCATACATTTTTAAAAGCAGTATTATAAAGTGGTTTCGGGCAATCACTAACATATTCGTTCCTTTATTGAGCCTCATCATTTTGGGCTTCATCACTGCTCAATATCTGGAGTCTGAGTGTCTTTTTGAAGAGGTGATATCTGCGTTGTGCCAATAGTGATTTTAGTTGTGTGGTTAGCGTGTTAAATGCTGCTGGGGCAAAGTGGAAGATACTGTTCTTGTATAGCTCAGTTCTGGCAGGAGGAATCTCCAAGTCGTTACATTTCGATCTTGTGTTTCTGTCATGAGTGATGTGGTTAAAGAACAGGTGTGCTTCTATAGTTTTGTATACTAGTAATATTGAGTAGAATTTGTGAATAGAATGTACTTTCATGATATGTTTGTCTGTGTATATGTCGCGTACTGAGTCGAATTTGTTTCTGAAGGCGATGCATCTCATGCATTTGTTTTGTGTTGTGGATATAGATTTTAAAAAGGACGGCCATGTGCTGGCCCACACCGTGATGCAGTATTTTAAGTGAGGATAAAAGAGGGAGTAGTATAAGGTAATCATGATATCCATTGTCAGATTGTCTCTCACGCGATAGAGAATTCCAGTGAGTTTGGAAAGCCTGGTGCAAACAGCGTTTATCTGATATTTCCAGTTCAAATTTTCAACAAGAATTTAGTGTTGATGACAGTATCTATTACATGGTCATTTAACTTCAAATCCGGTATAGTGTATTGTAAGGATCTGTTTTTGAATAGAATGCATTTTGTTTTTTTGGTATTTAGGCGTACTCCATTGAGTGTAGTCCAGTCATGGAGTATATTGAGTTCTGATGTAAGTAAGGAATGTAGAGTTGTGGGATTTTTGTGTTTCACCAATCAGGTAATATCGTCAGCGTAAATAGTAAAGTGCAGGTTAGAGTTGATGTTGATAATGTCATTGATGTATATGAGAAATAATATAGGTCCCAATATTGAACCTTGTGGGACCCCCCTCTGGACAGACTTTTCCGAGGATTTCTGACCGTTGCAGGTGACGTATTATACCCTGTTACCCAGGCAACTTTGAATCAGTTTTAAGCAGTCTCCTTTTATTCCTATGTTTTGAAGTTTGTGGAAAAGTATGGTGTGGTCGATGGTGTCGAATGCTTTTGAGAGGTCAATAAATATACCTCCGACCAGTTTCTTTCCTTCGAGACTTCTATACACTTCATATGTCAAATTCAAAATTGCTAGTTCAGTCTAGCGGTTTTGTCTAAATCCATATTGTTCGGTGGCTAAAATTTTGTATTTTTCAAGAAATGAGGAGAGTCTTGAGCAGATAATTTTTTCAAAAATTTTACTTAGTGCTGGTAAAATTGATATTGGCCTATAATTGGATACTATGTGTTCATCTCCCGACTTATATATTGGCAGTACTTTAGCTATTTTTAGCTGATTAGGAAATACTCCCTCCTTGAGACACAAGTTTACTATATGCGTTAGGGGGATTGATATTGTGTTTAGTGATGCAAAAAAACGTTTTTTGTTGCTGTTTTTTTTTGCAAAAAAACATGTTTTTTAAGTTTTTTTGTTTTTTGTTTTTTTAGAATTACCCCAATTGTCATCGGATGTTGGATTTTAGTACATAGAAACGAGTTTAATTGACGTTTTGTACATCTTTACGTGTCTTATTTCAAAGATAATTTGATAATAGTATAAAAAACAAAAATATTTATCAATAAATACCTCAGGAGACTGTTTGAAAGTGCATCCGGATCCGGAGGTCTTGGTTTTTTCATTGAGAAAACCCATGTTTTTAAAGATGGTTATAATTATGTGGATATTTGAAATAGTTTGTCAGCAGAACAAAACAAATTCATTTAGTAATCGTGTTATTTTTAAAAGAAACCATGTTTTTATGAAAAAATGGAATGATGTTTTTAAAACTGGTTTTAAATTCGTTTTATTAATGTACAGATTCGGAAAATGTTGACAGCAGAACAAGACAAGTTAATTGGCTGGTCAAGTGTTTTTTGACAAACGTATATTTAACGTTTTTTCAATGAAACAATATTTCTAAAGCAGTATCTATGTAAGATAGATTTGATTGATGTACGTTCAAATACCTTTTGTATAGCAAGTAGTTTGCTGGTACGTATAAGCGGCTGGTTAAACCACTTGATTTTAACTGTTTTTTAAACCATGGTTTTTTCAAAATATTTTTTTAAACGGTTTTCGTAGATGTAGAGATTTAGAAAAAAATTGGCGGCATATCAAGGAAAGTTGAACCAAATTAATAGTTTTTTTATTAGTAACCTGTTTTTAGAACTGGTTTTATGGATGATTGTTTCTTTGATGTAGTAATTTGTGTTCAAATACCTTTTTGTACATTAAATATATTTTCTCAGACATTTTTTTTCCTACACGAAAATATTGCCCGTTTTTGTGGTCAGGATTGCCACTCTGATTAATGCGACACGCTTATATTCGTAGTCTCATTAGGAACACTAAGTTTGTGTGTATATTTGTAGTATTTGTGTAAATATTTGCAGTGTTTTTACATTTATATTTCCAAATAATTGATCTGCTGAATGAAATGATGAAAGTTATTATAATCAACGTAGTTCATTTCTGGTAGGAAAAAATTAATATGCAAAAAAAATAAAAAATTATGCCACCTGCTGATTTTTTTAAAACAGTTTCAGATTTTAGCATAAAAAACGGTCCTCAAACCCTGCTTTCTTTCACAATAAATAACTCAATAATTGAATGCAAAACTGTACTGTACATAGAAGTGCCGCACAGTACCGTGCAAACAATGGTATTAGGGCTTTCAGACACATTATTACAATTATATTGTGCATATTGAATGATAATTCAATTTGATAGGGTCAGTAATAGCATGAATAACTCATGCGTTGATAAAAATAACTCATTTAACATCCCAAATATATCATTTCCATAGTTTGAATTCTTTGCATGACTCTTCAAAAAAATAAAAAAGAACGTATTTTTTTGGTCGCGGTTTTTTTCTGGCAGAAAAACGTTTTTTTTTTAAAACCGTCGGTTTTTTTTAGGTCGCATCTCTAATTGTGTTTGCTGTGGCGGTCAAAATTTTTGGTGTTATTTCGTCGTAGCCCGCCGAGTAGGAAGTTATTCCTTTAATTGTGTTTAAAATTTCATTGCTGTTAGTGGGGGCAATGAACATGGATAATTTTTTCGGCTGATCAAGATAATGCTTGTATGAGATGTTCCTGCAATGTGCTCCGGTGTTGAATGTGTTTTGTAAAAAGTGTGTATTGAAGCAGTTGGGCATGTTAGTGTGTGGTGTGTCCAACTGTATGTTTATGAATTTATTTGCCTGTCTCCCCATGAGTGAATTTATAATTTGCCATTGTTTCTTTGGGTCTTTGTTGCTTTCCAGGAGTTTGTCTTTAAAGTACCCATTTTTTGCTGCTCTCAATGTGCTAGTAAGTGTGTTTCTATACTTTATATAGTGATGTTTGTAGGTTATAGGCCATTTTCGGGATAGTCTTCTCAGTCTGTTTTTCTCTTTTATGCTCTTTTTGAGGGAGCTGGTGATATATGGACTGATGACTTTCTTCCTGTGGTTTTTGATTTTCTTAACAGGAAAGTGCGTGTAGAATTCAGTGACAAATTGTTCATAGAATGTGTCAAATGACTCAGCAGCTTTATTTAAGGAGAATATACCATTCCAGTCGAAAGATTTAATTTTGTTGACAAATGTTCGTATATTTTCTGCATGTATTATTTTTTTCCACATATAATTGAGTCTCATTGGTCTTCATGTGACTCTTTAAATTTGCCATGACTGGGTAGTGATCTGATATGTCAGTTTCTATAATGTAGTTCCCGACGTTGATTTTATTTGGCATGTCCATATATGATCAATCAGTATGGATGAGTGTTCTGTTACCCTTGTGGGCCTCGTTATCATCGGATAAATTGAGAAGCAGTACATGAGATCAATGAAAGAATTGGTACTCTCTGTGGAACTCAATAAGTCTATGTTGAAGTCGCCTGAAATGATAATGTTTTTTATCGATTCACGTCTCTGATTTTGGTCAACGTATCTAGCATGTGCTCATAGAACGATTGAGAATGCCCACTAGGCGGTCTATAAAGACACATATATAAGGTTTTGTGGTGGTTTTCATTGACCTCAACTGATAGTGTCTCGACGCAAGGCAGTAAGACAGTGTACCTGTTCACCAAGACACCTGTTCACCAAGACACCTGTTCACCTGTCCACCTGTTCACCAAGACAGTAACCTGTTCATCAATAAATTTTGATGTGTATGAACTATTAATATACACTGCGATACCACCACCATGTAGATTTCTCGAGTTAATACATACAATAGTACATTTTGTAGCCTTGAATGTTATATGGTGAAGCATATTCGTTACTCAGTCTGGTCTCATTGAGTCCAATTATATCTGCTGCTAATGGACTCCCTGTCATAATCTCATCCAGAAATTGTTGATAATTTCTAGGGATTGACCTTATACTGAAATTCAATATTGCAAAAATTCCGTTTAATTTGTGTGCTATGTCTTTCGGCAATATGTATTCTGTTTCAGGAATAAGTTCGGGTCTGGAGTGTTCGCCTAGGTCCCATTTTAGATAACTCTTTGCAGTTCGTACTGAGTTAAATTTAGTAGGATTAAATCTGGCATTCATGATAGCAGTCTCCAACCCATACTGTTTAAAACTGCTTGAACAATCAGAATAGATCTAAATCCGATATGGAACAGTGACGCATCAAATGATTCATACATTGCACAATGATATACAGACGCACACACATGCACACTCACTTCCTCACACACACGATCACATACAGGCGCACTCACATGCACACTCAAAATCTCATGCATACGATCACATTCAGGCGCACACACACACACGTACACACGACTGTATATCGACGCACTCATACGCGCATATCTGAGAAATATGTGGTTTTTCTGACAAATAACAAGCAAATACTGTTTATAGAATGAAGGTATAATAGGAGCAACAGACATTTTGAGTAGGTACTGTTTACCAAAAAGCATTTCTCTATGGATACTCATCTCATGATCTATCCGACGGCTTGCGGCGATCATGCAGATACCTCTGGCGTTGGCCAACGTCCGCACCGACCGTCTGTTTGTGTGACCGCATTCCATTGTTTTGTGCCTTATGTGTATTTGTGCATTGAATGTGTATTCTCCCTGCGCGGAGACCCAATGTTTTTCAATAGACCAGGGATAGCTATATAATAAAAAAATGTGTTTGTATGCATTCGTATGACTGCGTCAGTGTGGGTTTTGCCTTGACCTTTGTTAACGTCTGTTGTGTGTGTGTGTGTGTGTACTCACCTAATTTTACTCACCAATTTGTTTACCACAGGAGATGAGCTATGCTCGTGCTGTCCTGTCTCCAACCCACCCTCTAACCTATCTTCCCTGAAATTCCCAGTATTTCACACTATCCAGTCTTTCTTTAAATGCTCCTACGCGTTTAGCTTCTACAATATTCTCCCCTAACTGATTCCAGACATCAACACACCTATATGGGAAACTATACTTCTTAATATCTCTCAAGCATCCAGTCCTTTTCAGTTTTTTTCCATGACCCCTCCTGCCTGAATTATCCCAAACTATACAATCATCCCTATCTAACTTTTGCATACCTATTCTATGTCTAAAAATATTAATCAAGTCGCCCCTTAGCCTACGTTGTTCTAAAGATGGTAAACAAAGCACTTTTAGTCTTTCCTCATACGACAAACTACAAATACTATCAATCATTTTAGTCGCTGTCCTCTGAATTCTTTCCAATTTACGCTTGTTCTTTATATTATGACGGGAACACACCACCGGCGCATACTCTAGCTGGGGCCTAATGATATTACACATTAACTTTTTTAGCATGTCCTCATCTAGGTATTTGAAAGCCCTTCTAATATTCCTTACCGTTCTATATGCTAGTGCTGTTACTTTCCAAATATATTTATCCGGGGCCAAATTTTTGTTTACAATGATTCCTAAATCTTTTTCATCCTTAACTTTCCGTAAATTATGTTTCCCTAACGTATAGTTGTTGGAAGGCCTTTCTGCACTTTCACCTATCTCCATAACATGACACTTACTCGCATTAAACTGCATCCCCCATGTCCCGCTCAATTCCTCTATCCTATCCAAATCCTGCTGTAACTCCTTACAACTTTTTTCACCTGTGATGGCCTTCATGAGCTTGGCATCATGAGTGTGTGTGTGTGTGTGTGTGATACTGTCGCTGATGGGCATGATGCCGCTAGCGATCAGTCCCAGTGGCTGTGGCAGCAGGTGTGCCGTGAACCAGTGGCGTAGTGTACGAGTGACGGAGGGTGTGAGACCCAGTCACTCACTAACGCCAACTGCAGCGCACTGGAACGACAGGCTGTGCCCTGTCTGTCGACCCGAAATCGACTACCCTACAGCGCGACGCTCGGTATAAAAACCTTCCGTCTTGCTAAGAGACGTCCGAGCTGGGAGTGCACCGCTAAGTGACACTAGCCAGACTCGACGGTTTAAAGCGAACGTCTGATGCCTCAGAATCAAATGTGCTCAAGCCCACCACTATGGGTGTCTGTCTCGGAGGAATAACCGGCTACGGTATTCAGTCCAAGGCAGGCGGCAGAGCACAATCTATCCTTGGCAAAACGCTGTGAGGGCGATGTGGTCTTTAAAAAGACCGAAATGTATATTGCGTAGGTTAACTCGCTAATTTTACAGGGAGCGGGAGCGGTACCGTGGAGACCAGTCAAACCAGAGCCGACGACGTGAAAGAGACGTTTATTGCCGAAAGTGCACGCTTTATATACCGCACGTTGTAACCGTACGGTGTGGTGTTACACGTGACGTCACTGCTACCGTGTGCAACATGATGAATGTGTATGTGTATGCGTGTGTGTGTGTGTTTGTCTGACGCGCATGCGCGTCTAACATTTTTCGATAAATAAAACAGCAATAACAATCAAAAGCATATACAAACACCGTGCACACATAATTGTTATATAACGGAATTAATACGTAATGATACTCGCGGAAATACAGTGACAGTTATATAGTGGCATTCATATACTTGGCAAATGCAAATACAATAAGACAGTGTACACATTTGACATACATGGAACAGAATTGATGTGTGTGGCTACAATACTATGAACGGTCATGTGTTGAACACCACTGATCAGCTTCATTAGTGTAACAGAAACAAAACTAAAATATATTTACACACAGACAAGACGCCACGCCACAATCACACCACGAAAACGTCTCGTCAAACACTCATTCACGCTCGAACCGTGACATACGGGAGTACACACACCGGCCTCACGCCCACCGCCACAAGCAATCAGCGACACCGCAACCACTCGCCGCCGCGGGGCACGAACACTCGACATACACATACACATACACCGACACAACTATACACACTCGCTCACACATTCTCGCACACAATATACAATTGAACCATACACGATCACACAACAATTAGACATCTCCACTTGTATGTGAGTGTACGTCTTTGTGTTGCTGGTAATTCACATTTGGCACCATTTTTTCATCGCAAGCACAGATTAAATAAATATGTTAGTTGCAGGAAATCCAGTGATCCAGTAATGTAGGCACAATCACTAACATGGCCATGGTGGCCCCATGTTTCCGATACGACGTGCATTGATTTAAATCTCACAGTGGCGGCGCGAGGATTTTTCCGATGGGGGGGGGGGGGGCTGAGGAAAAAGTTGATGGGGATTGGCGAAACATGAATCGCTACACTCGAACGCTGACTACGTTATATTATAATAAGGGACTGGGGCACATTGATTGAGTCCTCGAAATTGAACCATAATTACAGGATTTCATTTACAGTGGTAAGAAATTTTAATGTCCATGATTATGATTTTTGGGGGGCTTAGGGAAGGGGCTGGGTTTGTTTTTGGGACCCCCCCAAGCCCCACGTTGGCGCCGCCACTGAAATCTCACCAGGCCAAGCACATGGTCATCCATATATGCCAGCATCTACCACATGATGCAAGAGTACCGGATTTACGTGCTAGGTGAGATTCGGTGCCTGAATGGTGGACGCTGCTTATCTCCTCCATTAGCGTTATATTTTTATTTCCAGTAATAAATTAATACTACATTAAAATTATATATAAGTTGTATATCAAAATAGACGAGATCATAAAATAGATGTAGTTAGATAGTAAGGTTAGAAATTGTACGTCATTATTACAAATTTTTCACCGATAAACTCACTGAAAACCCAAATCGAAATAAGCTGTTTATCATGATTAACAAAATGTTTATACTATTGAAATTACTTTGACGCCATACCCTGAAATGTTTTGCCCTTGGGACTCAACACTAACAAAGCAGAATACGCTTAACACTTCTAAACCAGAATTCTTCATTCTCCATCCTCCTCGCATAACACCTCCGCTGCTCCATCTGCCTCTATCTAAAAATGTACGTGATCTCGGAGTCATTGAGGATTCGTCACTATTTTTTTCAGCAAATATTTCTACTGTTGCTCGCACTTGTCATCTCATTCTACGTTCGCTATATCCTATCCGCCCTTTTCTCGACCGTCCCTCAGCTATTAACCTGTTTCATTCTTTCATCTTTTCAAAAATCAACTACTGCAATTATTAATATTCTTATGTTCATGGTTTCTCTCTGGAAATCTTACAACATGTCATTAATCAATCTTGTCGTTTCGTGTTTTCTCCTTCACAATGTCGTCATACCTCACCCTATCTCTGCAAACTTCGATGTCTCCCAATCTCTATATTTTAGTCAATATATTCAGTTCAGTTTTCGTCGTGTTAGCGTGCGGACGTGTTTTGTGATCTCCGGGATAGAAATTGCTATTTATCGTAATTTATAATATTTTGAGTTCTATTGAGAACATTTAGTGAAACGCATTAAAGTTAAGTGATATTTGCCAATAATGGCATCTGGTACGGCCAAGAGGAAGTCTTGTGCCACCTGTGTACAAAAGAATGAAGAAATCGTGCGACTGAAGGAGATCATCGATGAATTGAAAACACAAAACGAGTATTTACAAGAAAAGCTTTCAAAGGATGAACAGCTTGAGTCGAAACTATCGTTGGTACTGAACAAGGTTAGTGAATTGGAAATGATTGTACGTGAAAGACATGATGGTATTGGAGAAAGAAAAACAGACATGAATTGTTGCAAGGAGAACGGAACTTCGCATTGTTTGGATCAAAATTGTGAGAAGACTGGTAGTCCTTGGCTGGATGCAGCTAAAAGGGGAAGAATTTGCTGGTGATCAAGTCTACTAATAGCAATGTATCAGAAAAAAACAAAGTAAAATCGGCTTTGAAAGACTTACAGGCTGAAAACACTAAATTCTCAGACAACGGAAATATCGTGATGAATTTCAAAAATGTGAAATCGCGTGATGCTGCGGTGGAGAAACTTCGTACAATCGAAAATGTGTCGACAACAATTATAAAAAAGATTCAGCCAAAGATTATGCTGTGCAACGTAAATAGAGAAGAAACTCCTGAAGAGGTTATTGAAACGTTGTTGGAAAAAAATCCAACATTGAAATCTGTTGAGCATGTAAGAACTAAATTGAGCGTACTGTTCAAGAAGCCAGCTGCAGGGAATACGCAGCACTACATCTTGAGATGCAACCATGAGGTTCGAGGTGCTGTTGCAAGACTCGGGGATAAGCTTCATCTTGACTGGGGCGTGTACAAGGTGAGAGACAGATATTATACGCTGGCCTGTTATCACTGTCAGCGCTTTGGCCACTCGGCAGCGAACTGGTCGGCAAAAAGAAACGGCGATGGTCCCTACTGTTTCAGATGTGCAGGAGACCATGAATCGAGGAGCTGTACTTTTCAAATAAAAAGGTGCATCAACTGCATGAGATATAAAAAAGATTCAGTTGATCACTGTTCTAACGACCCCTGCTGTCCAATATTGCAGCAAGAAATAGAGAATATGAAGAACAAGACCGATTATGGATGTTGAGATTAAGTGTGGAGATTTGAATGTAATGTCAAATGATTCAATTGATCTAGATTTTTCTCAAGTTATTCATAGTGTAACAAAAAATATGTGTTTTGAAGAGTTCATTAGGTATGTTAAGGAAGCAAATGGTCTTTATGTGGTCCACATTAACGCCAGGAGCTTGAAATCAAACTTCGATGATTTTGTACATTTTATATCAAACTGTTCCGACATAGATGTAATCGCGATTAGTGAAACTTGGTTTAATGAAGCAACGCTTTTGGAGTTATATAATTTGGATTCTTATAAATTATTTTCATTAAATAGAAGGGGTAAAAGGTCTGGGGGCGTTGCTATATATGTCCATAAGAAACACAATTCTGTGTTGGTTGAAAGTAAAACGATATGTGTAGATAGTAATTTTGAATGTGTAACAATCAAATTACAAAACTTATACAAAAACAAGCAAAATGTTCTATATGTGAGCTCGGTATACAGATCGCCATCATCAAGCATAATCGAATTTTGTGAAAAACTAGAAGACATGTTTGCCATGACTAGATCTTCAAACTGGATTATAACCGGGGATTTTAACGTTGATTTGACTAGGAAAGAATATAGCAGCGTTCAGCGTTTTTCTGATGCTATGCTTAGTCTGGGCTTCATGCCATTAATTGAATCTCCGACCAGAATCACTAGCAACAGCTGTACTACAATAGACAACATATTTACCAACATGACCAAGAGAGAATTTTGTTCAGGAACCATTACTTATGATATAAGTGATCATTTGCCGATATACTGTCGTATAAGTGTGGCTCATCATAAAAAACAAACAGAGGAATTCTTCTTCAAAAGAATTATCAATGAGAAAAGAAAAGAAGCTTTTCTGTACAATTTACAAATTATTGATTGGAGGCAAACTTATACCGATAATGTGAATGACACTTTCGAAAAGTTCATACAAATTTACCAATCCATTGTTGACAGGCATTTCCCCGTCGTGAAAATGCATAAGAAAACCAGAATTATGCAGCCATGGTTGACAAAAGGATTAAAAATATCGTGTAAAAACAAAAATTATATTTACAAAAACTATCTTAAAAGTCAACTAAACGAGGATTATATTCAATACAAAAAATATAGAAACCTGCTAACAACTCTCCTGAGACGGTCAAAACAAATTTATTATGATAATATCTTTTCTCGCTACAAGAATGATATCAAATCGACATGGAAAACTATGAATGAAATAACCGGCAGAAATAAAAGACAAAATTATCCTCCGTATTTCTATCACAATGATAAAATCATAACAGAACCGAGCGACATAGCAGACGCTTTCAATAATTATTTTGTTAATATCAGCCAAAATGTTGCACAGCAACAAACAATTCAACAGCAAACATCAAACATCCACTCTCGACGATTTCCTGCCAATTACTCAGACAGTATGTTTTTGCAGCCCATAAGTCATGCAGAAATTTTCAACACAATCAAGTCTAGCGCAAGTAAACGATCTGAGGATGTTTACAACATAAGTATGAGCTTAATAAAGATGGCATGCCCATATATTCTAGAACCTTTGTATTATGTTTTTAATCAGTCATTCGATACAGGTGTTTTCCCAGCAGGAATGAAAAAAGCAAAGGTGTGTCCAATATATAAATCCGGGGACAAAACGCAGTTTTCCAATTATAGGCCGATATCCTTGCTTCCTCAGTTTTCTAAATTATTAGAGAAGTGCTTCATTAAACGTTTAGACAGTTTTATTACAAAACATAGTATTATTAACGACAGCCAATATGGATTTCAAGTAAACAAAAATGTAAATCATGCGATAATAGATTCTCAAAATTATATAACAGAAGCGCTGGAAAAAAACCTATTAACTGTAGGGGTTTTCATTGATCTCAGAAAAGCTTTTGACATGGTAGATCATTCATTGCTGCTGAAAAAATTGGCCAACTATGGGATAAGGGGAAATGCTTTTCAATGGATTAAAGATTATTTACAGTTCAGAACACAGAATGTAATTTTTAATAAATCGCTGTCTGACTCAAGGGGGATATATTGTGGGGTACCGCAAGGCTCGATTCTAGGACCTAAATTATTTTTGCTTTTTATAAATGATATTTTTTATTATTTGTCGGACACTAAGCTGGTATTATTTGCAGATGACACAAACATGTTTTTCTCGGGAAAAGAATATAACGTAATAGAGCATAACATAAATTCTGAACTTGCAAAATTAAATGAATGGTTAGAAATTAATCGACTGGCGCTGAATGTTGAAAAAACTCACTATATAATTTTTGCTAAAAGGCGTTTAGAAGACTTGAACTTGAAAATAAATGACAAACAGATCAAAAGAGTCTCACAGATGAAATACTTGGGTGTATTTTTTCAAGAAAACATCAGTTGGAAATGGCATATCAAGAACTTGGAAGCAAAAATTGCAAAAATAGCCTTTATGTTAAGACAGGTCAGGCCACTAATAAATAGTAAAACTTTCTTATTATTATATAATTGCCTAGTGAGATCTCAACTGTCTTACTGTTATGAAACATGGGGATCAACATTTAAAAGTAATTTGGAAACATTATGTAAACTGCAAAAGAGAATAATTAGATTAATTGAGTTTAAATCTTCAAGAGAATGCACAAGACCAATATTTGTAAAATATAGAGTTCTACCACTGGAAAAATTGGTTACTTTAAATAGAATAACTACTTTATATAAAGCCCACAACAACATGCTGCCAAAGGTACTGCAAAATATGTTCATTGTGAACAAACGCCATGTTCATAATTTCTTGGTACAGTCCTGTAGAACAAAATGTAGAAGATTTTGTATAACTCACGATGGAGTCACTTGCTGGAATAACTTGAGAAAAGAGATCAAGCAAATACCTAGACTTGCATTATTTAAAAAACAAATGATTACCAAGCTGATGGACGACTTATAAAGACCATTTGCTTCCTCAAGGTAGATGTTATCATTGTGATTCAAATTCGTTGGTGTTGTTTGTTTATGCATGCTCATGTTCAGTATGGTATACAAGTATATGTCTCGTACAGTCTAAATAATGGATTCATGTATGAGTGTGCGAGCGTGAGTGAGTGTGTCAGTATATATACACGCATGCATGTATGAATGTGTGTATATGTATGTATATATGTATGTATATATGTGTGTATATGTATGTATATATATGTATGTATGTGTATGTGTATATATGTATATTCTGGGTGTATGTGTGTATATGAACGATAATATGTGCATATGTATGTATATGAGTGTGTGTATATATATTTGTGTGTATGTATATACATATATGGGTGAGTGTATGAATGTGTATATATTTATGTAGTATTCACACCATGATAAGCAATGCTTTTGTGTGGATTAATACACTTGAACTTGAACTTGAACTTGAATATTCTGTCATCTACTCCTCATAAACCAGCAGTGACACAGCCACAAAAATTCTACTAGATAGGCTAGAATCTGCAAGCTATGATCTATAAGATAGGCTATAATTTTTACCCAGAAAATATTCACTAAATGCAAAAATTATAGAATTTCAAATCTACTTCCAAAATTTCACTTGAACACCAGGCGAATAATTTATAAACTTTTCTCCATATTTTTTCGATAACTGTTTGTCATACATAAAAATAAGTTATACCATTGAGCTAAAATTTTGTTTTCTACAAAACGGTATAACTTATATTTTTCAAACGCGTATTGGAACGGAACGTTACGGTGATATAAAGTCAAAATCGCCTGTGGCCAATTGACGACGATTTCTCGCGCGGGAAAATGCATTGGCTAAAGCGACAAATTCTATGTAAGGTTCTAAAATTCTTCTGAAAATCACGTGAAGTGTTCGCAAAGACACTTGTGATTACACATGAATATACACTGGCTTAAATTCACCGAAGCCCAATCACAATTAAGAATGCATCATATGAGCTCCAAGCATTGATGGTGTGGTTTTATTGCGTACAGACTATGGCTGCACTGTACTGGCTATAGAAAGGTTTTATTGCCCTAAATATTTCCACTATTTGTACACAAAAACAGCCCTAAAAGCAAAGCTTGTGTCTGTCTGAGCTTATTGTTATTGTATCTATGCTTGATTATGAGGTGACATAATTGCACGGGCTCAATGGTATACATCAGGGGTTTCAAACGTTAACGAAGCCATGGTTCATATAAATATAAATGGTCCGCGGGCAGCAACTATAGACAATAAAACGTTCAATTTCACTGTGTAGAATGAATCTATATACAAACCACGCGGACTTGACTTCAATATCCAGAACCACTCATGAAATGGGAATGAAATAATGTAAATTAAATCGCATTATGCAATAAATGTGAATACATCTGTCTTACAGTATGGTTTCTATCAGAGCCGTTGCGAGGAATTATGGGGCCCCCCGAAGGCAACACTTTGGGCCCCCATTATAAATATATCACCAAATAATGAATGTATTTATTAGACATAATCACATAATACGTGAAGCAACGGGGCCCCTCAACATTCGGGGCCCCCCGGCCGGAGGGTACGGGGGGCGGTTGCTACGGCTCTGGTTTCTATACTATATAGGCGGCCAGTGCGAAAATTATTGATGGGCCGCGCGTTTGTGAGTGAGAGTGATTATTGTTCAAATATGTATGAGTGAGTGTGATTCTTGTTCAAGCATGTATGAGTGAGTGTGATTCTTGTTCAAGTATACATGAGTGAGTGTGATTCTTGTTCAAGTATATGTGAGTGAGTGTGATTCGTGTTCAAGTATATGTGGGGGAGTGTGATTCTTGTTCAAGTATGTATGAGTGAGTGTGATTCTTTTTCAAGTATATGTGAGTGAGTGTGATTCTTGTTCAAGTATGTGTGAACTAACCTAACTAGGTTAGTTCACACATAATCAAGACTGATCACAGTGAACTGTGATCTGATCACCTGAACTGATCACAACAATAAGTTAGATCACCTCAGATGAGATTGGGTTAAGTTAAGATGGATGGGTGTGTTTGGTAGGCTTGGGTCGGCTTAATTGGGTTTGAATGATAGCTGAATATATTAAATTTTTTGCTGTAAAATTAGAATAGTACTTAATCAAATGATATTGGGCAATGATTTTGAGTTATAAATATATTTTGGTAACTTTCTGATGAAAGGGCGTAGTCATTTTTCATCATTTTTTATTGTGTTTGTTTCGTATTTAAATTCTGAATTATACCGCACTACGGGCAGGTTAATATGAGGCGGGTTGAGGGAAAATATTTTTCCAAAATAAGAATATAGAAATTTAGACTTTCCATTGGTTAATGATTTTTACAGGTTTAATTTTTTGCTTTTAAATTTGTATTCCTTTTTATTAGTTGAATATGAATTTTATTGTATGAGTTGTTCCGCACAACGGGCGGGTTTAAATGCGAGTATGCGAGTAAATGTGATTTTCGATGTGGCAGGTTTTCTTGTCACTCGGCAGAAAAGGGGTTAAACTGGTAATTATGTGGGTATACTGGGTATACACTTTAAGCTAGAGATGTTCTAATATATTCATTACTTGTTGCTATTGATTTATAAGTGCCTCGCAATTCATTATTAATAATGTTGGCAAAATAC
Source organism: Sacculina carcini (assembly GCA_916048095.2). NCBI lineage: Eukaryota > Metazoa > Arthropoda > Thecostraca > Sacculinidae > Sacculina > Sacculina carcini. The sequence goes on along the minus strand of OU696576.1, from coordinate 19,569 downwards.
TGTGGATGCAACACTGAAATAGAGGCAAACAATATTTTAAAAAATGTCATCACAAATGAGGCGCCAATTGATACCGGCGCGGAAGTGAGCGACGGGCACGAGGGGGAGACGAAAGGGGAGTGTGTTTTCGGATGTTTCGGGGCTGGTGACTAATTGTTTGTTCTGGTGGTTTTGATGTTTCGAGTGGTGACGAGAGGGAGTAATGGTTTTTGATAATAGTTTTTATTTTCTTTCATAAGCCACTTATTAAGTTTGATAAAGCTTATAGCAACAATATGTAATAAGAATAGCACGCATTTCTTGGTCCGGCAGTTTTTCTGCTATTGCCAGCTCCTCTCATAATTGCAGCGACAAAATTTCCCATAAAGTCCAATAAAATCATGTTATTACAAGTTTCCCCTACATTCGTTACTTGAGTATTTACACTTGAGGTAAATATTGGCCACCACAATTATTTGAGTGATGGTGAATCCTGTAACAAGAGACTTGTTAATCAAAGAGATCAACACCTGATTTGATACTGTGAGAAATATGTTTAATGTTTGTATATTTATGCCTAAAAGTTATTTGTCAGTTGTCTCACTTCCCTTCTCTGTCCTGGCCTGAGTGACGCAACTCCTTGCCGGTTGCCGATTGGTTTGTCGGTATGTAATCGTGAATAGACCAACCAATCGTCATTCGGGTCTGACAATTGTATGAGTCATGTGACAAGTCAAGTTAACAGCTGTCGCCTAGTGACAAGTCGTCATTCAGCGGTCGCCAAGTGAGCAGTCGGTATTCAGCAGTCGCCAAGTGAAGTTGATGGTGACATTCTTCGCTTCGTCAGGGGCGTGCAGGGTGCGGTCTTAGAGCTGAATGCGCCGTGCTACCAAGTCCAACTTGCGATCGACGTGACTACGAGGTCGAGAAACGCCCGAAAGACAACTTTTCGGCAACCTAAGAGGTTAGTCGCTTGGGCCAGTAATAATTGGATAATAATTACAGGTAATGGATTATAATCCATTACCTGACACCGTTTTTCACATTCTGCCGAAAATTTTTACACATTTTGCCGAAAAAATATTGTTGATTGTTTTGATAATAATTTGTTTTTCGCTATCCTTCAATGGTAACGTAAATCTAAACAATCAAATTTGTCGTTATAATTGTCGAGTAACTTGCAAAGGAAAACTCCGGTGTTTCTCACATCCGAACTTCTCAGCATGTTAGCATCGTTATTTGTGTGAAAGCGCTGAATGTGTGTCATCGTGTATTAACCATATTGTTTGGACCTGTGCAGCCATATGTACTTCGGTCGCCTCTTGTGATTCCCTTGTTTGTTTCGCTCTCACACAGTTGAATGCTTGCGCGTGTGTGAATGTTCATGTGGTCAAGTGTGCGTGAATGTGAAGTCAGTACAGGCGTTGCATGCGTGTGTGTGTGGGTGTGCGTGTGCGTATGTGTGTGTGAGGTGAGCTCGTTGTGCAGGTGTGTGTGTCTGTGTGTATGCGAAGTGAATGTCTGGTCGGATTTGTTATCGCGTGTAATGACGTAAGGGTTGTGCGTTTGTATGACTGTGTGCTCGTCTGTGTGCACGTGCGTTTAGTGACAGTCTTCGTGCACGTTTATACTCGTTCCAGTGTAGTGTTGTCAGCGAGTGATTGTAATTGTTGTACCCCACTGGATCAGCCATGGACATTGACATTTCGTACAATAAGACTGAAGTTGTGGACGATGTCTCTGAACTAATCAATGAGTGTCAGCAAGTCACTAAAAACCGGGTCATCAACGTGCGCTTCTAAAACGTAAAGTGGGCAGCATCATCAAAGTGTTGAGATCTTTACCAGCTGGGATGTCTGATCCGTCATATCTGGACTCACAATGTGAAATTGTGCATTCACTTCTCGAATCTATCGAAGAATTGGACAGCAAGAGTTTCGAAGTTTATGACAAAAAGGGGTTGTATGAAGCTATTCCCTCCCTCATAGAAGGTCATTTGATGAACCTACTTTCTACAATTGTTCACAAAAACAATTATTGTCAGTTTGTGTCGCTGAAACTGCATTACCAGCCGATCAGACACTCCAGCC
>OU696575.1:11922168-11928946 GCA_916048095.2 Sacculina carcini | reverse complement strand
CAAGAGACAAACACCTAACAAAAAATTACTTCAACACGACGCCACGTTTTGTGGCGCGTTCAGCACATCTATTTCGCCTTGTTTGGTATTTCAACACATTCAATTAATGACACGAAATATTTTATATTTGAATGTTTTTTCGTTTTAAGCTTGCAATCCGGTCAATTCAATTGATCTATTTTGATCAACATTTCGCAAAACTGTCGAAAGGATATGAAAAGTTGTGTGAAAACTTTGATGAACAATTCCTCTCATAGGCAAAAATCACTAATGTAAAAGTTGGAAAACATATACTTTGTATTCTGAGCAATTTGGTTTTTTAAATTCACCTCAGAACATGACCGATAATAATGATTAATTGGCGCGGCTGATTCATATTAGACCGTGTTCGCAGTAAGGCGGTTTCCCTGTGCGTTGTTTGTGGGTGATATAGTGGAGTGTGTACTGATCATGTTTTAAGTGTGCGTGTTGTGGTTAAATAATGCATATTCGTTGTCAAGCATGGCTGGGAGTGTCAAATTTTATCGAGTGAGTACTACATATCTTGTTTAATTGAATGATGATTCATTTCGTATCACTTATTCATCACTTATTCTCTGAAGTCATGTCGTATAGCTTGTTGAATCTTATTCCGTGTTTTGTTTCTTTTTATTAGGAAATTGAAATATTTTGGATTTCACCGCAACTAATTTTTCGAAGATGACTTTAAAGACGAAACAAACAATATTTAAAGATAATAAAAATAACTTCGAATACGTTAATAAACGAATTCAGACTTAGTTGTTACTTAAAATTCTGGCGCAAGAATTCGGCCAATATTTGTTGCAGTTTTCCCGAAGTGTTGAAATATTGTTCAAGTGAAATTATGTCAACGTGAATAAATCGCAGTTGAGTGGTGATAATTTAAATATAAATTCAACACAATAAAATTTTGCTTGTAAATGATGCGGTAAACACACGGAATGATTCCGCCATTGTTGAAGTTATGTTTGTAATTAATTAATTTTTATATTAATTGATATTCTTTTATATTGATTGATATTTGAGGGTTTGCGTCGCTGTTTGGTCATCCATATTTGTGTGATGTTCAAGTGCCACCACCTTGCATTGCTTGCATGCTCACATATTTGCAGTATTCACATGATACACTTCACACACGCGCTAGCATTAGCGAATTTGTAGTTATTTCAATTTGTTGGCTCGTCTCCGACAGCAGAAGGTTGGCAAGGCTTGTGTCAATATAGAGATGTTGTCAAGTGTTGATAACAAGCGCCTTCATCAACAATGCACGTGTATTTCATCAAATATAGAAGCAGAGTTATTGTATCAATATCTGGCGTATTATTGCTCAGTACTCGGTGAAATACTGGTGGAGGAGGTATATGTGAAACTAGTTGCGTGCACTGTGTGTGTGTATGTGTGTGTGTGTGTGTGTGTGTGTGTGTGGCTTCTGCTGTCTCAGCTGTTCTCTGTACTGCTCTGATGGCATGCGCGCGCAAGCCTGTATGTGTGTGTGTGTGTATGTGTATTGCGCAAGTGATGATGTGTAGGCTGAGTCGAGACACGTGTATATATTTGTCTTCAATTTGTCAAACAAAATGCGATGTGCGTGCGTGTGTGCGTGTGTGTGTGTGTATGCGTGTGTGTATGTGTGAGCGCGTTGGTTGGCATATAGTCAAGTCTTGAATGCTTGACTTGCTGTCCCCAATATCTCTCTACTAACTGACATATTCCCACAGCGTGTGTGTGTGTGTGTGTGTGTGTGTGTTCACCTGTGTGTATGTGCCTGTGTTTTGAGTTATAATGTGTGGAGTCGGGTGTAACCTGCACATACACACACACACACACACACACACATACACACATACACACATACACACACACACACACATACACACACACATACACACGCGGATTGTTTATAAATAGTCGCTGACGTCCGCTTTTTGTGTTAGCTACTGAATATATGCTGACACACACACATACAAATATGTATGTGCATGTTCATGTATGCGCGTGTGTGAAACTAGTTTCTTTCAAATATGTGTGCGCGTGTGTGTGTAGGTGTTGATAATGAGTGCACGTCAGTTGTGATTGTGATTTAATCAATGATTATGATTCAATCAATGATTGTGTTTGTGTGCAGACAATGAGAAAAATCAGCGATCTTTTTGCTGCTTTCTTTATGAGCTCTCATTTTTTTTATAAGCTAAATTCGTATTTTTCGTAATTGTCTCGCTGTCTGCAACTCTTTTTACGCTTCCATGAAATTTACTTGAGTAACATTTTCAAGTTGCCTGAATTCTCAACAAATATCACACAAGTAGACAAACAGACAAACAGACAAACAGACAGACACACAGACAGACAGTGTTTTGTCTGTAGGTACGCCATTATATGGAGCAGTATGTGTGATTCATGTGAGGTGTTTGTTTGTTGCATGACCGTTATGTTGCTAGTGATGCGCGTGAGGAGCGGTGTTGCAAGCGTGATTACACTGCACGTGCCATTGCATGACTGACGTGCAGTCACGCATCATGCAATACCACTGATAACTGCTAGAACACGTGCCATTGTGTTAGCGGCACCTCCACTCCACTTCACACATGCACATATTTATTTATTTCCAGCTGGGTGAAAACAATGAGGGTTTTTGCTATTTGTTTGTTTTATTTTTTTAATTCCTGATTGGCTTGTTTCTGCTAGCAGAGACCAGCTGATTGGACGATTATTAGTTGATATTCGCAAACTGGCGAGCTTGTTAATTATAACTCGATTTTTTATTTATTTTTTATTTCGGTACTTGTGCACGTCTGTTCACACACACACACACACGCACACACACACATACACACACACACACACACACACACACACACACACACACACACACACACACACACACACACACACACACATTACATTACATTACATTAATACATTTATATCGCGCTTTTCACCCGAGGGTCTCAAAAGCGCTCACACACACACACACACTCAAGCACAAGAGCCATACACATACACAATCACGAACACACACACTCACCTACATACACACACACAAAACAGACAAGTACATATACGCACAAACACAGACACACTCACGTTTACATACTCAAAAACGCAAAAATACACACGCACATACATATTGAATAAGATAGCACAGCAGACGTACAGCACAGAAGAAAACACAAAATACAACACATTAAGACAACACAGCAAGCATACAACGACATACACTCATTGACAAATCACAACACAATGGACACACAAATACAAACCAGAAAACACAACATAACAGACATACAATGACATACACTCAAACAAATAGACAGATAACACAACACAACAGACACACAAACACAGATAACAGAGCTCAACACAACAACACACAGACATCATACAATGGAGAAACATACATACACAAGAACGGAAAACACACGCATGAAGCACATACACATAGCATACAATGGAGCATAGCATACACAGCATACATAGCATAGCATACACACACACACACACACACACACACACACACACACACACACACACACACACACACACACACACACACAACATGAAAAGTTCAATGGGCGTTAACTCATTAACGGAACATGTGTATGTATATGTGTGTATGTATATGTGTGTTTGTATATATGTGTGTATATATGTGTGTATATGTCTATGTATGTGTATGTATGTATGTATATGTATATGTGTGTATATGTCTATGTATGTATATGTCTATGTATGTGTGTGTATATGTCTATGTATGTGTGTGTATATGTATATATCTGTGTATATGTTTATGTATGTATATGTATGTGTGTGTATATGTCTATGTATGTGTGTGTATATGTATATGTGTGTGTATACATATGTATATGTGTGTGTATATGTCTATGTATGTGTGTGTATATGTCTATGTATGTGTGTGTATATGTCTATATATGTGTGTGTATATGTATATGTCTATGTCTATGTATGTGTGTGTATATGTCTATGTATGTGTGTGTATATGTCTATGTATGTGTGTGTATATGTCTATGTATGTGTGTGTATATGTCTATGTATGTGTGTGTATATGTCTATATATGTGTGTGTGTGTATATGTCTATGTCTATGTATGTGTGTGTATATGTCTATGTATGTGTGTGTATATGTCTATGTATGTGTGTATGTGTGGTGACTGTAGTTATTGCGGGTGACCTGAGCAGTTATTGACAATGCCGTCTCCTTCACCACCCCCCTCGGCCGCCATGTCCATCTGCACCGCCCCCGACACCCCCCTGCCCCCCCGACAGCGGCACGTGATCAGTGTGCACGTGGGCTCATTGTCTGCTCATTACGAGTCGCTCAGTGTGGAGTTATACACGAGCACCACGGCGGCTCAGCTGGTACGGTGCGCGTGTCGACAACTCAGCCTGCCCGAGTGGCGGCTGTACCAGCTATGTGTGCTGCCTGCTGGAGATGGGGCTCAGGGCGGCGGTGCGAGACAACAGCACGTGCTGGAGGACCACCAGCTGCCCGTGCAAGTATTGCAATTGCAACACTCCGACAAACAACAACAACAACATGAACAGTGCAGGTAACAACTGCTGCAACATGCATTCAATACGCAAACATTGCGACACAAACACACACTGACACACTGACACACACACACACACACACACTGACACACACACACACTGACACACTGACACACTGACATACTGACACACTGACACACTGACACACTGACACACACACACTGACACACTGACACACACACACTGACACACTGACACACTGACACACTGACACACTGACACACTGACACACACTGACACACACACAAACACACACACACTGACACACACACACACACACACACACACACACACACACACACACACACACACACACACACACACACACACACACACACACACACACACACACACACACACACACACACACACACACACACACACACACACTGACACACTGACACACACACACTGACACACTGACACACTGACACACTGACACACTGACACACACTGACACACACACAAACACACACACACTGACACACACACACACACACACACACACACACACACACACACACACACACACTGACACACACACACACTGACACACACACACACTGACACACACACACTGACACACTGACACACTGACACACACACAAACACACACACACTGACACACACACACTGACACACACACACACACACACACACACACACACACACACACACACACATATATACACACACACACACACACACACACACACACACTGACACACTGACACACTGACACACTGACCCACTGACACACACACTGACACACTGACACACAAACACACTGACACACTGACACACTGACCCACTGACACACTGACACACACTGACACACACTGACACACTGACACACACACACACACACACACACACACACACACACACACTGACACACACACACACACACACACACACACACACACACACACACACACTTTTTATCAGGCATTGAGGGCGAATTAATTTATTTATTAGCGTGGCTATGCCCAACGTGTTTTCGTGCTGTTATGCATAATTTATGTTTGTATGGTAACGCTTGTGTGTGTGCGTGTGTAGGTTGTGTTTGTGCGAGCGTGTGACCGACTCATTGTGGAGCGAATGGCACGAGACAGCTGCTAGCGACAGTGAGCTGCTGCGTCGCTGTTTGTCTCAGTTTGTGGCCCCCACGTGCGGAGATCGCGAGTACCCCGACTTGTGTCAACTGCCGCAATTAACCGAGGAAACGCTGCTGGATAATTTGCGACAGCGGTTCAACAACGGTCACATCTACACCTATGTCAACTCCATCCTTCTGGCTGTCAATCCGTTCAAGTTCTACCCGATCTACAACCCCAAGTATGTCAAGCTGTATCAGTGCCGGCGCCTAGATGAACTGCCCCCGCACGTGTTCGCCATCGCGGACGCGGCGTATCAGCGCGTGCTGCGGTCACGTGACTGCGCTCAATGCGTGGTGATAAGCGGCGAGAGTGGCAGTGGCAAGACAGAGACCACCAGCCTGCTACTACATCATCTCACGGCGCTCAGCCAGAAGGGGGCGCTGGCGTCGTCCGTCGAACAAACTCTACTAGCTGCGGGACCTGTACTAGAGGTGGTTCATCACCCGTCCTCTCTCCACTATCTCTCATCCTCTCTCTGTCTCCATTATATCTACTAGCAGCAGGACCTGTACTAGAGGTGGCTCATCACCCGTCCTCTCTCCACTATCTCTCATCCTCTCTCTGTCTCCATTATATCTACTAGCAGCAGGACCTGTACTAGAGGTGGTTCATCACCCACCCTCTCTCCACTATCTCTCATCCTCTCTCTGTCTCCATTATATCTACTAGCAGCAGGACCTGTGCTAGAGGTGGCTCATCACCCGTCCTCTCTCCACTATCTCTCATCCTCTCTCTGTCTCCATTATATCTACTAGCTGCAGGACCTGTGCTAGAGGTGGCTCATCACCCGTCCTCTCTCTCTTTCATCCTCTCTCTGTCTCCATTATATCTTCCATTGAGTCCCACTTTTTCTCTCTACTCACTGTTTTCCACTCTATTGTTCACACTTATTCTCTGTTCTCGGTGCTATTCCATTGCTGTGTACTGCTTTTATTAGTTATTTTCCCGGCTTATAGGGAATTTCAATGTTTGATTTCCACACAGAACATTCTCACAATTTGTGTCTGTGTCTTTGTGTGTGTTTGT
>OU696575.1:11912168-11919668 GCA_916048095.2 Sacculina carcini | reverse complement strand
TGTTTGTGTGTGTGTGTGTTTGTGTGTCAGGTAACGTGACGTACCAGAACAAGTTATCACATCACCACGATGAGTCGGTTAGTGTGAGTGATGTCTCCCTGGTGCAACGTATCAGTCAACTGCTGCATGTCAGCCTGCCACTGCTCACGGCAGCTCTCACTCAGAAACGAGCTAAAGCCTCCGGTGAACTGGTAGTCATCAACTACCGCATGGCAGAGGTGTGTCTGTCTCTCTGTCTGTCTGTCTATCTCTCTTTCTCTGTGTGTGTGTCTCTCTGTCTGTTTGTCTTTCTCTCTCTCTCTATATGTGTCTCTCTCTCTCTGTATGTTTGTGTGTGTCTCTCTCTCTCTGTGTGTGTGTGTGTGTGTCTCTTTCTTTCTCTTTCTCTGTGTGTGTGTCTCTCTCTCTCTTTCTTTCCCTTTTTGTGTCTCTCTCTCTCTGTTTATGTCTGTCATGTCATGCCTATTTTTCTCTCGTGTGTGTTTCTCTTTGTGTGTTAGTACATGCGTTCCTATGTCTGTTTCTGTGTGTGTGTGTGTGTGTGTTTCTATGTATGTGTTTATGGCTGTTTCTCTGTGTTTCTGTGTGTTTGCCGTTGATTATGTGCATATGTGTGTGTGTGTGTGTTACGTATGCATCATTTACTGCCTTCTATAGCCAGATTTTACATGATAGCACTTGGTACCCTCGTGTGTGTGTGTGTGTGTGCATGTGTCGTGGGGAGACAGGCGGTGGCAGCTCGTGATACGCTGGCCAAATGCGTGTACGCCACGCTGTTCGACTGGATCGTGCGGCAGTTGAACGTGTCGTTGATGGCGGGCAGGAGACAGCGCAGATCTCGCCGCTCCTCCTCTAGTGGTGGCAGTGGTGTAACACCCTCCTCCTCCTTCTCCGGCCAGCACCGAGGTGCCTCCATCGGTGTACTCGATATCTTCGGCTTCGAAGATTTCGGCAATGTCAACAGGTGTCAAGTGTTTCGGTGGTAATGTGTCAAGTGTGTCAGTCGTAATATGTCAATGTGTATCAGTGGTAATGTGTCAATGTGTCAGTGATAATATGTCAAGTGTGTCAGTGGTAATGTGTCAAGTGTGTCAGTGGTAATGTGTCAAGTGTATCAGTGGTAATGTGTCAAGTGTGTCAATGATAATGTGTCAATGTGTCAGTGGTAATATGTCAAGTGTGTCAGTGGTAATGTGTCAAGTGTGTCAGTGATAATGTGTCAATGTGTCGATTGTGTCAGTGGTAATATGTCAATGTGTCAAGTGTGTCAGCTCTAATGTGTCAGTGTGTCAAGTGTGTCAGTGATAATGTGTCAATGATAATGTGTCAAGTGTGTCAGTGATAATGTGTCAAGTGTGTCAGTCGTAATGTGTCAATGTGTCAGTGATAATGTGTCAGTGTGTGTCAGTGGTAATGTGTCAAGTGTGTCAGTGGTAATATGTCAAGTGTGTCAGTGATAATATGTCAAATGTGTCAGTCGTAATGTGTCAATGTGTGTGGCAGGTTTTGTGTGTAATCCATCAGGTAGGTGCTGAAATACATTGGTTGGAGGGAGTTCGCATGTTGTAGTTTCAATGTCCCAGTTGAGTTGCATGTTATGTAAGATAGGCTGATTGCTAATTAAACGCCCACCAATCCACTATACAATCCCGTGTTGTCATTCACACTGTATGTGTGTGTATGTGTGTGTGTGTGTGTGTGGCAGTTTCGAGCAGTTGTGCATCAACTACGCCAACGAACATTTGCAGTACTATTTCAACGTGCACGTGTTTCAGTACGAACAGGACGAGTATGCGCGTGAACACATTGCCTGGCGTAATATTGGCTTTGCCGACAACACGGGCTGTTTGCAGCTGTTTGAGAATAAACGACGAGGACTGCTAACTCTTATGGATGACCAGTGCAGGTGCCCTGGCTGCAAGAGCTCGTGAATTATTGCGATTTACGAGTTATTTCTACGCCGAATAAATCATAGCAATTATTACTGATTTTCACGATCAATCTTACTCATTAATCATTATCATTGTTTATATTATTTATCAATGTGTATGTGTGTGTGTTCGTCATATACGCCCGTGCAGTTTTCCCGGCGCCACCAACGAAACACTACTGGAGAAATTTCACGCGGAGAACAGGGACAACCCGTTCTACGAGCTGCCACACAAATTCGAGCCCGCCTTCCTCGTGCATCATTACGCCGGCAAAGTCAAGTACCAGGTGAGCCAAGTATTGAATGAGTCAAGTATTTTATGAGTCAAGTATTGAATGAGTCAAGTATTGAATGAGTCAAACATTGAATGAGTCAAATATTGAATGAGTCAAGTATTGAATGAGTCAAGTATTGAATGAGTCAAGTATTGAATGAGTCAAGTATTGAATGAGTCAAGTATTAAATGAGTCAAGTATTGAATGAGTCAAGTATTGAATGAGTCAAGTATTGAATGAGTCAAGTATTGAATGAGTCAAGTATTGAATGAGTCAAACATTGAATGAGTCAAACATTGAATGAGTCAAATATTGAATGAGTCAAGTATTGAATGAGTCAAGTATTGAATGAGTCAAGTATTGAATGAGTCAAACATTGAATGAGTCAAGTATTGAATGAGTCAAGTATTGAATGAGTCAAGTATTGAATGAGTCAAGTATTGAATGAGTCAAGTTTTGAATGAGTCAAGTATTGAATGAGTCAAGTATTGAATGAGTCAAGTTTTGAATGAGTCAAGTATTGAATGAGTCAAGTATTGAATGAGTCAAGTATTGAATGAGTCAAGTATTGAATGAGTCAAGTATTGAATGAGTCAAGTATTGAATGAGCCAAGTATTGAATGAGCCAAGTATTGAATGAGTCAAGTATTTTATGAGTCAAGTATTGAATGAGTCAAGTATTGAATGAGTCAAACATTGAATGAGTCAAATATTGAATGAGTCAAGTATTGAATGAGTCAAGTATTGAATGAGTCAAGTATTGGATGAGTCAAGTATTGAATGAGTCAAGTATTGAATGAGTCAAGTATTGAATGAGTCAAGTATTGAATGAGTCAAGTATTGAATGAGACAAGTATTGACTGAGTCAAATGTTGAATGAGACAAGTATTGAATGAGTCAAGTATTGAATGGGTCAATTATTGAATGAGTCAGGTATTGAATGAGTCAAGTATTGAATGAGTCAAGTATTGAATGAGTCAAATATTGAATGAGTCAAGTATTGAATGAGTCAAGTATTGAATGAGTCAAGTATTGAATGAGTCAAGTATTGAATGAGTCAAGTATTGAATGAGTCAAGTATTGAATGAGTCAAGTATTGAATGAGTCAAGTATTGAATGAGTCAAGTATTGAATGAGTCAAGTATTGAATGAGTCAAGTATTGAATGAGTCAAGTATTGAATGAGTCAAGTATTGAATGAGACAAGTATTGAATGAGACAAGTATTGAATGAGTCTGGTATTTTTGTATCTACCGGCTGTGCATATGCCACTATTTGAATGTTTGTATGTGTGTGTTTGTGTATGTGTGTGTGTGTAAGGTTGGCGAATTTCGTGAGAAGAACCTGGACTTATTGCGACCTGACATAGTCAGTGTGTTGCGCTCATCTCGCTTGCAACTGGTGCGTGAGCTTGTGAGTGTCAGTTGCGCTCGTGCTGTCAAAAACTGGACTGTTCTGCGCTGTACAGTGCTGGCCAGTGCGGCGTTCAAAACAGGCACGACCTCCTGTTCTCCTCGTGCTACACTGCTATCACGACCTCTCAGTGACAACACCAACCACAACGCTGCCAGTGAGAATGGAGAACGGTGAGTCCTCCCACACACACTCTCTCTCTCTCATCTGCTCTCTCTCTTGTTCATCATTCTTCATATTGTTTGCTATTATTTCTGTTTTCTTCATCACTGCTGGTTGTCCTACTTGTTTGAAGATTGTCTGTGTATGTGTGTGTGTGTGTGTGTGTGTGTGTTTGTGTGTTTGTGTGTTTGTGTATGTGTGTGTGTGTGTGTGTGTGTCTGTGTGTGTGTGTGTACGTGTGTGTGTGTGTATAGCAGAAACAGTGGCACGGGGGTAGTAGCACGTGGTACTGGCGTGTTCAATGCTGGCACGCGACTTCATGACAACTCTACCATTCAGTCAGTACATACAGACACACACACACATACACGTACACACTTGCTGACATCACAGCTGTTGCGATACTGTGTTGTTGTTATTGTTGTTATTGTTGTTGTTGTTGTTGTGGGGACGTTATGCTGTAGTTTAGCGCTCAACACGTCCCCCACGATCACTCCATCAACATGAATATTGCATGTTGACTTCTTGATTGGATAGATCATACACGATTTCTTGAATAGAAACGTTTTCAGTGTCTTGTTGAGAATATTCACATTTGTTGACATTTTGACTGTCGTAGGCAGACTTGCTGCACTCCTGTCAAATGCCCCCTTTTTCCATGTTCTTTGCAATATCGATATTAGTCGATGATATTGTTCACTAATTCGTAGAACAAAATCTGTGTTCACTTGTGAAAAATTGTCCACCATATATTCGACATAAACTGGTGTTCCCACTTTCAAAGCTTGTTCGCAAGCACACGTATTGTTGAAGTTCTCTATTAGAGCTGTATATTCGTTGTGAACTTGGTATTGTATGCGTGTTGTTCGCTATTATGTCTAGTTCGTGCATTGTTTGTGTTTTTCTAATACGCTAATTGGTAATCTGTCAACTCTTATAGGATAATCTGTCAACTCTAATCGTAATTGGATACCTGTCAACTCTTATAGGAATGTTGCTCATATTTTCAGCTGTGCTAGTAAGTATTGACTTTATAATTATATATTTAAACTATATTGAATGGGTAATATCTTACTATAATAATACCAAACTGTCAATATAGGTTTGTATTGACACTAAATTTGTTTATATCTGTGGATCTTCTCAATTGTTCCCGAAAATATTCGCAATATTAAAGGTGAACGATTGATTTGTTCACGAGCTTTGTTATGAATATTGGCGGTAAGACGTTTCATTGTAATATGTATTTTTGAGTGATAGTATAGTATATTTATGAGTTATTTCATTGTATGTATCATCAAATAAGACATTAATTCCATTATTTCTATACTTCTGTATTTGAAAAACTGAATTTATCCACCTCACTTTAATTGTGGTTTTTCTCTCTTTTCTGTTTCTCATTCTGCATGTCTTCCTTGCCAATAAATAATTATTAGATCTCTTCTTTCTTTCAACGCATCTGTGTGTGTGTGTGTGTGTGTGTGTGTGTTTGTGTGTGTGTGTGTGTGTGTGTGTGTATATCTGTGTGTGTGTGTGTGTATATCTGTGTGTGTGTGTGTGTGTGTGTTTGTGTGTGTGTGTTGGACGACAGGAAGAGTCAGTCTTGTCTGACAGTGTTTGGTGGCGGTGGTTCTGTGAACGGCGATGACTCAACAGTAAGTGGCCGCGAGTCATCGGTGACTACTGCTAGCTCGGCGGCAGTATCAAGTGGGGCTCATATATGGCAGAGACATCGTTCTCTGCGCTCTCATAAGCAACATCATCAACAACAACAACAGACAGGGGTTGTGACGGCGGCGCCTCGCAGTAGAGGGGCAGGCACTGTTGCTGCTCAGTTTCAATCTAGCTTGCAGAGTCTGCTGGTCACGTTGAACCAGGCCAATCCGTTCTTCATTCGCTGCATCAAGTCTAACTCGCTCAAAGTACGTACAATACAGGCCCCAGCTCGTGTCGTATTCTGCCTCCCAGTATGAGGATATTGACATAATTCGTGATAACATTGTTCCGTACACTGCTGTTGAAAGCAGCCGCGCATATATTAGTGAATTATAACGAGGGAAGTGCAGTCAGCGTGTGTTCACGAGCGTTTGGGCTGTGTTTTGTTGCTATTAGGCGTTTAACAATGCGTTATGGACGAGTGTGAGCTTGAACTGTTATGTGTGATTATCATGTGTTTTGTGACTTGTCAAGTATGTCGTACTGTGGTCATATGGGAAAAAGCGGTGAAAAAAATGGGAGAAAGAAAGACAGAAAATTCGCTTCATACACCCTGTCAATTTCAGATGTTTTATTTTGCTCATACATATCTTTTCTTTGTCTATCTTTTCGTCTTCAATGTTTTATTTCAATTTTTCTCATGACTGTTTTGTTATCACATGTATGTTACTGTTGCATGTATTATTTGTATTGCATGTATGTGTGTGTATGTAAGTAAATAAGTAAATGTATTGCCATCACATATAACAAACAACAAACATTTGAGCACAGCATGGCACAATCTGTCGAGCATAGATCTCTGAGAGAAGAGTTGAAATAATTATTTAACATACATGAAGGACATTGCCTGTGTCAGATATCATATTATATTATATCATATACATCGCACAGCCTAGCATATTGAAAGATAATATATAATACATATAATAAGCTTTAGCTAGGTGACACATGTTATTTCACTTATCTTCATGTTATACATGTGGATGCTGATGTGTGTATGTGTGTGTGTGTGTGTCAGGAGCCAGACAATTTCGACGATGTCACTGTTTCTCGTCAACTTCGCTACACGGGCATGTTAGAAACTGTGAGAATACGACAATGTGGCTATAATATCAGACTGACTTACACTGAGTTCAGCCAAATGTACTCCATCTTGCTACCATCTCTATCACGTGTCTCCAGGTAACATTTCCCACCTCTCTCTCTCTCGCTCTCGCTCTGTATGTCTCCATTTCTCTGTCTTCTCTTCCTCTTTCTATGGCTCCCCTCCTTCTCTTTCTGTCTTATCTTTCTGTCTCTTGCTTTTTCTCATTTCCCTCTCTCTCCATTTATCTGTCTTCTCCTCTTTCTGTCTCTCTTGTTGTGCTCTTCTGTTTATGTTTGTCTGTTTTATTGTCACTGTATTTGTGTCATTCTCTGTCTACTTCTCCTTCTTTCTACCTGTCAGTGTATGTGTATGTTGTGTGTTACAGTAGCGAGGAGCAGGGTGTTATTGCTGGATACCTGGATTCAGTGGGGTTCCCAGTGGGCTCTTATCAGCTCGGCCTCACCAAGGTGTTCCTACGTGAATCAGGAAAACTGCAGTTGGATTATCAGCTACACGTGGCTATTCTGGCGCGTATTGTACGTATTCAGCGCTGGTACCGCGTGTGCGTTCACAGAAGACGATTCCTCATGCTACGATCTGCCGCCGTGAAAATACAGGTCTGTTTATGTCTGTGTGTCTGTCTGTATCATTGCCAGTGTGTGTATGTGTGTGTTTGTTTCTGTGTGTCTGCGTATCAGAGTGTCAGTGTATATGTATGATATTATTATTATTATCATTATTGTTGTCAGGCTCACGTGCGCTCATTGCTGGCACAGCGCGTGCTACAGAATATGCGCGTGAGACATCTGGCCGCCACTTTTATACAGAAGGTATGGCGCGGTTATACCGTGCGACGCTGGTATCAGCAACTGCGAGCTATTATCACGCGAATACAGGTATGACTCATACGTCCCGTCC
>OU696575.1:11895179-11911968 GCA_916048095.2 Sacculina carcini | reverse complement strand
GAATTATAGAATTCACCCAAAGAAATTCTCCTCCGCCAAGATTCGAACCACGGACCTGCCGCTTGTGAGGCGGGTGTGCTAGCAACTGCACCACGGAGTCCAACAAACATATTATATTATATTAAGTCAATTATAAAGGAGACCTCATGTCGTGTGTGTGTCTGTGTGTTGTCAGATTTGTGAGAACGTGATCAGCTGTTGAGTGACGTCATTCTGCTGTGTGCACGTGCGTGCTGCTTCACGGCGACCCAACATCACCCAGCACGCAGTGTATGTGGCGCCTTCCGACACAGCAAGACTCTATGAGTTTGAGTGATTATTTAAGCAGTTTGAACTGGCTTGTTCGTTGCTGCGGTGTTAGCTGTTGTAATCCCCAGTGTTTGTTTGCTTGTACCGCCTACACTGTGATGTATAATGGTGGACGATATTGCGACGGCGGTGAGGTGAGCTTGCACGTGAAATACTGCAACCTGCGTGCGTTCTCCGTCACGTTCTCTTCACGCTTCATATTGTCTATGTTCGCTCACGTGCGTGCGTGAGTTTGTGAGGGCAGAGACCCTGTGATAATGTTTGAGATGTGTGTTTTTGGTGCCTGACCCGCTGGCGTTCACTATTAATCGGCATTGTTCATTGCTGCGCAAGTTTTATTTTGTTTACTCCACTGATATTGACTGCGTGTGTTTTGCTCCGTATTTTCCGACTTTGCTATGAAAATCGCCATGAAATCAACCCGCGTTTGTTTATCTTTGAAAAGCCGTCGTAGCATTGCAGCGTAAAGCTGGGCTGTCACAGAGAAATGACCAATTCACGGACAGGACGTATATTGAGACAACAGAGCGAGAGAGAGAGGGTGGGAGACACGTGGGTTATGAGAACACGTGGTGAGCAACAGTGCACGCTTGATTGGTCCACATTGAGCTGGCGAATCAATGAGAACAGCTCACGACATGTCGCCTCATGTTCCTGCATTACACAAACACACAAATACATGTGAATTATTAAGACCATGTCAAGTATCAACAGAACGCCACTTTTTCTAATAACAATTAAGATAAAATTAACAACCGAAGTGCAATGACGAGTGCACGTGATTAAGACGGATAAATAGGGCAGTGCGCAGTACCTGGTCGTCACCGCAGTCTGCGAGCTTCTCTCTCGGACTCGAGCAAGGTGATGATGTCGCCCTCACGCACGGGACCCTTGACGTTGCGAATAATGCAACGATTTGATTCGTCCATGAACTCCACGCGCACCTGGGTACACTGGCCCTGAGAACCAGTGCGTCCCAGCACCTTCGACACCTGATCAATGACACCGCAAAAATAAAGCATGTTCGCGCCTTTAAGCCACGACAAGCAAAAGAAATAAGTTTTTTACAACGAGAGTTGTGAACAAGTGGAATAGTCTCACTGAGGAAGAAGTCAGCAGTACCAGTGTTAATGGATTTAAAAACAGTTATGACCAGTTTGAGACTATAGGAAAAACACAGAGAAGAGGTACCATTTATGAGCTATGACTCTCTTGCCTCTTTACTATCACTAAGTATTCAACTGGCAACGTTCCAAAACTTGAAATAAGACATATCCGCTTCACATAAGCCTACGCACTAACTTCAGCTAAGAAAGTCAAAAACATTTTAAATAAAATTAAACAAACCTTGGCTAGATGAACTGGCTTATCCATTATAAAACCAACACAAGCAGATTCACAAGAACACCGGAAAAGACAGTTGAGTCGTAATCGTATTCAAAACAGCTTGATAACATTCAGCTCATTATATTTGTAAAAATAAAATATTCCAGATTCAAAACTTTTATACGCATAAATCCCATCAAATGCAATTTGATAGTAATTGTAATAATTTATTTTAAAATTGAGAGCGAGATACGAAGTCAGGACGGTGCTGCATGGCTTGACCGGTGTTCACTTCCCTCAACATGGGTGAGTTGTGCTGCATTTTCTTCCCGTGAGCATTGGTCGTTATACTTAGTGTTTAATTGTTTGTTTCTTATTGTGTTGTTTGAGGGCTGGCTGGGAACAGGGTGGAGAAAATACAATGTTTATAGGATTTTTGGAAAACTGGTTTGTTCCTGTATATCCTTTGTGAATTGTTTACAAGTTTCATATCTGCTCGGTTTGGTTTCCGGTTCTATCTTGCTTCTCAAAGTGGACTTAAACTGGTTAACCATCTAGTGGGTTACGAGCCAACGCCGGCGATATGCTCAATATAGGACCGTCTTAGCGGGTAATTTACAGTAACACCGGTATGTACGGTTGTTGTGCCTCGTTGTCTCGCTGATGATAAATTGGCGTTTTGTTGCTGACAGGTATCACACGCAGCAGTCTTCATAAGCGGCGCAAGACCGGAGGAAAGCGACCGGTGACACGCAAGAAGAGGAAGTATGAGTTGGGCAGACCGGCCTCCAATACCAAGGTGAACGCCGCTGTTTCTCGTGCTCGTGTGGTCTCATCTAGCGTTACTCAGTTGGATAACGGAACACCTTTATGTCCAGTTGTTCGTATATGTAGTAGTTCGGATAATGTCTGGTTCTGAGTCGATGTTGAATATTCAGTTTGTCTCGGTGATTTTGGAGGCGTGCAGCACAAACAGTCTGCTATCTCACAATTCACTGTGTTTCACTAGACTGTCTCAGTTCTGCTTTGAGAGATAATATAGCGTGTTTGATGACAATTTAATTGGTGCATTGTCGTGTTATCATTGTGGGCAGATCGGTTCGAAGAGGATACACTTGGTGCGCACGCGCGGCGGGCACGTGAAATATCGTGCCCTGCGCCTCGACTCTGGCAACTTCTCGTGGGGCTCGGAGTGTTGCACGCGCAAGACCCGCGTGCTCGACACGGTCTACAACTGCACCAACAACGAGCTGGTACGCACCAAGACGCTTGTCAAGGGAACCATAGTGGTGGTGGACGCGTCGCCGTTTCGTCACTGGTACGAGGCCCACTACGCCCTGCCTCTCGGTCGCAAGAAGGGACAGAAACTGGTCAGTTCACTGCTTCTTCACCTGTTTTCTGTTAACTTTCTAATTAGTGCTCAGCTTCCAGACCCCACTGGATAGGTATATGAAACATATGGAAATACGGAGGACTTATTAACAAGATTTTTCATTCCATATCAGTTTATACAGCATAAGACTGCTTTAAGATGAGCACAAATTCTCCATTTTCTTTCAGTGGACAGAAACTGGTAATTTGCTCCACTAAATTAAATTTCAGTTAATCACTAGACACGTAAATCAACGAGTCCACGTTGATAAAACATTCATTTATTTCTCATTCGATCTTTAATACTCAACTTGTCAACTCATCCATTCTTAATAAGTGCACGGGGTTGTCAATGTTACACAACGCTGGTCTGAAACAGGGATGATGCGCCAGTCTTGTCTTATATTCAGTGTTAATTGTCAGTCTTGTCTTATTGTCAGTATACTGACAATAAGAAATTAAAGTATTATAATATTAGAAGTGTTAATTGCCAGTCTTGTCTTATTGTCAGTGTTAATTGTCAGTCTTGTCTTATTGTCAGTGTTGATTGCCAGTCTTGTCTTATTGTCAGTGTTAATTGCCAGTCTTGTCTTATTGTCAGTGTTAATTGCCAGTCTTGTCTTATTGTCAGTGTTAATTGCCAGTCTTGTCTTATTGTCTGTTGATTGCCAGTCTTGTCTTATTGTCTGTTGATTGCCAGTCTTGTCTTATTGTCAGTGTTGATTGCCAGTCTTGTCTTATTATCAGTGTTAATTACCAGTATTGTCTTATTATCAGTGTTAATTGCCAGTCTTGTCTTATTGTCAGTGTTACTTGCCAGTCTTGTCTTATTGTCAGTGTTACTTGCCAGTCTTGTCTTATTGTCATTGTTAATTGCCAGTCTTGTCTTATTGTCTGTTGATTGTCAGTCTTGTCTTATTGTCTGTTGATTGCCAGTCTTGTCTTATTGTCTGTTGATTGCCAGTCTTGTCTTATTGTCCGTGTTAATTGCCAGTCTTGTCTTATTGTCAGTGTTAATTGTCAGTATTGTCTTATTGTCAGTGTTAATTGTCAGTATTGTCTTATTGTCAGTGTTAATTGTCAGTCTTGTCTTATTGTCAGTGTTAATTGTCAGTATTGTCTTAATGTCAGTGTTAATTGTCAGTATTGTCTTATTGTCAGTGTTAATTGTCAGTATTGTCTTATTGTCAGTGTTAATTGTCAGTCTTGTTTTATTGTCAGTGTTAATTGTCAGTCTTGTCTTATTGTCAGTGTTAATTGCCAGTCTTGTTTTGTTGCCAGTGATGGTTGTCAGTCTTGTCTTATTGTCAGTGTTAATTGCCAGTCTTGTCTTATTGTCAGTGTTGATTGCCAGTCTTGTCTTATTGTTAGTGTTAATTGTCAGTCTTGTCTTATTGTCAGTGTTGATTGTCAGTCTTGTCTTATTGTCAGTGTTGATTGTCAGTCTTGTCTTATTACCAGTGATGGTTGTCAGTCTTGTCTTATTGTCAGTGTTGATTGTCAGTTTTCTTGTCTTATTGCCAGTGTTGATTGGCAGTCTTGTCTTATTATCATTGTTAATTGCCAGTATTGTCTTATTGTCAGTGTTACTTGCCAGTCTTGTCTTATTGTCAGTGTTGATTGCCCGTCTTGTCTTATTGTCAGTGTTGATTGCCAGTCTTGTCTTATTATCAGTGTTGATTGCCAGTCTGGTCTTATTGTCAGTGTTGATTGCCAGTCTTGTCTTATTGTTAGTGTTAATTGCCAGTCTTGTCTTATTGTCAGTGTTAATTGCCACTCTTGTCTTATTATCAGTGTTAATAGTCTTATTGTGGTTGTTAATTGCCAGTCTTGTCTTATTGTCAGTGTTGATTGTCAGTCTTGTCTTATTGTTAGTGTTAATTGTCAGTCTTGTCTTATTGTCAGGGTTGATTGCCAGTCTTGTTTTGTTGCCAGTCTTGTCTTATTGTCAGTGTTGTCTTATTGTCAGTGTTAATTGTCAGTCTTGTCTTATTGTCAGTGTTAATTGTCAGTCTTGTCTTATTATCAGTGTTAATTGTCAGTCTTGTCTTATTATCAGTGTTAATTGCCAATCTTTTCTTATTGTCAGTGTTAATAGTCAGTCTTGTCTTATTGTCAGTCTTGTCTTATTGCCAGTGATGGTTGCCAGTCTTGTTTTGTTGCCAGACCCCGGAGGAGGACGCCGTGCTGAACAAGAAGCGGTCGGCGCAGTCCTTGAAGAAATACTTGCAGCGACAGAAGGAGAGTGGTGGGGTGGAGTCGCCGCTAGAGGAGCAGTTCTACACAGGCCGGCTGTTTGCTCGCATCGCCAGCAGGCCGGGACAATGTGGTCGTTGTGACGGATACATCCTCGAGGGTCGGGAACTGGAGTTCTACGCCAAAAAGATCAAGGCCAAAAAATAGCCTGACTATGTTGTGTTTTTGTGCTGTCCCGGTGGTGGCGCGTCGCTTTGTCAATATATAAACTGTCAAATACTGCGCTGTGTGTTTGTGATGGCGAGTTCTTATGCAAGATGATGTTTCCGTCATGAGGTGAGTCCTTCTGTCCATGTGTGCTCATTTGTGTGTGTATTGGGCTTGTGTTAGTGTTGTGTGTGTGTTGTGTTGGCAGGGTTCGTGTGTGTGACACTATTACTGAGAAGTAATCAGTGATGAGTACTGTCAGTCACCAGTGCACATATTCAGGTAATTTTCTGCTTCATCTTGCCCCACATAACTCGTGTTGTTCAATGATGAATAAACTCAATTCTAGCTGGTCGCTGAAACGTTATGTTGTCAGTATTACCAGGCATCCGTGCGAGCTTGTTATAGTTACCCTGATAATTACTGCTCCTGTTACTGCTCGCCACTCCAGTTACTTGCACCATGACTCACAGACTGTATGTGTGTGTGTGTTTCAGTGTCGGGGTATTCATCAGGGTGTTATTAATACAGGTAATACTTGATGCATGTCAGTTTTATATTGTTGGCTTTATGAATGGTTTTATCTGATGATTTTATCTCAGCGTTCGTGATTCACGTGACGATAAATATTGTTTCTGAACTGTGTCTTGTGTATGTGTTTGTATGTCCGTGTGTGTGAACGCTGGTTGTTAAATGTATGTATGTGTGTGTGTGTTTCAGTGTCGGGGTATTCATCATGGTGTTATTAATACAGGTAATACTTTTTTTAATTCGGGGAGAAGGACAGGACAGAAGAAAGTTGCCGTTACAGGGGGGCACCAACTTTGCTGAATTATCCCATCCCCCACGGTCCTGACAGTAGTAGTATCACGGAGGAAAGAAGCAGAGGGTCCGCTTTTGTTAGCCTCTGACACGACACGCAGCGGGTACGGCGGCAGTATTCTTATCCCCTAACCGCATGGACAAGGTAATAATTGATGTATGTCAGTTTTATATTGTTGGCTTTATGAATGATTTTATCTGATGATTTCATCTCAGCGTTCGTGATTCACGTGACGATACATATTGTTTTCTGAACTGTGTCTTGTGTATGTGTTTGTATGTCCGTGTGTGTGAGCACTGGTTGTTTAATGTCTGTATGTCTGTGTGTGTGTGTTTTTGTGAGAACAGTTGGACTAATCTCGTGACGTGTGATGTCTGGCACCATCACTTTCAACTGTTAATTGTTAAGTGCATTGTTTATTGTGCATCTCTCATTGTGTCGTGAATTGATGCTTGTTACAATACATGTGAAACACTGCGCTCTTGTTTGTTGTTTAGTTCATTTTCCCTCTGCTTCTAACGTGATTGTTTACCTCTCGCGCTTGACATAAACACTGCGAGATGGAGGTTGTTTATACAATAGGGCGCGAGACATTATGTGTCTGTGGCCGCTGTGATGGGGTTCCTGCAACTGGCTGCTGCTGTGTGTGTGTTGTGTGTACTGTTGGTGTATTTGCGCGAGCATCAGGAACATTTATCCGCCTCTGTACGCTACCTCACACGATTGCTAGTGTGGGGCGTGAGTACACTTGTGTGTCGACCTCCCAGGGGTCACGGCCACTCACTGGCAGGTCATGAGACCTCTTTCTTGCACGTGCAGGTGTTGGACGATCCTCCATCAGCGGCCACGTTCCTGCAAGATCACGTGCATGAGGGCAGGCCGGTTCTGCTGCGAGGATTGGCTCATTTGCAACCAGCTTTCTCACTGTGGAATGACTCGTATCTCAGGTGATACAGCGGTGATGGTTATACCAGTGTATATCAGTGATATAACAGTTATACCAGTGTACACACACATATACAGTGTATATCAGTGATATATATCACTTATACACCAACTCACATTCCATCATCAAAATCAGACCGCGAGCTTCCTATTGCGAGCTTGGTCTCACGGGTTTATGAATATTTAAAATATGTTGGTTTCAATTCCTGAACTATATAGTGAAACACAAATATTGAAGAGCGGACTTTGTTTGTTTGTTGAATGTTTTGAACGTTGTATCATTCAACTGATCCGAGGTGTTGGTTCACATTAATCACGTGATTTTGGGTGTTAATTTCGTTTTTTGTGAGTATTATTCTGCACCAGTATTGTAGAAATGCTTCCTTCATATAAATATATGATTAAATTTGATAATTAGTTTGTTGTTACTGAAGGCAACATTATGGCTCTTTGATGGTCAACGTGGAGCCAGTGAAGAAAGAGGTTCGTACTGCTCCCTCGCTCTACCTGCCACTGTCACAGTTCCTGCATAACTACACTGTCAGTGGACAATATGTGGTTGACTCTGTCCACGAGGAAATGTACGGTGGGCTCCACACACACACACACACACACAAACGTGTTGAATACGCTGCTAAATTGTTCGTAGTTACTGCGAGTGTTTCATATTTATTCTCTTAATATATCGGGTTTAGCTGCGTTTGCTACTAAGCGTGTGAAGTTGTCTGCTATCGTGTATATGAAAATAGTTATCAATTCACCATGGGTCAATTAAATATGAGTCAACCAATAATTCATGCGCGATCGTGTTTCTCCTCTGTAACAGTCTATACCATTTGCATTTTGAATTCAGTCAAATGAATTTTGAATTCAGACAAATGAATTTGGATTGTGAACAAAAACCTTGTATATTTATCCTCATTTTTTGGGTTTAATAAAAAATATGTAATTTTCATTGTAATGTTAGAATCAGTTTGATTAATTGTTATTGAAATAAGCTAAATATTAACTCAGTTATTTTTTATTTAAAAAAAAAATCAAAATTCATTTGTCTGAATTCAAAATGCAAATGGTATAGTTGGTTGTTCGCCAATTTGTCACCACTGTTCGTTCATGCTCGTGCCACGATCGTGATGCTCTCGCAGGAGATCTGTTGGTTCCCGGTGTGATCAACTGTGATGCAGTGATCAGCGAGGTGATCACTGATGTGGTGATGTGGTTCAGTGCAGGTTCGACCAGATCCGTCCTGCACTCCGACGCCGTCAACAACCTCATCTGTCAGCTTGATGGCAACAAACACTTCCTCCTGGCAAATAAGGCGGGTAATCACTCTCACGCTCTTTCTCTGTCTCTCACTTTCTCTTCCTTTCTTTTAATGCACTTTAATTAGGCGTCTTGCATCTGTGTGCTAATTTGTTTGTTTATATAGGCGATTTTTGATAATAACACAAATAACTTGAGCTTAAATCCGGCGTTTCATCGTTAATTCAAGCTCAACATCGTTTACTCATCTCATCTCATCGTTAACTCATCTCATCTCATCGTTAACTCATCTCATCTCATCGTTAACTCATCTCATCTCATCGTTAACTCATCTCATCGTTAACTCATCTCATCTCATCGTTAACTCATCTCATCGTTAACTCATCTCATCTCATCGTTAACTCATCTCATCTCATCGTTAACTCATCTCATCTCATCGTTAACTCATTTCATCTCATCGTTAACTCATCTCATCGTTAACTCATCTCATCTCATCGTTAACTCATTTGTTTCTTCTACTCTCACACTTGCTTATTTCTGTGTTCTGCTAATTGTGCAGGCACAGCTGTACGAGACAGAGTTGGACCAGTCTGACGGTCTGTACTCTTCCGTCAACGTCGATAATGTGGATCTGTTGTGGTACCAAGGTACCGGCTCCCACTCGAACACTGCTGATGGTTCTGCACTGTTTGCTGTGCCAGTTATTATACATGTGTCTCATGTCAGCAGTAATGTGTTGAATAATTGTGCATCTGGCAGTGTGTTAGGCACTGAATTAGGCAGTAACTCAATTCGATATCAATTAATACCAATCTGAATCATCGTTTCATATTCAAATAGGTATGTCAGTGTCAGTGTGTGTGTCAGTGTCAATGTGTGTGTCAGTGTGTTAGTGTTTGTGGTAGTGTGCTAGTATGTGTCAGTGTGGTAGTGTGTGTGTCAATGTGTGTGTCAGTGTCAATGTGTGTGTTTGTATGTGTGTGTGTGTGTGTCAGTGTCAATGTGTGTGTTAGTGTGTGTGTCAGTGTGTTAGTATGTATTAGTGTGGTAGCATGTGTCAATGTGGTAGTGTGTGTTTCAGTGTCAATGTGTGTGTTTGTATGTGTCAATGTCAATCTGTGTATGTGTGTGCGTGTCAGTGTTTTAGTATGTGTTAGTGTGTTTGTATGTGTTAGTGTGGTAGTATGTGGCTGTGTGTTTGTATGTGTGTGTCAGTGTCAATGTATGTGTGTGTGTGTGTCAGAGTGTCAATGTGTTAGTGTGTGTGTCAGTGTGTTAGTGTATGTGTCAGTGTGTTAGTGTGTGTGTCAGTGTCAATGTATGTGTGTGTGTGTCAGTGTGTTACCAGTACACTGTTATTGTTAATATTGTTGTATTATACAGCACTGACGCAGGTACACTGTTATTGTTAATATTGTTGTATTATACAGCCCTGACGCAGGTGCGCTGTTATTGTTAATATTGTTGTATTATACAGCACTGACGCAGGTGCACTGTTATTGTTAATATTGTTGTATTATACAGCACTGACGCAGGTGCGCTGTTATTGTTAATATTGTTGTATTATACAGCACTGACGCAGGTGCGCTGTTATTGTTAATATTGTTGTATTATACAGCACTGGCGCAGGTACACTGTTATTGTTAATATTGTTGTATTATACAGCACTGACGCAGGTTCACTGTTATTGTTAATATTGTTGTATTATACAGCACTGACGCAGGTTCACTGTTATTGTTAATATTGTTGTATTATACAGCACTGACGCAGGTGCGCTGTTATTGTTAATATTGTTGTATTATACAGCACTGACGCAGGTGCACTGTTATTGTTAATATTGTTGTATTATACAGCACTGGCGCAGGTACACTGTTATTGTTAATATTGTTGTATTATACAGCACTGACGCAGGTTCACTGTTATTGTTAATATTGTTGTATTATACAGCACTGACGCAGGTACACTGTTATTGTTAATATTGTTGTATTATACAGCACTGACGCAGGTACACTGTTATTGTTAATATTGTTGTATTATACAGCACTGACGCAGGTGCGCTGTTATTGTTAATATTGTTGTATTATACAGCACTGACGCAGGTGCACTGTTATTGTTAATATTGTTGTATTATACAGCACTGGCGCAGGTACACTGTTATTGTTAATATTGTTGTATTATACAGCACTGGCGCAGGTACACTGTTATTGTTAATATTGTTGTATTATACAGCACTGACGCAGGTTCACTGTTATTGTTAATATTGTTGTATTATACAGCACTGACGCAGGTTCACTGTTATTGTTAATATTGTTGTATTATACAGCACTGACGCAGGTTCACTGTTATTGTTAATATTGTTGTATTATACAGCACTGGCGGAGGTACGCTGGTACTCGGTGCTCGTGACTGCCGGTGATTGTTTGTTTATTCCCGCCATGTGGCCTCATCAAGTCAGCAGCTCCCGCACGCGCAACCTTGCCGTCAGCACGTGGTTCTTGCAGCCTCACAGTCGGTGTTGCAATGTTGCAGGCAGCCGCTCTCTGCAACATGTTCACCTAGCAGATGCCGACCTAATTGCACAGTGAGTGATAACGTGTTAGTATGCGCGTCTGCTTCCACATGCACATACACTAGCACGTACGTCATTGCTTGCGGACTTTGTGTGCATGTTTATGCGTATACCAGTACATGTGTTTTTATGTGTGTATGTACGTGTGTCTGTATTTATATGCTTATACATTTTTGTGTATATGTGTGTATGGGCGTAGATTGTGGGGGTATGGGGGCTATATATACCCTACGACAAATTGGCTGGGGTGTGAATGTGCAATTATACCCTCCGATAATTCTGCTGAGTACCTTGTTCATTGGGTATATTATATAAATATATAAAAAGTAACAATACACGAAAAATTTGAAAAATTATAATTTACTCAATCTATTTTTCAATGAGGTATGTGTGTGTGTTGTAATTGAATAGGCTGAAAATGGTTGAGGATTTCATGCAATTGACCAACTGAGTCAACTTTGAACATACTAATACATGATGGCTGTCATCCCCCCAAGCCTCGACACTAATCTACACCCCTGTGTGTGCATGTGCACGTCTTTACAATCAACTTCCTCCTCAT
The DNA here is from genome assembly GCA_916048095.2 of Sacculina carcini. Classification (NCBI taxonomy): domain Eukaryota; kingdom Metazoa; phylum Arthropoda; class Thecostraca; family Sacculinidae; genus Sacculina; species Sacculina carcini. The sequence goes on along the minus strand of OU696575.1, from coordinate 11,900,397 downwards.
GTCCTGAAGCAAAAATCATACTCCTCATTCTCTTCTGCTCTGCAAAAATGTTTCCTATCTTTGCCCACACCTCTAACTCCTCCATTCCGACAGCACTAATCTTGTTCTCTCTACATTCATTTTTCTTGGTTACCAGTGTTCATGTATGATGTGATGTGATACTGTGTAAGATATTTCTTTTGCTGTTTTATACCCGTTTTTCTCTTTTATTATCATGTGTGTTATTTTTCCTGGCTCATTTATTTTCCATCTATGAGCTAATACTCCTTTATATTGTTCGTACCGGTTTATCTCTTTTACGCGCCTCTGCTCTACCTGGCGCTATATCAAATACATGTTTGTTTGTTTGTTTTTGTTTATGTGTATGTATATACAGGGCAGAGTTGATACGGATGGCGGACAGGAGAGGAACCCTGACTAACATCATGTTTGAGGACATTTACGGATCACTGGTGCACGAGGATCAGTGGCACGTGGTCTTTCAACAACTGGACCTGAATGCAGACCAGTTGGTCACAAGATGAGATGTGGCAGCATGATAATGCCCGCTTCCTGCGCCTCTTTCCCAACTTCCAACCCGCACACACGCTATATTAACTGCCCACTGTGCTGTCAGCGACACATAAAATATAGGCAATTGAGTGAATGAATCTTACATGATATTGCATAATTTTTCCTGTCTGTTTTTTGTTAAATTCAATGAGGATTGCAGTCACGCGCTTTATAACGTTTGTGCCTCTCAATTTTCAACTTGCTAATTGATAATAATGATGAATTGTTATATCATATTTCAATATACAATGACATTATATTACGGCTTGAATAAAGTTGTGATTATTATTTTTGTGTCGAGAAGTTTACATCAGACGTTACTGCGTTGTGTGTTCATACAATATAGGCCATACTTCTGTTTGCCATAGTTCTGTATAGATGTCCTGTGTATCAGTGTGTATGTGTGTGTGTGTGTGAGGTCGGTGTGGTTCAGTATTACATACGTGGTGTGGTTCAGTGTGTAATAGTGAGTTATCGTGTTCTCGTGACTATTGATCATGAGGTGCTTCACTATTCTGTCCTGCATGATGCTGTGGCACGGTGAGGTTGTGTGTCTTAATCACCCTAATTTATTCTCCTAACTCCTCCTCGAACATCCATGTTCTCTTTCTCTCGTGAGGATGAAATTACACGTGTAAATAAGTGGTCCTTTTTTCTCTCTCTGATTCCCCTTTTCTTCATGAGCCAACTCTAAATCTTCCACACAACGCAGCGCTGATAAAAATATAATTAATTCAGTTTTTCCAGCAATTTGAATGTCTGCAAGTTACACTAGGAACGAAAAATAAACTAATTCTGATTGATAAAAACTCACACACACATATTTGTCCTGTTCTGTGCGACCTATACTTCCCAACTTGACAACTCCTTCATTTTCTGCCAGTCAGCCAGTCTTTGTTAACATCAGCAATGCATGTTGCACACTTAATCCCCAGTGCTGCACGTTGCAGGTTGTTATTGCGAGCAGACACCACGGTCATTGTACCCCATGCATGTAGCCTACGCCGCTGCTGTACGCACCAAATCACTGAGACATGAACCACACTCGATGCCCGAGCTGGCAGTGGGTCCTAACTCTCTGGTTATTGACGGAGTCGCTCACAATCTCGACCAGAACGACATGACTCACGTTCACGGCAGACATTATGAGGTGCACGGAACATCTGGGAGATATGTTAACCTGACTGATACTCACCTGAACGATACTAACATTGCACAACGTTAACTTCAACACACAGATAGCTGAATTAACACGTAACATTCACTTTTACAACCACATTAACACTCACAACAAACAGTTCAGTTTTTACGGTGGTTTTGTTCTTCATGACAGTTCGTAGTTAATCGTACTCTACTTCTAAACTAAATATCTCCATATATATATAACATGTTTATGTGTGTGTGTGTGTGTGTGTGTGAGAGGTGGTGGATAATGATGTGAAAGTTCGAGGATTATGGGTGAACACACAGCAGCAGCAAAATGATCAGTTACGCAGGAAGCCAGTGCGTGCGATACCGCTGTCAGTCAATATTGATACTGCTGCCGCTGCACGTGATATTCTGCTGGTTGCCATGCCAACAGCGCTGGGTCAGTAACTAGTCACTAACGAGTCACTAAGAAGTCACTAAGAAGTCACTAAGCTCCGCTATTTGCTACTATCAGTCACTTATTTTCCCGGTGAATTTACACTGGAATAGATGCATGACTTGATATAATGAATTTATAATATGAATATATTGTGTTTGTGTGTGTGTGTGTGTGTAGGGGTGGTGTTGGTGATAGTGTTACTGGTGAGTATGGTGGAGGGGTGTGCGCGTTGGCAGTGTGGAGGACTGTGTCGCAATCACGTCCTGTCCAAGCTAGACTTGATGCTGCTCAAACACCAATCATCCTCGGATATGATCCGCTAACACACACGCGCCAGTCGTGCACGTGCTCGTGTACCTCTGATATATTATACTTGCATGATATCAAAATTATCACCATTACTATTAGTAGATGCTCAAGTAATTATTATAAAAACACCGCAAACTTCCAATATTGCACTACAGTGAGATGTCAAGAAAAGCGGACCCTCAACTGCACCACTCACGTGAAAATGTGAATATTTCTTCAATGTAAACAACTGATATATAGTTTCAGTCATTCACAAAAACACCGTGTCTCAAATAACTTTAGCAGTGGATAATATTAAACGCCGGTAAAATTGTAATATTCAAATGAAATTTTAGTATTCAAACAGATGTTGTTTTGGGGCGTAAGTTGCTTTAAATTTTGTCTTTTATTTCTGCTTTTATCAATGCCTTTTATAATCTTCCGGTTCACTTTATACGAATAATTTTGAGTTTATTAGGATTTATTTCTGTTTCAAGTTGGATTTAGAGAGACGCAGTTTGCTTGATGTGAATTTTTGGCTCAATTTAGCCGTTCAATAGCTGAGTTGAACTTGCATAATATGCGTTGTATTTATTCAATGTGCAATTTTCTTTAACTAAAACCATTGTGAATTTCTTGCCAGCTGAAATCCCAACTTGGTCGCTTTCTTTACAATATATTTATGCTGTGACGCACGCAATAAACAAACACGCTTGTCATGACAACGTGTATGTATGTGTGTGTGTATGTGTGTGCGTTAGTAGACAAAGTTCATGATGGATCTCTAAGTGAGCCCCAACTTGAAAGCGCCTGTCAAAATGTAATAACACACTCCACCGACGCACACACACACACACATACACACAGCAGGCGTTGGATTTTGATGTGACATAGTGATGTTTTGATTATGGCTATTGTACATGTCTGGCGGACTGCGCAAAACTCAGCACACACACACGCATACATACACATAGTTACACTATTGCGTGTGTTTGTGTATAATTATAATTGTTTTTCCCACAGGAATAGCAAAATATTAAGACAGAAAAATACGAACATACACTATTTTCAATGATAAATATTTCACCCGGGCTAGATTTGAACCGAGATCGCTGACACGCAGTCTATCATATGATACTGTGACGGTGAAATCACTAGTGATCATGCGCAGCGTAATATTCATTGATGGCTTGTTGCAGCTTGTCACACTGTGCACGATGCCACATCAAGAATTGTCCCTCAAAATGAAACACTGGAATATCGTACCTGTACTTGCGGCGCCAATTTTTGTGTTCAGGCAACGATATATCCACTGACTCCAACTCTACCTACCGTCTCACACACACACACATACATACACACACACACACACATACACATACATACATACAGCAGTGCCCCATGTGTCACATCTAGTGTAATCTCATTGAATACACAACAATATACTAGGAGAAACATGACCAGTGGAGATGTTCTCACTGAACAGCTGAATTATAAAATAAAACACGTGCAATCAGTTACTGGGCGCTCTCACCTGGGGCAGTAAATGCGAGATTCGCTGCAGAGCTTCGTCGCAAAGTTGACATTGTGGTTTGGTGAACAAAGTGAGTTTGGGCCTCGGTTGTGATGATGATGGTGATGGTGTAGTTCTGCCTTCATCACTGTCACTGGAGCACGCGCTGCTTCGTGAAACAGGTAGCAGCAAGCGGGGAAATGTTTGCACTCAAGCTGAACTGGCGCAATATATTGACTCAACAACACAGATAAATACAATAACACGAGACAGGGAGATGCAGTCAGCAATGAGGCACGTGCTAGTGTAATTTCTCCCATTTCATCCCCGACAATAACCAACACCACATCACCACCAATTGGTGACACACACATACATACACAGACGAGCGAACGGAGTGGAGGAAATCTCACATTTTCTCGAGCAGAATGGCCGAGGCACCTCCTCCTCCGTTACAAATGGACGCCACTCCCAACTGGCCGCCAGAAAGAGCGTGGCACAAATGCAGAGTAATGCGAGCTCCCGACATTCTGTTAAACACACACAAACACACTCATGTCTGTCTGTCTGTCTGTCTGTGTGTGTGTGTGTTGAGATGACGCAATACTGTGTGAACGCGCCGGTTTCACTGACCCGATGGGGTGACCCATGCTGACAGCACCTCCGTGCACGTTGACCTTGGCGGGGTCAAGTTGCAGAGACTTAATGCTGGCCAGCGCGACCACCGAGAAAGCCTCGTTGATTTCAAACAGCGAAATATCCTCCACTGACACGCCAGCTTGCTTCAATAACTAAAAAACATTAATAAAACAACATAACCCACAATAATTTCAGCCTATATAATTTATGACATAAAATACTAAATTAGATACGGCTTAGCTAAACCATAATATATATTTCCGACAATATACTAGAACATAATTATGATAATATCAAAATACAAATATATTGCGGGAAAAAACGAGGCTAAATTGGCTGCGAAAAACTAAGGTCCCGCCGAGATTTGAACTCGGATCGCAGGATTCAGAGTCCTGAGTGCTAACCGTTACACCACGGGACCGCGCTGACTAAGCGAATTAATACTTGGTCATATCATTCCGAGTGAATGTCACACAATCAGTACAATAAAAATATATCAGCTATAGCCCAAATCTTTCTAAAAATACACGATAATAATTTCCCGCGAGCTAAGGAAAATGACATTTGCATATATACGCAATATAAATGCACAATTTTGTGTATTTCTAGTATGTAAAATTATTGGATTGCTTTTTTAA
>OU696575.1:11876586-11894979 GCA_916048095.2 Sacculina carcini | reverse complement strand
AGTGCAGTATCTGGTATAGAGAGCTCACACATCGTACTATAGAACGCTCCAAACATCTCACGACACCCTCCGGTTCGTGGACATTTCCTAAAATGGAATTACACTATCCTGCGTACCCAAAAACGTATAAATATCGAGTAGCACGGATATTAAGATGAATATCAATTGCTAAATCCTAACAGCAGGAATGTTGACATTTCTTGATCTTCAGACCTAATATTCCATCTCTTTTCCTATTTTATAATCATATATACCGTTTTTTTGCCTCTTATCTGCAAAAAGTCACCAAACTTCGTGGTAAACTTACCTAATAACAAGAAAAATAACAAAATGTAACCTGACGATAAAAAAGTAACCTTAAAAGCAAAAAAGTAACCTAACGATGAAAAAGTAACTTTTGGTAACCTAATAACTTTTTTAATAATTATCGTACACAACTTTTTCATGCAGTTTTAGGTAGCTTATGAAAAAGTGACCTTTAGGTGAAAAAGTAACTTTATTAACTTTTGACAGCCCTAGTTATGAACAAGCTGATAGACTGACGGACACACACAAAAAAGTACAGACAAAAACACCAATAGACTGGGGCCAATATTGACTTGTGAAGGGAGCGTAGTTAGAAGAGCGTGGCGTGGCACGTGACACAAGACGTGTCATGCACGAGGACAACAGTCGACTGTTGAGTGTCAAGCAGCACAGCGTTCAAATGAGCTGCTCCTGGACCAAGAGAAGGACACATCACAGACATCTGATCACAGGCTGACTGCGACTTGTCACACCAACACTCAACTACAACAATAACTAGCATAAATGACACACACACAAACATAGACATAGACATCCAGACGACAAGTCTACAACACAGACACACAGACAATAAGCACACACAGACGGGTGTTTGCATGCTTTGTTTGTGTGATATGCTCGAGAAAGCATGTGCTACAATTACACGAGAAAAAGGAGAGAAGGTAGTGTGAGAAAATGACAGACAGTAAATAAACTACGCAGCTCTAATCGGCTGTGCAGTGAGGACGAACGTTTCTCATATATGACCAATGTTCGAGGAAAAAGCCGAAGATGAATAAGATCATATTCTGGGAAGAAATCACGTCACATACCAATAATCATCAGCCAGAGCATGCCACACAATGCTGAAATAGATGCCAAGAATAATCGACTAGTATAATAAATCAAAGCCTGCTAGATTCAGCCACAAAAAATGCCGTAATTTGAATAATAACTTCCTAGAATTATGACGTCAGAGACAACCACAGTTATATTCCAGACAGGGTTTTCAGAGAAAACGAAGAACAATTGTCCTCATTGGTGACAAATTCATTCAAATCCTCACCTATTGCTGCAATAAATCTTGCTCTTCAATTTTCACCAACTACGTATTAATTGTATAACTTTGAAATTTACATCAACTTTTCAACCCGAGCATTTGAAAATTATCTCAGAATTTCCCTTAAAAATATATATCGTTAAAAATGCAAGAAATACCAGGAAAACAACATCATTTGGCAGCAGTACCAGTACTAACACCATAACTATGTAGATATGTAGAACACACACTGAACACACTCAACAAACATGTCGTTGCATAATTGACCGAGCCAATTAGCAACACAGACAAACACGAATAGCCAACAGGCAATATAAATAGGCAGACATTAGGACATTAGGACGTCAAACACACACAAATTAGCCGGAATGTCAGCACAGCAGTAAACCTGCCTGGTCCCACACCACCCCATGTATCTGCTCTCAGATTGGCTGTCATGTGTACACACACACACACATGCACATCTGTTACCCTATTCGCGTGCGGGATTGTGTGTCGACACATTTAATTTATTTTTCCCCCAGTGTGCATGTGTGTGTTTGTGTGTGTGTGTGTGTAATCCAATCGAAGCCCGGTGACACAATGTCCATCTTGCAGGGGAAATGAGCATACATGTTTGAGCATGTGTGGTGATGAGTGCCGTTTAGGGCACTAATGTGTGTGTGTGTGTGTGTGTCTGTATGTTTGTGCCAGAAGCGATGCGGAAAGGCAAAATACACACGCAATTTACCTGTCAGTATGTTGGAGGATATGAAATGAGCCGCGCTGAATGATAAACCAAGAAAAACACAAAAAGACTAATGAAATATGAGATGGAATAATTGCTGACGGTGTGTAGTGATGGAGGAGCCGTTGCTAGCAGGACATATGACACGATCGAGTCAAACAATGACAGAGACAAGAAACAAGACTCACAAATGCTTGCCCAATACTTGATATCATGTGATATTCGACACCGAGAAATATTTGACCAGGTGTGTTTGAGTACACACACCAATGGTGCATACGCAAGTTAAATAATGGTGACAATACAGAAACATCATATAACTACACACTGACATACACACTGACACTGACAGACACACATACAGATATTGTGTATGTGGCAGAGAAGACACTCATTGTCGAGATAATCTGCTGTCATTCAACATACACATAGACAGACAGACAGACACACACACACAAACACAGCCAATAACCAGCAATCAGTGACAACATACAGACATACATACCAACACACATACATACATACGCATACATGGGCACACGCAGAACTTGTGACCCCCCATGTGTGTGTGTGTGATGGACAGTGTGTGTGTGCGTGTGTCAGTGTGTCAGTGTGTGTGGCGGGCGGTCACCAACGCAGCAGAAGATTGACATGCACACACTGACACACACACACACACACACACACACACACACACACACACACACACACACACACACACTGACACACACTGACACACACACACACACACACACATACATGAAAGTTGGCCACTGGAAGAGAGACAAAGACATCGACAGTTGGATTGAACACACACACACACACACTGACACACACACACGCACATGTAGCACGAATGATACACACACGACAGCTGTCACACACACACACAAACACACACATATACACGTACACACGGAGAGAATACGATGAACAAGGGAAATATGAGAACGCACGTGCGACGGAGGAAATTGAGAGTGGCGGCGAGAGAGAGAGAGAGAGGGAGAGTATGGGAGGAGAGGTCGGCGGTCAATGACAACAACGACCCACGTGCCCGTGTGTGTCAGTGTGTGTCAGTGTGTGTGTGTGCCAACACGGCATCGATTGGTCGACCACACACTGACACACACTGACACAGACAGACATACACTTGAGAGCACGTGGTGGGGCCACGTGTTCACTTGACCTCACATATTGACCTCGCGTGTGAGTGTGTATGTGTGTGTGTGTATGTGTGCGTGTGAGGCAATGTGCATGTGCGTATGAGCAAGACACATCACTATTAGTCGAGCATAAACACGTCATATAGACCAGTATTTCTACCTTGGGGACCATGAATCATGAGAAATCTGTATTGAAACAATTGATTCCTACATGTTATTATTGTCGGTGTAGGGACCACGGAAAGAATAAGGTTGAGAAACACTGATATAGACGACTGATTGTGTGTGAGTTGTGCGTGTTTATGTGTCAGTGTGGGTGTGAAGCAATATTTCAGCGTAAATATAAGTCTAATTATTATGATAATAATTACTATTATCATGAATCAGCATGGTAAAATGAAATGGATATTATACTATTATAGATATTATAACTTCCCAAGTATTATAACTTGGTGGGGAATGTTCTAGTAAAGTTAGGAAGTGAAGTTCGCATAGAACAGGACAAATGTGTGTGTGTGTGTGTGCGTGTGTGTGTGTGTGTGTGTGTTTATCAATCAGAATTCATTCATTTTCATTTCTAGTCACTCAAAACGTGAGCAAAAAGGCTACGTTAGAAAGATATTCTGCTACAACATTATACGTATGTATAGAATACATTGTATACACGCTTGTTTGTGCATGTTAGTCTGTATGTGTGTGTGTGTGTACCTGTGATGAGGCCAGATAGTGCTGCGGCAGGGTTGCTCGATGCGGTGGAGTTATTATTGGCCGTGACAGCAGTAACAGCACTATCTTGAGCGGGTAGCAAGTGAGTCACCAGCGAGTAACCTCCAGTATTACCGCTGCTACTGTTACTGAATTGTTCCACACCTTGTTCCACCATATCATGACCATCATGTGATGTTTGCTGTTGTGATGATAACGCTACAACAGGAGACTTGAGACTCAGAGCGTCAAGAGAGGCCACCACAGAACTGCACGAGCAACACACACACACACACACACACACACACACACATGATAACAAGTATTCCAGCGATCACGACCTAATAATAACATCAAATTTCCCTAGAAAAAACGTGCTTTTATTTGGAAAAATAATCAAGCACAATCACAATTTTCATCTTTACAACTAAATTCGTATTTCTAAAATTCACTTTCTATCTACATCTTATGGCTGGCTTCCCGGGTACACATGGGGCCACCTTAGGGTGGTAATAGTCACTTGCACTCTTCCCCCATGCTACTGAATCTGGCTGTAATTAAGAATAATAACAAAATTTCACCTGTGTTAAAACGCGACCACACAACAATAACACATCACCAGCTAAACACATCATACTGTTTGCTAAACACAAACACACACATATACAAGAATGCAAACAAATATGTGTGTGTGTCTGTGTGTGAATAGGACGCATGAAGAGAAAGAGACAGTGAAAAATGAAATACGTACACACACACACACACACACACAGTGTGCATATTTGGAAAACACGTGCACACGCTGTTTTCACACTTTCAGCGCATAAACATACACACACACACACACACACACACATAGTGATACATTCCCAGCCGAGTGAAAAATAGGCACCCGTGTTTACACTGAGCATATCAACTATGAAACTGTAAATAAACACACTGACACACACACACACACACACACACTGACATACACACACACACACACACACACACACACACACACTGACACACTGACACACACACACACACACACTGACACACTGACAGACACACACACACACACACACACACACACACACTGACACACTGACAGACACACACACACACACACACACACTGACATACACACAAGCAATATCAGGCTTAAACGACAGTGAATTATTCCGCCAAACAGCCATCCACTATACATTAGGGGAAAACTAGACAAACACACACACACACACACACCGGCATACATACACGTACACACACCCGCATAAACATGAAATGAAACCACATATGTGTGTGAGTGTTGTATGTGTTTTATTCTCCAGATCAATGCCTATATGACTTTTTCATCAAAAATATTGCCTATTTCATTCCAAAGAAAATCTATCTTACAAATTAACATAGTACATCTTCAAGTAAGTGGGACACACTGACATAATGGTGACATTTGAGAACGTACTTCTACTGAGTGGAAAATTAACCATCACGAACATGATGACACAGACAGACAGACAGACAGACAGACAGACAGAGTATTGTACTGTATAACAATATGACCTCGATGATGTTGCTACAATGCACTGAGACTGAATTCGATCTTGTAGTTGTATGTGTGTGTGTGCGTGTGTGTTGTGTGTACATACACATTGATCGCAGAGTTAACACTCGCGTGTAAGTTATGAATTATCAAGTGTCATTCGATCACGCTTAGACGAAGGTAGAACAAATGTCACTATATGCATGTGTGTGTGTGCAAGCGTACAAGTCACGACACACACACACACACACACACACAGAGAAAATAGTTGGACAAAAGCAGTGCAGTGTGGCGTAAATTCGCAAGGACAGAGACAGTGCGCCTTAAATGCCGCACCAACACTATAAATGCGCCGTAAATGCCGCATTTCACTACCACGCTGCACTGTCCTCTCTCACACACACACAAACACACACCCCAACTGACCACTGGCATGACCAACGGACTGAGGAGGGAGCACACACATACACAAACACACTGCATATCCCCAGCCATGCAACAGGGGGTAATCACACGGCATTAAGCTATGCACAATGTAAGCCACGTGTATGGTTGGTTGTGTGTGTGTGTGTGTGTGTTGTGTGTGTGGGTTTTTTTTTGTTTTTTTGTTTTTTTGAGACACAAACAAATATATTTACAAAAGCGTACACACATTCACAATACTACTATAAAACAATGGAGGCGGCGTTGCCACGAATGACGGCCAGGCTTATTCGCTGCCGAAGCCAGGTGTGTGTGTGTGTGTGTGTTGTGTTGTGTGTGTGTGTGCGCGTAAAGTAAAGTAAATGGCATGTATTGCACTCCTTGTAAAAGGTTTTTCAGTACAAAAATATAATAAAGAAACTACCGCACGTATACACACACTAACACACACACACACACACTGAGCAATAAAACAACCACGTTCTTCCAAGAAAATGCGGCGTGCAAACACACACACATCAATGCATACACACAACCATACAAACACACACTGAAACACACCCACATACATACATACACACACACACACCATACACTAAAACATACACATACAAACACACACATTGAAACACACATACACACTCACATATACATACAAACACATACATTGGAACACATATATACATACACACACACGCATACATACAAACACACACATTGGAACACATATATACATACACACAAATACGCATACATACACACAAACACATACAAACACACACATTGGAACACATATATACATACACAAACACACGCATACATACACACAAACACATACATACAAACACACACATGTACATGTGAATATATATTATCAGTGTGTAAAAAAACCAAAAAACACACACACACTGAAACAAATATATACACACACAAACACACACACTGCATATCCCCAGCCATGCAACAGGGCGTAATCACGCAACATTCAGCTATGCACAATGTGAGCCACGTGTATTGTTGGTTGTGTGTGTGTGTGTGCAATAAAACAACTACGTTCTTCCAAGAAAATGCGGCGTGCACACACACACATACACTGACACACACATCAATGCATACACACACAACCATACATACAAACACACACACATACATACACATACACTGACACACACACACACACACACACACAACCATACACTGAAACATATATAGTCATTTGGGGCAAATGGCGATTTGGTTATTTTTGGGGTAAACAATTATTTTGACCTTAAGAGAGTTGAAGTCGCTATGTACAAGAAATGAGTAAATAAACTATTAGAGCATTTGTTTGCGGTTATTTCAGTGTATGAATCGTCTTTCTACGTTGAAAAAATGAATGTGTGACACAATTTCTCCCAAAACCTTTCAAAACATGTTGCACAAAACATTTGCAATGTTTCAGAAAATTTGACATAATCCACCACATGGACAAATTTTGGGGGCAATTCGCGATCGCTTCAAGAAACTGGGGCAATTGGCTATAGCCATATCTTCCATAGCATTTATATGCAAGTATTAAAGACACCATATCATTCTGAAAGTGGGGCATATTACGATCGGTGTGGGGGTAATTGATGATCAGTGTAGCGATCGTCAATTACCCCCACACCGATCGTAATATGCCCCATCCCCGATTTCTATTTACCCCTATAGCGATGGTCAATTGCCCTGTGGTGCGTCACGTGCAACGACGTCTTGCATTACTTCGAGGAAATGTACTTGCGGAGCCCGCCAGGAGCCATAGTCGAATAGAATACCGCGGCGGTCATGCAAACAACTTCACTTGGCTTGCATAGAGATTGTCCAGAGGACGTGGTGCAACCCCCTCACAAAAAAGAGGAGAGTCATTCCCATGAGCTGTAATAACTGATGAGAATTGCCACCAAAAGATTGCAGAGATGAACAAGTATAAGATAAGACTTCGCAAGTAGGGAGCTCCTACTCAAGCTGAGAAGTCTAGCAAGGAATAACCAAAGAAAAAGGCAAAAGTGAAGAAGAGAAAGTCGAAAGGGGATGATGAGGACTCGGACTCAACAGTGTCGCAATAACTGAAGCAAATACATCCAGTGAGTTATCTCTGGAAGACCTGCTGAGAGATGGCATTGGAACCATGCTACAACGGAAGAAAACACTTCTTTTCGTAGAGTGTATTATGTATCAGCCTTAAGGCCAGGCTAAGTAAGCTAGCATTGTAATGTGAGCTAGTTCATCTTTGTTTTTCGTTTGAATATATTTAGTTGATAATTTCTGTCTTTATCTATCATCTAGTATGCCAAATTACATTCAAATTAACGAATTACGGATCGATCGTTAATTACCCTACGAAAATCGTCATTTACCCCACTGGGGTAAATGACAATTGCACCACTAAATTCGATCTATATTTAAAAAAACAAAATTTTCAAAAGCTTTCAATAGGGGGATAGAAGCACATTGTATCACACAATACACTGTGTGGTACTTAGTATGTTTTGCTATCGCATTAGTATACGCGCTGGTTAGATATTAATGAAAACGATCGTTATTTGCCCGAATGACTATACATACAAACACACACACTGAAACACATATGTACAAACACACACACACACACACATTGAAACACATATACATACATCCACACACAGGCCAGCTTTTTTGCTGATTTTTGCGGATATATGAGATGTGAATGTGTATTTTCTTATAGATATATTCTCATATATATTGTTGTCACGACCTGTCTTATATATTGTCTGTTGTTGTCTTATATGACTTGGCGCGACCCAAAATGGTTGCAATACACTGACACATACACACATTACGCTGCATACGCTGTCCTGTGTGTATGTATGTGTGTGTGTTTTTGATATATACGACTATATAGATGAGGAAATACACCAGCACTCATAACTGCTCAGTTTATCAATATTGAGTCATTTTTTCATTTTCATATGTAATTACTCAATTATTCTTGATTTACCAATATACACTATTTTCCCTCATTCTGCTATATCACACACACACACACACACACACACACACACACACATACACACACACACACACACAGCACTTTCACCACTGCTCAGTTCAAATGCGTCATTTTCAATGACGTACGATGACATTTTCCGGCATATATCATGCCTGAATAAATCCACTAGGTGAAAACACCCTCAACAACAATGCACGATAAGCTGGAAAAATGATTGAAAAGTCAGCCCACGCATCGTACGAGTATCGGCTCATAATGCAACCTGGCCTGCACGTGTGTGTACGTGTGTATGTGTCACTGTTTATGTTAGTGTGTGTATGTGTGTGTGTGTCAGTGTGTGTGTCAGTATGTATGTGTGTGTGTGTGTGTTGTTTGTCATCTAGTATGATACTACTGCAGTTCAATGCAGACATACACACATACACACACACACACACACACACACTGATACACACACACAACACACTGTCACATTACATTACATTACATTAAGATATTTATATAGCGCCCTACACCTAGAGGGTCTCTAAGGCGCTGAAACGGCATTGACACACTGACACACTGATACTGACTGACTGACACACTGACACACACTGATACTGACTGACTGACACACTGATACTGACACACTGACCCGAGACTGACACACTGATACTGACTGACTGACCCGAGACTGACACACACTGACACACTGATACTGACTGACTGACACACACACTGACTCGAGACTGACCCGAGACTGACACACTGATACTGACTGACTGACACACACACTGACCCGAGACTGACACACTGATACTGACTGACCCGAGACTGACGTCACACGATGAGTTAGCCTCGTCCTGCTGCTGTTCTGTGTCCAAGTGTCCGCCGGCGCTGCTGGTAGAAGAGGAGGAGGAACTGTCTGTCTGCTGCGGTGAAGGTGGTGGAGAATGAGCCCCATTCACACAACTCATGGAGTCACCCTGCTGCTGTTGTGAGGGGGGAGGAGGGGGGGTGCGGGGAATGACATCAGGCCGGCTGGCGGGCAGTCGGGACACATTCTCTCCGGCATCAAGCTGGCCACAATCAGACATCTTGTTGTCCTCACTGTTGTTGTTGTTGTTGTGTTGTTGAGACAGCTGGGTGTTGGTGTGGTTCATCTGGGACACTGTCACACTGTTGTTACTGTTACTGTTCTCCTGCTCGTTGGCCGTGGTCACTTCGCCAACACTCGCTGCACATCTTGATGACTGACACACACACACACACACACACATAACATTAGGTAAATATTTATATAGCGCCCTACACCTAGAGGGTCTCTAGGGCGCTGCACACACACACACACACACATACTATTGGAAGATACTATTGAGAGTTTTAGCTTTAGACAGTGATTTTGAAAACGGATATATATGAAACGGCTTTTGCCTCAGTATTTGTATCGACACACTCATCAAATAACCATATTTAACGTATTCAACAGATGACGCTTGCAAGAACCAGATCAACACACACAGAGAGAGAGAGAGAGAGAGAGAGAGGGAAGGACAGTGGTGGGTTGTAAAACAGAGCAGGGCAGTGGTGCACGTGCAACAGAACACGTGCTCTCACATTGCCATAATAGCAGCCATCAATTACCCGATTACTGCTGCGTATATGGTCACCATTGCACCAACACACACATGCATACACTTTGCATCTGGGTGTATATCACTTTCTAGAATGTCCAGCACGCACACACACACACACACATACAATCTTCAGAGAAAACTTGAGCAATCATTTCACACACACACACAGACACACAGACATACAAACACATGTAAGTGACTTCTTGCAATAGTCAACTTGACATTGCCGATGACCTGATGTGTGCAAACACTGCACACACACACACACACAAACATACACGTGCCAGTATGGGTTGCTAAATGAGCACTCACCTCATCAGATACCACAGAATCCTCGTCATACTTGTTAATAAAACACACACAAACACAAACATACATACATACACAAACACACAAACATACACACACAAACGAGATTAAAGTCAATTGTAATTTCGCATTTTGCATTCAGTAAACTCCGAAATGTTACAGAATATAGGAACGCTTTTGAAGTGTTTGAGTCAAAGCGACCAGAAACTGACAAGATATTTAGAATCCACCAGGAAAAAGATTGCAAAATGCGAAATTTCAATTGACTTTAATCTCGTTTGTAAGCGCGAAAATCTACTGTCTGGCTACATCAAGTTACACACACACACACACACACACACACACACACACACACACCGCAGCCCGGTCATTAAGCCCAGGCCACTTTTCAGGTCTGAAATACTAGGTTTTTATTAATACGCTCCAATAAGCCCAGCCAAAGTTTCCATTTTTCTGCGGTCGTTTTTTATATTGCTCTGTTTCTTCTGCATATATAATATTGCACGTATGTGTCCTATATTTTGGATCAATAAAAGTTCGGCAGACACACCTGTATATGTACATACAGGTAATATTCACCTTATCCTCGTGAGGAGAGGTAATAGTTACCTTATCCTCGTGAGGAGAGGTTATAGTTACCTTATCCTCGTGAGGAGAGGTAATAATCACCTTATTCTCGTGAGGAGAGGTTATAGTTACCTTATCCTCGTGAGGAGAGGTTATAGTTACCTTATCCTCGTGAGGAGAGGTTATAGTTACCTTATCCTCGTGAGGAGAGGTAATAGTTACCTTATCCTCGTGAGGAGAGGTTATAGTTACCTTATCCTCGTGAGGAGAGGTTATAGTTACCTTATCCTCGTGAGGAGAGGTTATAGTTACCTTATTCTCGTGAGGAGAGGTAGTAGTTACCTTATCCTCGTGAGGAGAGGTTATAGTTACCTTATCCTCGTGAGGAGAGGTTATAGTTACCTTATCCTCGTGAGGAGAGGTAATAGTTACCTTATCCTCGTGAGGAGAGGTAATAATCACCTTATCCTCGTGAGGGCAGGTTATAGTTACCTTATCCTCGTGAGGAGAGGTTATAATTACCTTATCCTCGTGAGGAGAGGTAATAGTTACCTTATCCTCGTGAGGAGAGGTTATAGTTACCTTATCCTCGTGAGGAGAGGTCATAGTTACCTTATCCTCGTGAGGAGAGGTTATAGTTACCTTATCCTCGTGAGGAGAGGTTATAGTTACCTTATCCTCGTGAGGAGAGGCAGTGGTGGTGCGCGTGCGACTCATAATCTCGGCTACTCTGCTGCGTCGTTTCTTCCTCTCAGCCTCTTCCTGTTGCAGTTTGACGGCAGCCTCACGTCGCACTCGCTCTGCCTCCTCTCGCGCGCGATTCTCCTCCTGCTCTCTCTGCTGCCTCAGCATCTCCTCGTCGGCCCTCTGCTGCTCTGCCAGCAAGCGCTCACGCTCTGCCTCCTGCATCACACACACAATGACGTCACATAAGGCCGCCTGTTTTTGCCCATGAAAAGATGCATTATATACAGGTCTAAGTGACGGCTGCTACACAGGAAGAAGTCGAAGCTTATGAACACACACAGGTGTGCCCCGTGCAGCTCGCTGTCATCACAGAACCAACCCTCTCCACGCTATGGCGCCTCAAGGACGGAAGACGTATCAGAGAGGGCCACTTCCCCAGAATGCATGACACAACACATGACTGATATCTGGTACCATAGCAAAGAATTGCATATATTAAGACGCATAGAGAGAATGACACTGACATCTATATTGCGAGCTGAATAGTTCAAACATTGTCTCGATTCAACAAATAGATGGACTGATGTGGCTTGATAACGACATACACCGGCACCTCATGACAGAAACACAATATCGAAATGTACCGACTTGGAGATTCCTCCTGCCAGAACTGAGCTATACAAGAACAGTATCTTCCACTTTGCCCCAGCAGCATTTAACACACTAACCACACAACTAAAATCACTATTGGTATAACGCAAATATCACCTCTTCAAAAAGACACTCAGACTCCAGATATTGAACAGTGATGAAACCCAAAATAATGAGGCTCAATAAAGGAACGAATATGTTAGTGATTGTATGAAATTACTTTTTAATACTGCTTTTTAAAATTTATGCTTACATATTTTGTATTTCGTCATTGCATGTAAGCATCGTGTTGTAAACGTGTTATAACATGTATTACTGAACACTGAATTAGTTAAAACCAAATGCCCAAAAGAAGCCCCAGGCTTAAAGGGCATAGTCAACATTGTTTTGTTATCATTTGAATTGTCTGTATATATATGATGTGTTGACAAATAAACGTATGAACGTATGAACCTCGATAGCCAGCTGTAATCTCTGTTCTTCTGCCTGTCTCGCTTCTTCCACCAGTCTCAAGTGTTCCTCTTCTTCACGTCTCCTCTGCTCTTCTTCCTCTGCCTGGCGCCGCTCCTCCGCCACTCTCTCCTCCTCTGCCCGCTGCCTCTCCAGTTCTGCCTGTCGCTCGGCATCTTCGCGCGCTCGTCGTCGCTTTTCTGCCAGCGCGGCGCGTGCCTCCTGCTCGCTGGTGTAGCCGGCACGACGCACCCCACCCGCCCCCACTGCAGCCGATGAACCTAACTCACACACACACACACACACACACACACACAGAAAGGAAGAATTAAGTCTCAGCAGATTTATCTTATCCACTTTTTCGCTTATCGTTGTTATATATAGTTTTTCGTTTGTGGAAAATGAATAACTTGAAATTGAATAACCACACACACACACACCCACACAAATACAAACACACACACACACACACACACAAAAAGACAAACACACACAAATATACACGGACACGCAAACACACACACACACACGCACAAACACACTGACACCCATGTCTTTGTCACATACACACAAACACACACCTACACAAAGATAAACATACACACACACAGATACAAACAAACACACAAACACACACTGACAAACCGACACACACACACACACACATACACAAACACACACTGCCACCTATGTCTTTGTCACATACACACAAACACACACACACTGACACCCATATCTTTGTCACATACACACATACACAAACACACACTGACACCCATATCTTTGTCACATACACACAAACACACAGAAACACACCTTTATCATCGTCATCGGTCGAGGCAGCCAATGTTTGTTGTTGTTGTTGTTGTTGTTGTTGTTCGTTAGTTGCAGTATCAATGGGAGCAGATTGTTGCAAGCAGTGATCATCCGTCATATCATCATCTATCTGTTGTTGTTCTTCTGTTGAGGCTTCTGTTTCTGACACTGTCGCCGGCGTGTCAGAACAGTGTACACTGACAGATGTACCAGGTACACTGTCAGAGGTACCAGGTACACTGACAGGAGCGTCACCGGACCCGTCATCATTCAACTGCTGATTGTCAGCATAATCATGATGATGATTGGTGGGAGATTGAGAGATTGACTCTGTCTCGAAGCTGTCTGACATGAGCGACGCCAGCTGTACCGTGTCTGACATGGGCGACGCCAGCTGTACCGTGTCTGACATTGACTGAGACATGGCTGTTGTACACTTGGAACGCTGTTTCTACACGACACACACACACATGCACACATGTTGTATATTATGTGTTCAGTTTCATTGCTTGTTTCATTTACACACACAGGTGGTGTGTGTGTGTTGATTGCAGTTATGTGTAATTTATAGACCGTCTAAATTCCCGCATGATTCTTGTGCGAGATCCTCACCAATCTGGGCTCCTAGAAGACCACCTAGCTTGCTTATACCTAATAATCTTTCTATGTCTATAGCCGATGCTAATACATCACTCTGTATTCCTAGCTAGTGTATTCCTTATATATTGTATTGAAGAATCACACAGATCCATCATTTTCCGCTATTCCGCTATCGTATTTGATAGGTTTTTAATAAAAGACCAATAAATTAATCCGCTATTTGGAAGGTCGACTGTACATCAGCTTATCTTGTCTTTTTATACACCAAAATCCCGACTGACCTTGTCTTTTTTATACACCAACATCCCGACTGACCTTGTCTTTTTTATACATCAACATACCGACTGACCTTGTCTTTTTTACGAGCATCATCGGCCTTCACTTGGGCGGGAGTACGTCGCCCCGGGGTGGTCGTGCCTGTGGCAGCGACACGCTGTTTCACATCTCCACCGCTAGAGGCGCTGCTAACAGTGAGACGACGCGCAGACTCGGCTCTTACAGGCACATTGGCAGCTGTCAACACACACACACACACACATGAACACACACATATAAATGCATTAAAACACATTAATATGTGTATAATGTAGGTTGTATCACATGCATCATTCAACGATAAAAACACATGTTACAAACGACCCCAACACGTGCATATAACCCCCCAACCCAACATCTGTCTGCTTCAAGAACAAGACTGCAACAAGCTGTGCTATTATTCCTCATTACCTCATTCCAGTGCGCTACGATAAACCCCTCTCCATATCAGAACGATGTGGAAAAGAAACAATTGACAGCAAGATGAATGGAAACAGTGTAATAAGTGAGATATCGCACTGGTTGGCGAATTGTCAGCACTGTTGGCTGTCATTTGTTGCTGCTGTTGCCATGGTGACGGCAGGCCGGCGATTGTGATTGGTCGAGGCCGTCGGTGGGCGGGGCGAGTGCGAACTCGGCCGCCAACGCTGGCGCTCATTGGCTGCTGAGACAGCGCCGACGTGGGCCTCGACCAATGAGCGAGCGAGGAAGGAGTGACGTTGCCACTCACCGCTGATGCACACACAACACAAATAACGGCATGCAAACACGTGCATCACACATGACAGCACCTCGCTCACAATTTATTTATTTGCGAGGCAAAATTTATATGGAATGCAATAGGAAATATTATGCGCCCGCATACACATTAAACATCGTACACATTATAATAACATCGTGACAAGCAAAACATTCTTTCCCGCTTAATTAAAACCATAAATATAGCAAAAAATTAGTCGGTTGTGATGAGAATAAACCCCAAAACTTGAGCACACAAACACACATGCATTTTAACAGTGTTCGTTATAGCAGGCCACATTCACTTTACCAACACACACACACACACACACACACACACACACACACACACACACACACACACACACACACACACACACATACCCGACAAGCTGGCAAAAAGCAGCACACACAGACAGACAGACAGACAGACACAAAGTAGCATGATATAGCGGAGTTGTTGGCGATGAGCCAAGTGTCAATTCAGTCTAGCATTCTAGCAGATGTACAAGACAGCAGAACAGCTAGACACACATATATTTACGCCGAAATAGACGATTTGATTCAAGCTCAGTCTGGAGTCTTGTATAAACGCTTGGTGAATATCATATAACCTCAGATGAGCTCGCCAACGTGATAAAGCAACAGTGGCCGAATATTGTCAATTGTGATTAGAGAAGGCTTTGAATTGTAGCCTATACTAGGTTAAGCTGTGTGTGTGAGTCATTACTGTGTGCTCTGCAAAACAACTTGGGAAAAAAAGGAGAAATTCATATAAAACGCTAGTGTGGCCCTCGGTACTATGTAGGAATTAGTATGTCCATCCTGTTCTGAAAATTCTGCCCATCACTGAGTTAAAGGGAGTCCCGAGTGGATCAATATAAGCCGGTTTTTGAGGCAAAACAACTAGGCACACACACACAGGAGAGGGTACACACATTATTAACACGCCAACCTCACTAGTATCAGCACTGACTCACTGCAACTTGCCAGAACGTCAGCGTGCAAGCATGCACACACACACACACACACACACACACAGGGATGTGCGGGAGAGAGTATCAGCGTGGCATGCCGTGTAGAATGAGTGTGAGTGAGAGTGAGAGAGTGTGAGTGTGAGAGTGTGAGATATGTCTTATATCATGCCTTATACACGACAGACAGCCGTGTGGTAGCATTGCATAGCAGCTTGAATTGTGCATGATCAATGCATTGTGATTGCAGAGTGCACACACATACACACCAGCATACACACACTAGCTCGGCAGGGGGGGGGGAGACAGGAGCGTGGAACTGCCCCCCTCTCTCCCCCCCCATCTTACCGTGATGGAAGCACGAGAATACATGAGCCGACAGAATGTGTCATCTGAGCCTGTCTGAGACAGCTGTCTCAATAGACTCAATATCTCAGACAACAACACACATGCTCTCAATAGACTCAAGTGAGCCAATAGTCTCAACATACTCAGAATCATTTCAAATCTCACTGCAGTCATAAGTCTCAGTAATTGAGCTAAACAATCACAGGGAACATTGGATAACAAGAAAACAAAACTTATCCGATAAAACATGAAACAACCTCTCACAAAACACACAAGCATACACAAACACACAGACACACACACACACGCTTACAAAGATATACAAACACACACACACACAATACAACATACAAACACACACAAACAAACATATACAAAAGACACACGCACACACACAGTCACAGTCACACAATATACAAACAGTTGATCATAAACACAGATTCATACACAGTCACACACATACACACACTGACACACACACACACAATCAAATACATACACACACTGACACACACACACACACACTGACACACACACACACAGTCACACACAGGCAGTTTGTACTCACGTTTGCCCGAGTGTAGCGCTGCTGGGCTTGTGAGTTTGGCTTGCACACTGCCACCCCCCCCGCCCCCCACCACTCCCCCCACCACCACCGACCGCCAGGTGAGTCATGCTACGGCACATCATGCTGGTGGTGGTGGCATGATGGTGGTGGTGACGGCGGAGGGGACGGCAGGTCGTTGACCCGGCCAGTCTGGCGCGTGCCAGCTGTGGCACGTGATCGAGTCGCGACATGCTGACTGCTTTACCTGGCGAGCGACGACGAGCCGTGACGGTGGCGCCACGCTGCGGCGACTCTCGGAACGACGCCACGGGCAGTGCAGGAACCAGGTCAGGTCGCACGTGACGACCGCTCATCATCTCGTCTATCACACACACACACATGTGTACGTCGAGAAGAAATGTGACGTTGACTATAATAAAAGCATGCACTTTGTGTTAGTGCAACTACGACAGAACAGAGTGATAATTGAAGCAAGATGAATGATAACAAAGAGAAACGAAGAGAGAAAGTGGAAGAAGTAGAAACAGAAGCTTAGTAGTGGATATTTGAGATAGATAGTCAGGTAAATGCATAGATAATATGACAGACCATGAAACCAAGGACAGAGTGTGTGTGTGTGTGGGAGACACAGGAAGGAAGGAAGAGAGAGAGAGAAAGAGAGAGGGGAAGGAGTCTTACTGCGAGAAAGGTTAGACATGCTGGAACCAGGCCGTGCCCTCACACCTTACACCACGTGCAAGACATGAAACACACACACACACACACACACACACACACACACACACAGTGTTAGTGGGACTCTGGTGAGAAATATCTCCAGTTAGACAGCATGCGGGCAAGTAGTTAACCCACA